>JARHVA010004458.1:1025000-1557718 GCA_037957365.1 Torreya grandis | reverse complement strand
ATCTCATCATCTAAGTTACTAACATCATACTCTAATCACTAATCCTCATCATCATTATTACCTCCTCTATCACTTATTATTTATCTCCTACTCAAAACTACATTAGTCTGAGGTCTATTTGGAATATGTAGGTAGCACTTAACCATTTTTAGTTCCAAAGAATAGCATGGACACCATCTCTATCATCCATTATCATCCCCCAATCCTACATCAATAAAATAATTTGGTCACTTGATCATATCAATTCTTCTCTCTCATCACCTACATCATCTTGATTTATTTAACTTTGAGATACGCCCATAATTAATATAATCAAATCATCAGTCTTATCCTAGCCAACAACTCTCCCTTGCATGTATCCTTTCTTGAGATATGTCTAAAGCTTGAATCCCTTTAATCTTATCATCATCATCTTGTTATATTTGATTCCCCCTTGGGATGTGTTGACAACTGTGACACCCATCACCTCTACTCACTATGTATGTGTCCTTACTAGGAGCATCATTATCAATTTATAGATCACTGATCAAGTTAAATTCATCATCCTCTATCTCTCATCTATCATTTTATCCCCTTGTCTCTCCATCACATCCCACCCCTCATTTATTATTTTGAGTGGCCATTTGTATCATTCTTCCCTGTATGTCCCCTCAAGGGGGAATCATATCCCCTAAAATCATCTACTAACATTCATTCATGACATAGTTTTTCTTTGAAAGACCATTAATCCTACTTTATCCACTCATAATACCCTTTCAAAGAGGGGCAAAATGTATGCACCTAAAATTGCTCACTTCATTATTATTGATTAATATTTTTATTAGACAACACTAATTTCATTTAACATATTATATTTTGTTAATTTATCCTAATCTTAACCATTTATCTATTATTCCCTTCCATCATCCTACATTTACTAACTGTATTCATCCCATTACTTCATTAATTCTGTCCTAATCTAATCTTATTTATCCATTATATGGGAAATTAAAATTCCCATAACCTCACCTAACCACCTACTAACCTACTCCCTAGGTATTCCTACATCCCTAAGAATCCTAATCTTTGTTAAATCCCATTTGATCCCCATTAGCCCTAAATTAATTGAGAATCCTCTAGAACTATAGAAGTTCCTCTATGAATATATAAGTCTCTAAACTAGAGACTTATAAATAATTTTTAGTTCATCCAAAAATACTTCCATTTGCATATTTAAACAATCTCTCCCTCTACCCTCAAACCAACTTGAATCCTCATAGCAAATACATGTCCATTTAGTAATCAACTAGCATTTTTATAACACCATTAAGCCAAACTAATCCTTCAATCAAGCATCTATCATCCATTATCTTTGATCAAGCATCCAAAATCAAGCAACAAACATACTATCACTATGCCAAATATGAGTTTATATGCAATCACTAATCCATTATAATGTCTTGCAAGGAGGTAATAGGAAGCAAGGAATTTGGTAAGTCTCATATCATTCTGATTTGTTCATGAATCCTTCCTAATAGGTAGTTTGTGTTTTGAGTTTGAATTAGCTTATTTAATTCATAGCATCCTCAAAATCCTAATACAGTTCCTAATAAACCTAGGGATATAAAACCATCTACAATTAGAAATATCCATCCCATCAATCATTTTATGGCCCAATAACACCCTTGGTTAGTTAGATTTGCCATTGTCATCCCCAAAGATGTGTACAATTTGCCTACAAACCTAGAGAAATATCTACCTTATTTTTCACCTTCAAGAGAAAAAAATGTAAAGAAATACATTAATTCTTTAAAGGATACTTTAAGATTAATGAATGTTATTTATGAATATGTTGCATGTGATATTTTCCCATTTACCTTATAGGATGTTTCCTATGATTGGTATCTTAATATTAAAGATAACTCAATCACTTCTTGAAATACATGTTAGAGCACATTTCATGCCCAATTTGGGAAAGTTACCAGCCCTGGAATGGTGTATCAACATTTTACCATCATGAAGAGGGATCTTATTTGATCTAACAGTATCAACCCATTTTTATAATTTTATACATAAGTAGTCTAGGAGAGAGAATAAGTCTTATTGAGAAGGCCTAGAAGAATGTTTGATATTTAAAATGCATTTTAAAGGCATAATAAGGTCCTATATATATATATATATATATATATATATATTAGGGATTCATAATCATATGTTATGTAAGTAATTAAGTTTCTAGGAAGTCTTAAGTTTCAAGTATAGGCCAATTACAAGTTATTCCTCCAAAAAAAAATCAATATAAAATTCAATTTTGGTAAGGGAAATTGAGAGACTTGTGATTAGCAACAAGGTCCTAAAATTCATGTGAGGGGTCCATGAGGATCAATAATCCTCACACACACACACACACACACACACACACACACACACACACACACACACACACACACACACACACATACACACACACACACACACACACACACACACACACACACACACACACACACACACACACACACACACACACACACACACACACACACACACACACACACACACACACACACACACACACACACACACACATGCACACACACACACACACACACACACACACACACACACACACACACACACACACACACACACACACACACACACACACACACACACACACACACACACACATGCTTACACGCACACATGCACATGCACGCACGCACACACACACACACACACACACACACACACACACACACACACACACACACACACACACACACACACACACACACACACACACACACACACACACACACACACACACACACACACACACACACACACACACACACATATTTTTTTACTCCTTGGTGAATGTCAAAACACCTTATAATCCTCATCCCCATGTTAAAAAAAGGATAAAGGAGATGACAAATCAAGTTTCAAAAGGTTCATGGGTGTTTGAGGAAAATTTAGTATTGGTTTATCTCCAAACCAAACTTAGAATTTTTTAAATCCTCATATATGGGTCAAAACAAGGGTCTAGGAGGCCTAAAAAACTATAAATTGTAGGCCTAAGAGTCATTTTGTAACATTGTAAAAGTATTAGCGAGGATTGAAGAACACTTCTCAAGAAGGTTTCTTGAGATTTTAGCCTCTAGTAGACTTGTTGTACATATTTGGGTGTTTTTTTATAGTTATAAGAGTGGTTTTGAAGAATAAATAAAGGATAAATGCCATTATATTTCCTTTCTAGATCAAAATATCTATTAATGGTATGTTCTAGTCTTCATATGCTTGACACATTCTCATGTTTTCTTTAGTATAAGGGATTGAATACTGATATTGATGGATGTTTGATAATTTCATGCATATTGGTAAGGTTTATTAAAAAAATTAAAAGGTGATTTTGGATTGTTTTAATCTTGGTGATACTGAAGACTTAGAGTTGATAATATATCCTTTAGTTGAAGCTTTCCAAAACAAGGTTCTATACATTAGAAGTCATGCAAAACCTATAGCCGAGAATAAACCATGCATTATCAATTATTAGTTTTAAAAGGAAAAAGTTTATGGATGTTAATATATATATATATATATATATATATATATATATATTTATAATTTAATTTTATGTCTAAATTTTAAAAAAAAAAATTAAGTTATAAAATTATTCATAAACAATCTGCTTGTTATTTTGAGCAATTTTGAGAACCAGTTTTGAGCAAATATTGTCATCTGAGCAAATCCATACATAATAAACCTTATGTGTCTAAAAAAATTTGGATAATATTTTTAAAAAAAAAAAATCCATTATAATTATGCTTTTAAATTCTATTTTTCTCAATATATCTAAATTTTACTTTCTAGGCTTGTCATACATTGTCCTTAAGGCTTGAAAACAAATGGAAACTTTAATATTTCTAAAATTACATGGTGAAAATTCATAAAATATTTAATTAATATTTTTTTTATTACTATTAAGATGATACAAAATGTTTTATGGTGATTTTATTTGGCTTCACATGTGTGAACTGTCAGAGCAAGCACACAAGGCTTAATTAGACCTAATCCTAAATTGTAAAAGTGTAAAATAAAGTGGAATAGAAGTTGATTTTGTTCTTGAAAACTTTGAATATTAAAAATTGGAAAAATGGGTATCTATAATAGTGATTTTCTCTTGGATTAGATATTTGTAAAGAAAAATATGACAAAAAAAACCTTAAAATAGGACTACAAGGCTAATCGATCACTTAACAAAGGAAGTAGTAGTTGCAAGTGGAGTTAGAGGTTGTAACCTCTTGGATAGTTAAAGTGAATATAAAAAATATGGGTAAATGTGTCTTTAGAGGTGAAAAATGTTTAGAGAGTATATATATAGCATTTTATTTATTTTACTTATAAAAGGCCTAGTGAAGACATATAGAGAAAATAATATCACTAATAAGGCTCATGATTAAGAGAATGAATATACCATGGTGTGGATGGGTAATTAATAAATAAAGAGTAATATGGTCAGTCAAATTACTAGAAAATAGAATAATAAGAACAAAGAAGTTTCTATGCAAGCAACTTAAGAAGGAATTAGAGAAACTTGGACATGAAAATGAAAGAGTATGAAGAAGGTGATCAACACCTTGACAAGGAAGAAGATACCTAATGGTAAATTTGGCCTCAAGTTTTTATATCTCATGTTGTTTTTGATGTTTTGAATGTAGGTTTACAATTTTTTGATGGAAATGAAGTATTTGAGCCAATAAATGAGATCATACATGAAGAATAAGATGAAGTGAAGGCTCAAATCATGTCCTTAACACTTGAAGAAGATATCTTGAAGGAGATATAAGATATAAAAAAAAAATTACAAGTTATAGAGAGTTACTAGTTGAGAAAAAAGATTAAAAAACTGTATACAAAAGTGAATAACAACTGTTAAAAGAGATGGAAGACTTGGAACATGCCATAAACCATAATGGAGAGGATAAATTTTATCCTGAAACAACGATTGAGGAGGTATATAATTGGCAAGAGATAAAGGTGTCTCAAATAGAAGAATTCATAGTTGAGAATATAAGTAACATACTTGAATATAAAGTATGATGCCTCAAAAATTTGGAGAGACCCAAGGGTCTCAAATTTTTGTTTTCAATATCTCATTGGACTATGAATGTGTAGGTCTAATGGACAAGGAGGTAAAGTATATAGAGAATCAATGTTTTTTAAGAGTTAAATATAATAAAATAGAATTTGATATCCTCAATATAGAGGATAAACATGTAAATAATAATATGGAAGAAAAGAGGAGGCAATAAGGCATTGTATGGATATTGGCAATATGATTGTCATTGATGTCAAAACGGAGATTATTTCCATTATTGATGTTATTGATGTTCATAGATGAGTATGGTGATTTTAATAAGTACAAATGATCCTATCATAGGTTAAGGATGATTGGAGTGCTTGTGGAATTCATTCAATTCCTCATATTATTCATCTAGACATTTTGGGTCTATAGAGGAAAATTTTAGTAGGCAGTTTGCTAAAATCACCATTGCCACATGTAGATGAGTCTAGGGGATTTGGTAATATGGTTATGATCATAATAGTCCCTAGTTATTATGTCCCAAATTTGAAGCCATGCAATGAATTACAATTGAAGATATGGGGATGCAAAGTTGGCTACTTAGATAGAATTCACTAAGTTTCTATACTTAGAAAAATTAGCAAAAGGTTTCAAGCAAAGACATGTAATCATGTTGATGAGGTCAAAATTTATGCACATGTATGTTTCAAGATAAAATGATCAAATGGGTTTATTCATTTTTATGCCTAGTTTGTATGCACCGAATCTCAAGTCACACAATACAATGCGATAAAAGATATGCATGTGTAAAGTTGGGCTCCTAAGCATTTTGATAACATTTTACCATAGTCAAATTTGTAGCTGGGAAGAAAAATCTAAGTAGGAATTTTTATGATGTCATATCTTTAACGTATTAAGGTTTCTATAGAAGATAAATATATGGATAGAATCCCCTATGTGAGAGGATATTATGTGCTAAATTATAGGTCATGTGATGAAATGAATCAAAAGTTATGCAAAAACAAATTTGGCCTTCCAAGTAGTTCTAAGCATATTTAGCTATGTGGTAGAATAATATAAGTGAGAAAATTAATGGCATTATATCTAGTATGCACTAAAGATTCAAGAAAAGATGAGCATATGGGTTTGTTCACTATCAAGCCTAGTTTATATGGTCTAAATTTTAGAATAGGTGGATGAGTGAAGAAAAATATATGAAGGTGCAAAGTTAGCCTTCTAGGCATATTGAAATGTTCCCCATACTTAGTCAAAATATGCACAAGGTAAAGTTCAAGTTTGTTAGAAGATATAATGGTGAGTGCTTAATGATGCATAACAAAGTCAATATGTTAAAGGCACCTATAAGTGAATGCACTAGTGACAAGTGTCACAATCATAGATCTTGAATAGTAAATCTATGGTGTAGTTCAAAGTCAAATAGTCAATGATCAATGCGAGGATACTAAGTGTCTCAATAGAAGGAATTGATAATAATGTGTAGAAGGCATGTGTTAATTCCAAGTGTCACATTATTGAGAGATCATTAGATATAAAGATAGAGATTCTTCTAAGGATCAACGATGTGCATGTGTTCATGCAATGAAGATATAATAGAGTGAGTGGACTCAATAGGATCACATGATCAATATTTAATGAGACAAAAGTGAGTTAAAGATCATGCTAGTTTGATGAGATTGATGGATCATATTAATTTCAAAGACTTAAGAATCAATAAGATGAAATTAGGATCTTGATGTTTAATGACAAGATAAAAGTAATTTTTTTTCTAGTTTGAATATCTAACAACAAGTGGGAGCTCAAATCAAAATATCTAATGAATGCATTATAAGTTTGGAATGTTAAAGCTCAAAATCATACAAAGATCTAATGGAGTGCATAATATTATCAAAACTTGATCAAATGGGCACATTTTAAAGTTGATAAAATGTAATAAATACCATTAAATCATGGCATAAAACTTAAGATCAATGGTTGATATTTAAAGATATGTTCATCCCAATAGTCAAGTAGAAGAATTTGTAGGCAAGACATAAATCATGGCACAGAAAATGAATTTGATTGTGGTGATCAATTAAATATGTGTAATATGGCATGTGCATCAAAATTAGAGCCTAATATTTTCCAAATATAGTAATGAGAACAAGAATCATGGTGGTGAAGCATGAGTTCAAGATGTAGGAAATTTGCTATTAAAGATAGGAACTAGAGTCTAATAAAACTGAGTGTAATGTGTTAATAAACTAGTGTAAACACAAACAAGAAATGAGCCCTAGATCAATTTCTTATATATATGTCATATAGGATATAGGTAGATTATATTAGTATTATTAAATTGTGGTAAATAGAGAAATACAAAGACATAAAGATATATGGGCAGAGAAGAGAAGGGGCAAGAAGAGAGATGAAGTGCAAAGCATGAGTAGTTACAACCTAGACTTATAATAGATAACATATAATTGGATTCATTTATGAATCTATATTTTAATATCAAGTTGTAGCTCTATATAGATCTGATTGGTGGATACTATTAGATATGCTAAGTTGGTGCTAAATTAGCGAGTGGGTGCTTCCTTAGAGTAGGTACTCTTAAATTAAGGTATTGGTGTCTCATTAGGGTCGGTACCTTTAAATATTGTAACCAATGAGGTTATTTATTATGAGTCTAGATTAGAATAGTAGATTCTAGTAGTTATTTTCATGGTGGTTTTTCTCATATTGGGTTTTCCATGGTGTATCTAGTATTGTGTCTATTTGTGTGCATTCGATCTTTGCATGTATATTTAATCTATATTAAAAGTTGTAAAAAGGACTAAGTTATTCAATCTACTAATTCACCCCCATCTTAATAGATAATTGTATTCTAACAATTGGTATTAGAGCAAGGTTCCTTAGAAGAATCTTAATCAGCTCAGGTAGATCTTGGATGGTGAACAAAAATGGTTATTCAAGAAGGTTCTTCCTCAAACAAGGCACCTCACTTTGATGGATCAAAATATTCATTAAGAATAGAAATATATTTATACTCATTAAGGATTGATGTGTGGATGCAAGTTGTAAATTGATATATAACTCTTGATACAACTCTATTGATTAAGATACCAAGAAAGCATATGAGAGCAATGCTAAGGCAAAGAATGTTATCCTTTGTGGATTATCTAATTCAAAAAATTTCAAAGTGATGCATTATCAAAATGCATAGGATATTTGGAATAAATTAAAGAGCATATATGAAGGTGATGACAAGGTAAAGCATGCCAAGTTAAAAAAATTTAAAGGTAAGTTTGAGAGCCTTAAAATGAATGAAGAAGAGAAAATTGTAGACTACCTCCTTAGAGTAGATAAAATAGCTAATGAAATTAGAGGCCTTAGAGAATAGATGAAATATATGATCATTATAAAAAAGGTCATAAGATATCTACCATCTAGGTATGATTCTAAAATATCTTCAATAGAGGAAGCAATAAATATGGATAAAATCATTATTGATGAGTTGGATGGAACCTTCATAGCATATGAGATGAGAATGGGAGAGATAGATACTTTCAAGAGAGACTTTGTATTCAAATCATCTCAACCATTTAAGGTAGAAACACCTACATTTATATTTGAGGAGATTGATGAAGAAGAAGCCAACTTTGTCAAAATATTGAGAAGAAGATCTGATAAATACAAAGGTAAGTTACCCTTTAAATGCTTTCATTGTGGTAAAGTAGGACATTTTGTTGCTAAATACCCTTATGATAAAAAGGATAACTCTGAGCAAGAAGAGAGTATTAAAAAGGTGAAACCCCACTATTTCAAGAATAATAACATCAAAAATAAGAAAGGTTTACACATAAAAGAAGATAATGATTCATTGGATGACAGTGATAGTTCTGATGATGACCATAAATGTGCCTTTATGGCTGAGGAAAAGGAAGTCCTATTCATGAAAATAAGATCAAATTTTATGGATCAAGAATAAGTTGAAGACTTAGATGAAGAATAAGGAGAACTAGATCTAGAGTTTGAACTCATATGTGATTTAAATTAAATTGACAAGCTAAGAAAGAGAGCTCAAAATAGAAGAAGCTTGGACAAAAGTAAATTGAAAAAATGTCCAAAAGTCTTGAAAACTCTGATCAAGTAGTGGTTATCATAAAGACACAACTTGAAGAGGCTAAAATAATAGAGGATGTAGTTAAACTTGAAATAAAATCTAAATCTAATGAGTGCATGAAGTTAGAGACAGAGATAGTAGCTTTGAGAAAAGAGCTTGAGGAAGCTGAAGATCAAATAGACAAAGGTCTGAAGGTAAAAGGAAGATAAAACATTCTTAATGATTTGATCAAATCTTAAAATCATCCAAAATAAAGATCTAGTCTTGGTTATGAAAAATGAAAAAGTTACATACTAGTACATCTACTAACCTATGTGGAAACTTTAAATTAGAAGAAGAATCAGGAGCAAAGAAAGAGAAAGCTTGTAAATATACAAAGAAAGACACAAGCATAGTTGATGTGAAGAAAGCTAAAAAGAAGCCTGAATAATAGAAGAATATAAAGGTAGTTGATGAAAATGGATACACAAAAGTGAGAGACTTGAAGAAGCCAAAGTTTAGAAGAGCTCCTTACACTACACCAATAAATGCTATGACTAGGTATTCCTCATCTTTATATGGTTATTGTTATATCTATAATCAATTTGGTCATATGGCTATTGATTGTAGAGTTGTACCTAAAAGGAGAAAAAAATTGTAAGCATAAATTCATTTTATCCCTTGTTAGATACAAATGTAAATATGCTATAATTACAATAATTTTGGTCACATAGCTAAATAATGTAGAACAAACTTTGTAAGATCAAAAACATAAAGTAAGAATAAAGGCATGCCTCCCAATGTGAACAAAGGTTCAAAATTCTTTGAAAAGGAGAAAAATAAGCCAAATAAAAAACCAAAGGATGTGTGGAAAGTGAAATATTAATATATGATTGCTCAAATTGCAATCCATGCCAAGGAGCAAAATTTGTGGGTAATAGACAGTGGTTGCTCAAAACATATAGCTAGTGATAATAGCAAGTTCATAAAAATTGAGGAAATGTAAGGAAGGATCTATCAGCTTGGGATACAACACTGTAGTAAATATTAGAGGTAAAGTAACATTGAACATAGATGGAAAATTTCCTACACTTGATGTCCTTTATGTTGAAGGATTGAAACATAATCTATTTAAGTGTTAGTCAAATGTGTGACAATAGATATAAGGTCAAATTTAATTCATAAGGATGCAAGTTAAGGAGATCTAGAAGAGTAGTTTCTAAAGGGAAAAGAACTAAAATTAATATCTATAATCTTGTTGAAATGAATGGTAATAGCTATTTGATAGGAAATATTGATGAGATATGGTTATGGCATAGAAAAATGATCCATGTCAATTTTGATAACCTAGTAAAAGTGAGATCAAATAAGTGTGTTAGACACATGCCTAAGATAATCAAACGTATAAACACTACTTGCAAGGAATGTCATCAAGGCAAGCAAACAAGGGTCAAATTTTAAAAAAAGGAGTATGCAACTACAAAGCCTCTAGAATTGGTTCACACTTATCCTTGCAGTCCTAATAAGACAAGAAGATATAAAAGAGAGAGATAATTCATGTTATTTATAAATTATTACTCAAGAATGACATGGGTAACCTTTTTAAAGGAAAAATCATAGGCATTTGAGAGATTTAATATCTTTAAGGCAATGGAGGAGAATGAGATTGGACAAAATATCAAATGCTTAAGATCTGATAAAGTTAGAGAATTCACCTCAAATGAATTCATAGAGTACTGTGAGAAGTATGTAATCAAAAGGTAATACTCTATAGCAAGGGCTCCATAGTAAAATGGAGTTATTGAAATAAAGAATAGGATAGTCAAGAAAAAGGATAAAACAATGCTAAAAGAGGCCAAGTTACCTAATGGATATTGGAGAGAAGCAGTACAAACAAAAATATATATCTTGGGTAGAGATCAACTAAGGGTAAATAATGATAAAACTCCTTATGAATTATGGTACGAAAAACCTACCTCTATTAAGTATTTTAGAGTGTTTAATAGCAAATGATACATTAGGAGAAAGGAGGACAAATTGGTAAGATTTAAATAAAGATGTGATGAAGGAATATTTATTGGTTGTTCCACACAAAGCAAAGCCTACATATGCTACAACAAAAGGCAACCCAAGATTGTAGAGAGTATCAATGTCAAGGTTAAAAAAGGCTTGAAACATGTTAAACTTGAAAAATAAATTTGTATTGAAGAATCAAATTTTGAAGATGAAGAAGCTAATGAAGAGCATGAGGAAGTAAATAAAAATGCACCTACAATATTTTTTCAAAAGGATCATCTGATAGAGAAGATCATTGGAAATAAGATTGAAGGAGTTCAAACAAGGACAAGATTTTCACAAAACAAGGAGTAAGTAAGTTTTGCTCTAATGTTTGAAATTGAGCCTAAGATCTATGTTGAATCTAACAAGGATGAGAATTGGCTAAAGCCATGGAAGAAGAACTAAGCCAAATTAAAAAGAACAAAACTTGGAAATTAGTTTCAAGACCTTCAAACAAGAATATGATAGGTTCAAAATGGGTCTTTAGAAACAATATCAATGAGGATGGACCTATCATAAGAAATAAGTCAAGATTGGTGTGCAAAGGATATGCATAAGTTGAGGGCATAAATTTTGAGGAAACATTTACTCCAGTTGCTAGATTGGAAGCCATAAGAATGTTTCTAGCATCCTTTTTTATAAGAAGTTCAAAGTCTATAAAATAGATGTTAAGTTTGCTTTTTAGAATGGAAACCTAGAAGAGGAAGTCTACATAGAATAACCTGAAGGTCTTCAACTGTCAGAACAAGAATATTATGTGTAGACTAAAGAAAGCTCTATATGGTCTACAATAGACACATATAACATAGTATTCAAGATCAGACTAGTACCTGCAACAATAAAGATTCAATAAAAGATGTACATATAATCATATATAATTCAAATCAGAAGGTGAGCCTATTTTAATTATTGTTGTTTATGTAAATGACATCGTTTTTGGTGAGAGAAATAATAGAATGTGTGAAAACTTTGATACTCAAATGCAAAGTGAGTTTGAGATGTCTATGCTTGGAGAAATTTCTTTCTTCTTTGGTCTTTAAATAGCACAAATTGATGAAGGGATATTTATATCCCAAACCATGTATGCAAAGGAAATGCTTAAAAAGTTTGGAATGGAAGATAGATAACCATTTAGTACTCCCATGATAAATGGATACAAGTTGAAAAAAGAGGATGAGTCCCTTGATGTAAATTAGACTATATATAGATCAATGATAGGTAGTTTTTAATACCTAGCTACATCAAGACCTGATATCATGCAAGTAGTGTGCATGGTTGCAAGATTTCAAGTTGCTCCTAAAGAGTCACATGTCAATACAGTGAAAATGATCATTAGATATATCAAGAGCACAATTGAGTATGGCTTATGGTATATTAAAAGTGAAGATTTCACTTTGACAACATATATAGATGAAAATTGGGTAGGAAGTGTGGATGATAGAATAAACACTAGTGGTGGTGCATTTTTACTTGTAAATAGACTTGTTTCATAGATGAGCAAGAAACAAGAGTTAGTTACTCTTTCCATAGCAAAAGAAGAGTATGTGACAGTAGTGGCATGTTGCACTCAAGTATTATGGATGAATCAAACACTAAAATACATCAAGGTAGAGTAAAAATCACCTATATCTATTCTTTATAATAATTCAAGTGCTATTAATATATCAAAGAATTTAATGATGCATTCTAGAACCAAGTACATATTAATTAAGTATCACTTCTTAAGAGAAAAGGTTACATATCAAGAGGTCACAATGGAGTATGTGCCAACTCAAGATCAAATTGAAGACATTCACCAAACCTCTTCCCAAGGAATAATTTGAGTATCTAAAACAAAATTTGGGAGTGGTGGCTCCTACATCACATCACTAGATATTAGTGAAAGGGCATGAGTCCAGGGGGAGTCTCATAGAAGATTTTTTAATCCTTGGAAGAAGAGAGAAAAGGAAACTTAGGTATGCATAATTTTGAAAATTTCTAATGAGTTGATGGTTGCATATGCTTGTACAAACTCCTTTATTCGATAAAAGGGGAAAAATTGGACAAATATTGAGAAATTTGGAGTCCCTTTACCATTCATGTTAAAGAGGGAGAAAAAAATTCAAATTTTGCATGTAAAAGAAGGAGCAAAATAGTTATCCAAGTTGAGTTTTGGCAAAAGTGCCATGGAGAAAAAGTTCAAATGCTCTCTATAAAAGTTTGAAAGATCACATCATGTGTCCAAGTTGAGATTAGGCAAAAGTCTCATTGCCTAAGGGGGAGAAATTTTGGTATGAAAAATTTCAACTCAAGTTCATCATAATCCAATGCAAGCAATGCCAAACAAGGATCAGAGTATTAGAAGATTAGAGCATTTAGTTTGCCATCAATGACAAAGGGGGAGATTGTTGGTAATATTATTATCATTGATGTCAAAAGGGAGACTATTGTAGATATGGATGTCACTAATGTTCATATATGATTATGGTGATTTTAGGATGTGTAAAACATTCTATCAGAGGTAAAGGATGATTGGAGTGTTTGTGGAATTCATCTGGTTCCTCATATTATTCATCTAGACATTTTAGGTCTATAGAGGAAAATCTGAGTAGACAGTTTCTTGATGTCACCATTACCACATGTGGATGAGTTTGGGGGAGTTAGTCATATGTTTATGATCACATTAGTCCCTAGTTATCATATACTATATATTAAGCCATGTGAAGAAGCACAATTGAAGGTATAAGGATGCAAATTTGGCTACTTTGACAAAATTCACTAAGTTCATATACCTAGCCAAATTAGTAAAAGGGTTCAAGTAGAGATAAGTAAGCATGTTGATGAGGTCAACATTTGCACACATAGAGGTGTCATGAAAAAATGATCATATTGGTTTGCTTATTTGTGTGCCTAGTTTCTATGTGCTAAATCTCAAGTCATGTGATGTAGCAAAATAAAAGATATGCATGTGTAAAGTTGGGCTCCTAGGCATTTTGATAGCATTTTCTCATACTTAGTCTAATTTGTAGATGGCAAGAAAAAAATAAGTAGGATTTTTTTTGATGTCATAACTTACATGTATGAAGATTTTTATAGATAAATATATGTATGGAATACCCTATGTGAGAGGATCTTATTCTCTAAATTAAAGGTCATGTGATGAATCACATCAAAATTTATGTGAGAATAAAGTTGGCCTTCTAGAAAATTATAAGCATAGTTAGATCTATGGTAGAATAATTTGAGTGAATAGATTAATGGAATTATATCTAGCATGTGGTAAAAATTTAGGCAGGGATGAGAATATGGGTTTATTTAGTATCATGCCTAGTTTATATGGTCCAAATTTTAGAATAGGTAGATGAGCGAATAAAAAGATATGAAGGTGTAAATTTATCCTTATAGGCGTATTGAAATGGTCCCCATAGTCAAAATCTACACAAGGTAAAGTTCAAGTTTGTTAGAAGATCTAACGGTGAGTGTTTAATCATATGTTGAAGATCCAATGATGAGTAGCAAAGTCAATATGTCAAAGTCACCTATGAGTGAATGTGCTAGTGATAAATGTCACAATCATGGAGCTTGAACAATAAATTTACAATGTAGTTCAGAGTCAAATAGTCAATGATCAATATGAAGATGCCATGTATCTTAATAGTGGGAACTGACAACAATGTGTAGAAGGTGTGTGCTAATGCCAAGTGTCACATTCTCAAAAGCTTATTATAGATAAAGATAGAGATTATTCAAAGGATTAATGATGCATGTGTATTCATGCAATGAAGATCTAACCAAGTGAGTGGACTCAATGGGATCACATGCTCAATATTTAATGAGATAGAGGAGAGTTAAATATTGAGCTAGTTTGATGAGATAAATGGAGTGTATTCATTCCAAAGACTCAAGAAGAAACAAGATGAGATTAGGAGATTGATGTTTAATGACAAGACATAAGTAAAGATCATGCTAGTTTGAAGATCTAATGGCATGCGGGAACTTGGATCAAAATATCTAATGGATGCATTTTAAAATTGGAACATTAAAACTCAAAAGCATATAAAGATCTAATAGATTACATAATCCTATCATAAATTGATCAAACGAACATGTTTTAAAGTTAATAAATTTGAATAAAGACCATCGAATCATGGTGTAAAAATTAAGATCAATGGTTGATATTTAAAGATATGTTGATCCCAATAGTCAAGCAAAATAACATGCAAGTAAGCCATAAATCATGACACAGACAATGAATTTGATTATGATGATCAATCAGATTTGTGTAATATGGAATGTGCATCAAAACTAGAGCCCAATATATGCTAAATATAGTAATGAGACCAAGAATCATAGTGGTGAAGCATGATTTCAAGATGCGGGAAACTTGTTAAATATAGGAACTAAAGTCCCACATAATTGAGTGTGATGTGTTAGAAAACTAGTGTGAACATAGAAAATATACAAACCCTAGATCAAATAATTATATATATATATATATATATATAAAATAATAAATTTATCTAGGGTTTGTATATATATGTCATCTAGGATATAGGTAGATGCTTCTAGTCTTATTAAATTCTATCAAATAGAGAAATACAGAGAAGTAGAGATATAGGGGCAGAGAAGAGAAGAGAAGGGGAGAGAAGAGAGATGAAGTGTAGGGCATGAGTAGTTATAGACTAGACTTGTAATAGATAATAGAGAATTGGATTCATATATATATATATATATATATGGAGATACAACTCTCTCTCTCTCTCTCTCTCTCTCTATATATATATATATATATATATATATATATATATATATATATATATATATATTATTTGTGGGTATCATTAGATAAGCTGAGTTAGTGCTCAGTTAGGGAGTGGGTGCTTCGTTAGAGTAGGTGATCTTAAATTATAGAATTGGTGTCTCCTTAGGGTCATGGCCCTTAAAAATTGTAACTAGTGAGGTTATTTATTATGAGGTTGGATTATAATAGTATATTCTAGCAACTATTCTCATGATGGCTTTTCCCATATTGGGTTTTTCATGGTATATCTAGTGTTGTGTCTATTTGTGTGTATGTGATCTCTGTATATATCTTTAATATATATTAAAATTTGTAAAATGGACTAAGTTAGTCAATTTAATGATTCACCACCACCCCAATAGATTATTTTTTTCCAACAATGGATGGAGAAAATAACAAGAAAGAAAAAACATAAGTGTGAAATCAAGGAACATGCAGACTTGTATGAAAGCTTGAATAAAGAAGATAATCTACAAAAAAGTTTCAATTTTAATTGGGTAAATCAAAAATCTCATGAGTGGGATCTCATGAAATTTTTTAAGCCTAGGAGTTTGATGCAGGAGCATCAACCCATTTTTGTAATTTTATACATAAGTAGTCAAGGAGAGAGAATAAGCTTTGTTGAGAAGGCCTAAAAGCATGTTTGAGATCTAAAATGCATTACAAAGGACTATAAGGCCCTAGCTAAATTAGGGATTAAAAATAAAATTTTAGGTAGGTAATAAAGTTACTAATAAGTCTTAATTTTCAAGTATAGGCCAACTATAAGTTTTCCCTCTAAAAGCCTTTAATTTAAAATTACAAATTTGCTAAGGGAAATTGAGAGCCTTTAACTAATTATAAGGGCCTAAACTTCATGTGATGGGTCCATGAGGATCAATAATCATTTTAAATATGTTATTACTCCTTTATTAATGTAAAAACACCTCATAATCCTCATCCTCACATTGGAAAAAGGATAAAGGATATGATAAAGCAAGTTTAAAAAGGTTTATGGGTGATTGAGGAAAGTTTAGGATTAGTTTATCTCCAAAAAAAACTTATAAAATTTGTTATCCTCATATAGGGTTAGAAAAATTAGTCTATGAGGCCTAAAAAACTATAAATTTCAGGCCTAAGAGTCATTTTGTAACATTGGAAAAGTATTAGTGAGGATAGAAGAACACTTCTCAAGAAGGTTTCTTGAGATTTTAGCCTCTAGTAGGTTTGTTGTACATAGTAGTATGGTTTGTTTTTATGTAGAAAATTAATTTTGATGAATAAATAAAGGATCAAATCCATTATAATTCCTTTCTATCTCAAAATATCTATTAATGGTATGTGTCATCCTTTCTATGCTTGACACATTCTCATGTTTTCTTGAGTAAAAGGGATTGAATAATGATAGTCATGGATGTTTGATCAGTTCATGTATATTGGTAAGGTACATAAACAAAATTAAAATGTGGTTTGATATTTTTTTAATCCTTGTGATACTGAATACTCAGAGTTGATAATATTTCCTTTGGTTGAAGCTTGCTAAAATAGGGTTCTATACATTAGAAGTCATGAAAAGTCTATAGCTGGGAAGAAATCATGCATTATCAATCTTTAGTTACAAAAGAAAAAATTTGAGGGATGTTAATATATAGATGTATAAGTAAATTTTAGGTCTTAAATTAATTTTTTTTTCAAGTTACAAAATTATTTGTAAATAGTTTGCTTGTTGTTCTAAACAATTTTGAGAACCAGTTTTGAGCAAATCTTATAATTTGAGAAAATCCATACATGATCAACCTTAGATTTATAAAATTAAAATTTGGAGAATATAAAATAAAAAATTTGGCATTATAATGAGTTTTTTAAATGATATTGTGCTTAATATATATAAATTTTACATTCTAGGCCTATCATACATTGTTCTTGAGGCTTGATAACAAATGGAAACTTGAATATTTCCTAAAGTACATGGTGAAAATTCATAAAATCTTGGATTAATATTTGTTTTATAATGATTAATAAGATACAGTAGGTTTTATGGTTATTGTATTTTATTTCACATGTGAGGTGTTAGATCAAGCACACAAGGCCTAATTGTGCCTAATCCTAAATTGTAAAAGTGTAAAATAAAGTGGAACAAAGATTTAGTTGGTTCTTGAAAAATTGGAATATTTTGAATCAGCTAAATGAGTATATAGAATAGTGAGTTTTTGTGGATTGGGTCTATTTAAATCAAAATGTGATAGAAAAACCTTCAAATCAGGACTACAAGTTAGTTGAGCACTTAACAAAGGAAGTAGTAGTTATAAGTAACCTCTTAGATAGTTCAAGTGAATCTAAAATAGCTGGGTAAAGGTGTTTCTATAGGTGCACAAGGTGAAGAGATATTTGTCCAACATTTTATTTATATTTCTTGTAAAAGTCCTAGTGAAGGCATATAGAGAAAGTTTGCATACAAATGGAGTTTTTTGAGTTTAAGCAAAAAGTGTTTATATATTATGGTTGTATATCTTTCATATGAATTTCTTTACCTATGGGAAATGTTCAAATGAGTCCATTATATGCTTCTTGATGACCAATGTAGTAGGAAAATGATTACTCATCATTATTGTCATTAAAAAATTAGGGTAATAAGTGGAGTTGGTCATCATTAATGAGTTGATTCAAGATTTAAATGCTAGATTATAGAATATGTACATGTTGATTAATCTATACTATAGACTATATAGATCATTAGCATTGGAAATGTATATAAATTATCTATACCTAATCACTATAGTGTTGCTATGAAAAAAAACTTGTTGCCACCACTCTAGCTTTAACATACAAAGAGGATATCAAAATTGATAGATAGTTGAACCCTAAAATACTTATAACTCCCAACATCAATGCTAGTTTTATATATTTGAGTCCAGTCCTTCATATTAATCAAAATGTCCATACTTTCATTCAGAATCAATGATTGCACTTCCTCCTCTGATGCAATAAATAACCAATAAGAATTATAGTTATATGAAAAACCAAGTAGATAAATAGTCATCGATAGAATCAACATTCAATACCCTCTAATGCTACAATTACACAAAAAATTAATTCTACCAAAGCAAAAAACTAGATTCCATCTAAAGAATGGTCTATAAACTGAGCAACGACTCTTTGAACATGTAGAGGAAGATGGGAAACCCCACTGGATAGAATAATAACCATAATTCTAGGTTTAAAATATAAAATAGGCACTTTAACAGGCCTATGAATAATATAGAGAAACAACCCAACAAGTTTCTAGAGATCAACATAGTAGAAACAACTCTACCCAATTGGTGTAGAATTCATAATACATCACACCATGGTGAAATTTAATGTGTGTAATTTGAGAAAATACATACATGATCAACCTTAGATTTATAAAATTAAAATTTGGAGAATATAAAATCAATAATTTTGGCATTATAATGAGGTTTTTAAATGATATTGTGCTCAATATATCTAAATTTTACATTCTAGGCCTATCATACATTGTCCTTGAGGCTTGATAACAAATGGAAACTTGAATATTTCCTAAATTAAATGGTGAAAATTCATAAAATCTTGGATTAATATTTGTTTTATAATGACTAATAAGATACAATAGGTTTTATGGTTATTGGATTTGATATCACATGTGAGTGTTAGATCAAGCACACAAGGCCTAATTAGGCCTAATCCTAAATTTTAAAAGTGTAAAATAAAGTGGAACAGAGATTGAGTTGGTTCTTGAAAAATTGAAATATTTTTAATCGGCTAAATGAGTATCTAGAATAGTGAGTTTTTGTGGATTGGATCTATTTAAATCAAAATGTGATAGAAAAACCTTCAAATCATGACTACAAGTTAGTTGAGCACTTGACAAAGGAAGTAGTAGTTGTAAGTAACCTCTTGGATAGTTAAAGTGAATCTAAAATAGATGGGTAAAGGTGTTTCTATAGGTGCACAAGGTGAAGATATATTTATCCAACGTTTTATTTATTTTTCTTGTAAAAGGCCTAGTGAAGGCATATAGAGAAAGTTTGCATAGAAAAGGAATTTTTTGAGTTTAAGCAAAAAGTTTTTATATATTATGGTTTTATATCTTTCATATGAATTTTTTTACCTATGGGAAATGTTCAAATGAGTCCATTATATGCTTCTTGATGACCAATGTAGTAGGAAAATGATTACTCATCATTATTGTCATTGAAAAATTAGGGTAATAGGTGGAGTTGGTCATCATTAATGAGTTGATTCAAGATTTAAATGCTAGATTCTAGAATATTTACATGTTGATTAATCTATACTATAGACTATATAGACCATTAGCATTGGAAATGTATATAAATTCTCTATAGCTAATCACTATAGTGTTGCTATGAAAAAAACTTGTTGCCACCACTCTAGCTTTAGCATACAAAGAGGATATCAAAATTGATAGATATTTAAACCCTAAAATACTTAGCACTCCCAACATCAATGCTAGTTTTCTATCTTTGAATCTAATCCTTCATATTAATCAAAATGACCATACTTTCAATCAGAATTAATGATATGCACTGCCTCCTCTAATGCAACAAACAACCAATAAGAATTTTAGTTATATGAAAAACCAGGTAGAAAAATAGTCATCAATGGAATCAACATTCAATACCCTCTAATGTTACAATTACACAAAAAATTGATTTTACCAAATAAAAACTAGATTCCATCTAAAGAATGGTCTATAAATTGAGCAATGACTCTTTGAACATGTAGAGAAAGATGGGAAACCCCACTGGATAGAATAATAACCATAATTCTAGGTTTAAAATATAAAATAGGCACTTTAATAGGCCTATGAATAATATATAAAAACAACCCAACAAGTTTCTAGAGATCAACATAGTAGAAACAACTCTACCCAATTGGTGTAGAGTTCATAATACACCACAACATGGTGAAATTTAATGTGTGTAATTATGTGCAGCATTTAAGATCTTCTAAAGGGAGATAGTAAGGTAAGACTTGATGAATAATCTACTAGAGTTCCATCCAAAAGTTGTCTCTTCAAACATAATAATGGTATTTGAAGCACATGAGTCTTTATTCCTATAAGAAGATGACAATGAACTAGAGGATAAATCCAATGAATTGAAGGCTTTTTGGAAATATCAAAAGGCAATTATAATCTAAGGAATAAGCATCTATTTACAATGTTTACTCCTCTAAATAACACTATTATTCCATTGAATCCAAGAACCAACAATAATCCACCTCCCCCAAAAGAAAATGGATAGCTCTAAAATAAAGAGGATCAAATCAAGAGAGGGTATAACATTATTGAAGACATAAAGAATATTAAATAAAACATTACTCTTAATAGGTTAGACCATATTGCAAAAAAAAAGGAACTCTTATGGAGGTCTATTGCAGGGAAAACAACTACTAAGAAGACAAAGGCCGTTCAAACAAATGCAATATATAAGAAAAAATTTAAAGTTCCACCTTTATTATTAAATATTTGAGTGTTTGGAAAGAACATACACAATTGTTTAGTCGATTCTAGATCTTTAACCATGGTGATGCCTACTTTAATTTTCAAAAAGATAATTTTGACTCCATGCCCATTAAAGAGAATGGTTTAAAATTTGGATAAGACCGTGGTACCTATAATAAGAGATATGAATTATGTATGAATCTAATTAGCATATAAATGAGTACAAATGATGATCAATATACTAGTTGTGTATATTTAATAAGGATATAGACTCATCCTTAGTAGAGACTAGTCCAAGACATTAAATGGGTATGTAACAATAGACTTCTCTCACATTTGGTTACCATGAAGAGGCATTCCAAACCAGATTAAAATTGATCAAGAGCCAAGAATGAAATCCCTGATTATTGAATATTATATATATATATATATACATATATATATAATGAATAAGTAAGTTATAAATCTCCTACCCTTGGGATTTATATCTTTACTATAAATTATGAAGTGCAAGAACTAGAAGTCCAAAGACCTTCCCAATTGTGGACTTCTACTTCGACGGTGTAAGATCCAAGTAAGGATCAAATATTCAAATTTAATTAGTGGACCCATAAGGAAATAAATACTTTTTATCATACACATTATATCTATATTTCAAAAATAATAGAGTATAATATGAGGCACTAATTTTGGAACTACATTTTGCTCTAAAAAATAATGTCAAACAACTATTAATTTATGGAGATTCATAAATAATAGTCAAGTAGGTCAAGAACACATGTTAGTGCAAGCTATCATATCTAAAAATGTAAAAACATTGATCTTGATATTTTAATGAGTCTTTTGAGACCTTCAACATAGTGGTTATGCCTAGAAAACATAATCAATCTATTGATTCATTAGTTTCTTCAGCTGCCAACTTAGCACCCCTATAGGAATCCAAGGTACAAAGATTCTCCATTGATCTAGTACCTTGTCCATTAGTTCTAAACATGGAAAATTTAAAACTCTTTGATGATTACCAGTAGATTATCTATTTTTTAACTAACTCAAGATAATTTGAATCTCAAATCATTGATGATAATGAAATTAATTACATATGCCAAGAGGAATTAAGGGAAGAAATAATCATTCAGCTAAAGGAAAACCACCTCCCTTTAGGAATGGTTTCATTGGAAAGGACATTTGATTTAGATCCTCAAGATGAATAAAAAAGGAAGACAAAATTAAAATAATCTAAAGTCAAAATGTAGAATCTATGAGATGAGTATGACCCATGCTATGTCAACATTGGTCTCAATTGTACTCTATAGGAAAGGTAAAGAGTGAAGAATTTACTCACTCAATACATGGATGTAATTGCATAGATATATGAAGACCTAAAAAATTTCAACCCAAGGGTCATCACCCATAAAATCCCATTAAAAGTGGACCACAATACATTTAATCAAAGGTAAAGGCTAGTAAATCCTATCTTGGAACCTCTTATTCATAAGGTGGAAAATTTGTTGAGTGCAAAAATAGTTTTTCCTATTATACATTCTACTTGGATGGTTGATTTAGTTCTAGTTAGGAATAAGAATGGAGAGATTAGGATCTATGTTGATTTCAAAAAATTAAATAAAGCTTCTGAGAAAGATAATTATCTATAAGCTTCCCTAGATGAAGTCATCTAGATAGTGAATGTTTCAAGAATGATTTTTTTCTTGGATATATTTTCAAGGTATAATCAGGTGTTGGTAGAATCAGAATATAGGATAAATACAACATTCACCAGATGCCATTTGGCTTAATTAATGTAGGTGTCACATTTTAGCAAGCCATGGGACACACCTTCTAGGGGATGATAGGTAAATATATAATTATTTACATGAATGACCTCATAGTTTTCTCAAAAGCAAAGACTAATCATGTAGGTAAAATTTGGAACAAAAATTCTAGCTTTAAATCCAATGACCCTTATTCAACCAAAACCACCAATCAAAATAACCATCCTAATACCAAATTAAAGGCATCCACTAACTCAGTTTTTCTTAAAACTGCTCCACCTCCAGCCATCAACTAACCTAACCCAGCCAAATATTTTAACTCTTCCAACCCACCAAACTGAAATCAAAACTGAGTTACCCCAAAACAATATACTCTGATAGGGGAGTCTTATGCTTCAATTTTGGATAAATTACTCAAAACAAATATTATATAACTTCCTTCAATAAAACCTCCCCAATAATTTGATGCCTCTCACCCTACACCTAGTTGGTACAATGAGAATGATCTTTGTGATTTCTACCATGTCATTGGGAATGATGTTAGTAGGTGAAATACCTTTAATAATATTGTCCAAAATATGATTGATAAGGGAGAACTTGTGTTTGATAATCCTAATGCACCTCCAAATCAATCCCTTGATATATTTTATAAACCTTTTCCCAACCATGCACCTTCCACCAACTATGATGATAATAAACCAAAATCATCTCATGCTTGTGAGGTCCATATGGTTAATGTCATTATTAGTGAACCTATCATTGAGGAGACCAATAACTCATCTACCCCTTCCTCCATTCCACTCAGTGAATTGGTGGATTCACCTTCTATTCCTTTGGACATCTAAACAAAGGAAGTAACCATCCCTCTTTATTTACTTGATGAGACCATAGACTTATCCACATTTCTTTTGATATAAATACCAAAGGAGGCAATTATTTATTTAACCACCTCTTCACCCATTCTACCTATTGAAGTGGTTAAATTACCTATCATTCCTTTGGACATCCAAATAAAGGAATTAACTATCTCCATCCCTTCACTTGAGGCCATCACACCTTTCTCACCTATCTTAGAAAAACCCATTATGTCTTTAGTAACTATCCCAAAAGACAAGATCACCTTACCTACACCTTCCATGGGGGAAGTATCCTCCCAATCTTTTTTCTAAATCGGTCCAAAATCTAGAGTTTAATTCTCAACCCAATCTAGATAGAGCCATTTTTTAACATTGTCTTAGCCTTCCTTACCAAAACAAACCTAAACCCATAACCTCGCTTACATCCACCATTAAACCTATAATTACCTCAACCCCATCCTCAAACACTTCTTCCTCTAAAACCATATGAGAACCATCCAACCCACCTCTACCTAAAATTTCTAAATCACCTTATGCCTCCTTAACCAAACCCATCAAGAATTTAGGAATAATTCTTAAACCTAGCGTAGATCACCCATATTTGAATTTGGACTTAACCCCTTATACTCCACTGAATAAAACCCCAACCAAACCAACTAGGATGGTGGAATCACCTAAACTACCACCTAGAACTATACCCATACCACCTCCTTCACATTTACCTTCTATCTTAGGACCCCATCCCTCTATTATCCCCATTACATATTCCTCATCTAGTAATCCTTCTCCTTTTACTCTACCTACACCTACCTCCACCAAAATAATAAAATCCCCACCATTCTTAACTAACCTAGCTACCTATACATTCCCACCTATCACCAAACCTTCACCCTCCACCTCCAAACCAACCATAACCAAATAATCCCAACCAAAATACCTACCAAAATCATTCCACCACCTCTAATTTCCACAGTAAATCCCACTCTTAATAAGGATCTCACTCTTAAAACTAAAAACCCAACACACTCAACACCTTTGATCAAATCTTATTCAACCATCCTACAAAGCTTATTGTAAACATCTTCTTTAACCTTACCACCCATCAAACCTTTCGACCCTTCATGTATTAAACCATCATGATTCAATGATAATTTTATTTAATCATACCATAAGACTCATAAACATGATATGAAAAATTGTAAAGCTCTTTAAATTTTTGTCCATAGCTTATGGGAGGAGGATGATCTATTATTGGATGAACCTCCCTTGAGCCCATTACCAACCCAACCACCAACTCAACCCATCCAACATTTACCTACTCTTTCACTCTTATTTTAAAGTGAGGAGGAACCAAATGAATCACCTATCCCAACACCTCCCTTATTTCACACTATCCATATGGTTACCTGATCTAGACCAACAAAAAGATAAGGGAAAAGCAAAAGTGTCCATACCATGGATCTACACTTCCACCCCTCAACCTTCCAATCAAAATGAAACATCCTTAACATTACCTTCAAATTTTCCAAAACCCAAAATATCCATTTTGGGTGCCTCTCATTCTAACCCTTCTAAAACCATCCAATGAGTAGTGTTAAAACAACTCAGCAAACACTAGTGAAGATGAGACTTTATGAACTAATAAACACCTCACCCCATCTCCATAAAGCATTGATAGAGGACTTAAAATATGTATATGTTCAACCAAAATATCCTCAAACTCTTGTATCCTTTATCATATCCATTCAACTTTCTACCTTTGTTACCTTTTAAGATTCAAAAATACCTTCTATCCATTCTAAAGATCTTGATCCTACCCTCTTCATTACTACATACATCAATCAAACCTGCATCAAAAGGGTGATTATTGATGGAGGAGATAGTATCAACATTAGATCCTGTCATGCCTAGGACCAAATTTGATTCCCTAAAAACATCATCTCAAAAACTACAATGGTCTTCCATTCTTTTAATGACACTATGGCCACTACCTTGGGGATAGTTATCTTCCACATCCATTTGGGACCTTGACCCATTCCTAAAATATTTTACATTATAGAGGGAGATTTATAATACAAAATTTTACTTGTATGCAATTGGATCCATGTCATGATTTATGTCCCTTCTACCTTACATTGATGTGTCAAATTTGAGCATGAAGGTCAGGTTGTTACCATAAGAGCTAACCCTAGTTATTTTGCCTCATGTAATATGAAATATTGACCTAGAAACATTATTATTCCTCCTTCATCCACCTAATCACCAACCAAAACAGCACCACATCATCAACCAAAACCAATAACACCTCTACCCCTACCATTAATGAAGCTTCCACTCGTTCATCTATCCCTTCTTCCTAGATCCTCATAAAGGACTTCCTAGAACCCATGCTTCAATGTCTCTCACTTGGGGAGTATCATTTTCTAGCCTTGGATGCTTTCCCTACTCCTACAGAGTATGGGAGCCTCACCCATGATCCTAGTTATGACCCCAACATTGGAACTATCATCCCTTTTGGGCATCCCAACCATCAAACCAACTTAGCCTATGTAGGACCTAATCATCTACTTCTTGCTTCTATCGATACCTCTACCATCTAACCGTTTACCTCTAACTTCTCCTATCTTGACAAACCAACATTTGTAAAACTATACCTTCATAGGTGTGTCTAGAAGGTATTTGACCTAGGCCAATATGAGCATGGACCTCATGAGTTACCTATCATCAAAACTTATAAACCTTATGAGTTATTTGGCCTTGGGTTTGTACCACTAGAAGAACCCACCTCACATAAACCCATCACCATTATCGATGAGGATATACCATCCTCACCAACCCCATCTCCTTTGAAGTTAGATGATTTTTATATCATTCCACCTAATTTTTTTGGGATCAATACTATTATTTTGGCCCCCTCGACTTACCAAAAAGATGGCCTAACTAAAATTCTTCCTCTCATCCATCCTAAAATGGTAGAAAATGATTCTCCTACCATCAACACCATCCAACATAAGGACTATGATTCCATTCTCACCTACCTCAGTGTAGGGGATTATTCTATTCACAAACCCCTTCCTCTTGAGAACCAAACCATGTTTAATGAATAAACCATCAATGTCAACTTAGGTACTTAGGATAACCCTCATATTATCAAGATTGGTCAATCCTTAGATCCCATAGAGAAATAGGATTACCCCTCCTTCCTTCATGATTATAACATAGCATTTACTTGGTCCTACTATGATATGCCTAGGATTGACCCTTATATGGCCCTCCATAACATTGTCACCCATCCTGATGCTAAGCTTGTTTGGCAAAAGCTTCATAGGATACACCCTCACATCACCCATCTAGTCAAAGAAGAGCTTTAACATCTCTTATTTATCAACTTCATCCAAAAAATTGATTATCCTCAATGGGTTTCTAACTTCATTCCCATTACTAATCCCATAAGGGGATTTTTCCTTTCTATCAACTTTCATTAGCTTAATCTCACTTGCCACAAGGATGATTTAACTTTTCTTAGCATCGACCAACTTGTTGATCTTATAGATGGCCATGAGATGTTATATCTCATGTATGGTTTCTTGAGATATAATCAAATCTTGATTTCCCCCAAATATCAACATAAAACTTCTTTCATCACTCCATGGGGAACCTTTTCCTACAAGGTCAAGCCATTTGGTCTAAAGAATGCTAGAGCAATGTACCAGTGTGAAATGACCTACATCTTCCATGATCTAATCCATAAAATTGTAGAGGACTATGTGGATGATATCCTTGGCAAATCTAAACATTTCAAGGATCACCTAGCCATTCTCACAATTATCTTTGAATGCATAATCCATTTCCACATCAGACTCAACCCAAAGAAATGTATTTTTAGGGTCTTTTCTAGAAAGCTTCTTGGCTTCATCATCTCTCTTAGAGGAATAAAAGTAGACCCTAAAAAATTTAGAGCAATCTTGGAGATGCCTCCTCCTACCCACCTTAATAAAATCTTCCACCTATAAGGGAAGCTCCAATCCATCCATTTCTTTATCTCTTAATTATTGAATAGATTTCAATCTTTTTACCATATTCTAAAGAAAGATACCTCTTTTAAGTGAACCAAGGACTGCCAACAAGCCTTTAATTCACTAAAATAATACCTTATTTATCCACCCATTCTTACCCCACCTATAGAGGATCAACCCTTCTACCTTTACATATCTACCATTGACCATTCCTTAGGGGCAATGCTCACTCACTGTGATGAACAAAACAAAGAACAAGATATTTATTACATAATTTGAACACTTATAGAGTATGAGATTCAGTACACCCACTCTAAAAAACTTTGCCTTGCCTTAGTCTTTATGGCTTCCAAACTTCATCATTACCTTCTAAATCACAAAACCTATGTCATCACTAATACTGACCCACTTAAGTACATGTACTCTAAACCATACTAAAACCAACATATGGCTAAATGTCTCATGCTTTTAGCTAAGTTTAATCTTGAATTCTTTTAGTAGAAATCAATTAAAGGGAAAGTCATTACTGACCAATTGGTCAAAGCTCCCCTACTAGACAACTAGCCACTTCCTCTTGCATTTACAGTTGAGTCCATCATGACTCTTTCTCAAGAGGACCCCACCTACCAAATGAACATGTTATTTTATGGCTCCAAATTCTGATGTGGTGGGGGTGATGGAGTGATCCTCATTTCCATTGATGTTGAACCTCTTCCTCTTTCCTGTAAAATTGACTTTGAATGTACCAACAATGTGGCTAAGTATGAAGCCCTTATCTTAGGTCTCCAAACTAATTTAGCCTTGGGATTTAAGACCATTAGTGTCTTTGGAAAATCCCAACTTGTGGTCAACTAGATCAATAGATATTTTCAATGTAAGAATGATGTCTTGAAAAAATACAAACAACTCATATATGTACTCTTAGCATCATTCAATCATTACATTATCCAATATGTTCCATGATTTACCAACAAGTTCATGGATACAGGCTTCCCTTACTTCCCAAATCCATCTCAACCTACCGAGTCTAAAATCTTTGTTACTATCCACTATTTAATCACCCCATCTTATATCTATTCTGACCTTCCTACTATTTTTAATGTAGAGCAATACCCATCTAACATGTGGTATAAACAAACCTTCAACTACCTCAACTTAGACATTGTTCCTCCCAATCTCTCTAGGAATGCCTGATGAGCCTTGGTTTATAGTACCTATCATTATATAACACTAGGGGGAATCCTTTACAAGCATATCTTTAATAGCCTCCTTCTCTATTGTCTGCATAATCATTAAGCTTCCCATGCAATCATGGAAATACATGATGGAATTTTTGGGGGACACTTTAGTGGTTTATATATTGATAAATATATCCTTCACCTTAGAAACTATTGACCCACTCTCAACCAGGACTACTATGTTTATGTAAATAACTATGTTAGATGTCAACAACATGCCAATTTACATCACACACCTACCCATGACCTACAAGTATCCAAAGACTATTGGCCCTTCTAATAATGGGGACTTGATGTCATTAGGGAAATCAATCCTCATTATTCACAATGACACCAATACATCATTACCACCACCGAATATTACACCAAGTGGGTGGAATCCATTCCTCTCATCTCAACTAAAGATGACAAGATAGTCAACTTCATTAACTATCACATCATCTATCATTTTGGTATTTCCCATGAGATCATCATCAATAATGGTAAATATTTCAAGAACAATCAAGTCTAAGTTCTCTACGATGCATTTGGAACTAAGTTAAGCCCCTCTTCACCTTACTATCCACAAGAAAATGGATAGGTAGAAGCCTCTAATAAAAACCTTAACAAAATGTTGACCAAAGTAGTTAGTGCTTTAGGTTAGGATTAGCATTAGCACATCCTTTTTACTTTATGGGCCTATCACACTAGCATTCAAACCTTTATAGGTGCTACACCTTTCTCTCTAGTCTTCAAAGTAGATTTAGTCTTGCCACTTAAAGTCTAGATTCCCTCTCTTCACATATCCTTACAAGAGATCATTTCATAGAGTGAATATCATCAAGAATGTCTAGCACAACTTAAGATACTTGAAAAACATCACCTCACATTGCATAACCATCTTCATGTATACCAATAATTAATCAAGCACACCCATAACAAACACCTAAAATAATGAGAATTCAATGCCAGCGACCTCATCCTAAAAGAAAACCAACATGTAAGAAATATGGGAAAAAGAAAAATAGGCAAGTTTAATTTCAATTGGCTTAGACCTTACATCATAACCCATAAGTATGGATCAGGATCTTACTATTTATCCTCTCTTGAAGGTAAACTAGAACCTAAGCCTCTTAATTATTCACATTTACATCCTTTATTTTATTTAAAAAGGATCAAACTCACCTTCTTGTCTAACTTAAGCTCATCTTTTGATTTATGATATTTTCACCCCCCTACCTTCCTCTTATCCCTTTGAGGATAACCAATTAAAACATATAACCATGTGATTAACTATAACAGTCATATCCTAATCATAAATATGTTCACCACGGCTCTACCCATGGCATGATTCTCATGGATACTTTTTGTCTCTCATTAGATAGAATCTCATGATATTTTGTGTCTCAAAACCAACCCTTTTACCTATCATTACCTTTTTGTGCTAAATTTTTTTCCCTCATAAAGGTAAACTTCTAAGCCTAATTAGACTTTTCCATGTCTAAAACCTTGCAATAGAACATTTGGGATACTAAAATATCACTTGGGTCACATGTCTCTATCATAGAATACTACTCCCTTGAAGGACAACTACACAAAACTAAATTACTTAAATGATAGACTGCTCCCTTGAAGGATAGCTACCAAACATACAAACCCAAAATTAGACCACTCCCTTGAAGGATGGCTAAGTCAAATAGGTTAAAAGAAATCATTTGAATCTTCCTACATTGATCAAATTTATAGCCTATCAAAAATCAAAATTAATAAACAAAATAACCTATATCAAAATGAAAATCCCAAGAAAGCTATAATTAAATTTCATGTATATCATTAGTAGAATTCCCACATTGATTAGTCTACACCTTTCATTAAGACATGGACTTGTCTACTTTGGATCTTAGGTCACCTATAGAAGGGGAAAGCTAACCCACATAAGATTACCTTACATATCTACCCATATACCTTTTCACTGATCACCTATCTTCCCTTTATACCATCTTTTAATCAAGGGATTATGAGCTTACTTGAAACAATGTGATTAAGACACCCTTTTTTATCAACCAAATCATGCTAATGTGAATAATTCTAAAGGCTTAGGTTCCTTAAGTCAATATAACTTCAATTTTTTTAAGTCCTTGCTAATGAAAAATCATTATGCTTTTTCCTTACCTTCTCATCATTGGCTCATGTAGACATATGTCTCATGATTCTCATTTATTTTACCTACATTTAATTTGTTATTTAACCTACTTTATGTATTTTCATTACATACTTAACCATAATCACAATACATATCCATGATCATGAACAATGAATATCAATGATGGACATAATATTATAAACCATATTTATGAACCACATCATATATCTATCTATGATTAAATCATCATGAACCACATCATATAACATCATATCATACCATCAATCAAAACATTAAATGTAATATAAACATTATATCATAAAAACACATCAATAACTATAATTAAACAATTTATTATCATATCCATAAACCAAACAAAACATCATCCATAATTCATCACATATCTAAAGTTACTGAGTCCACATCTCATAAGCATAAAGCATAAATCATCCAACCATCAAAACATGTAAAACATAAACCATGAACATACATCACATATATATCATCATGTACATCATGTCCATCAAAACTAGTAGTACATGTAATAATGTATAAATCACTCTCTCTCATGTACATCTCACACCATCTACACATAGGCTGGTATCAAAATCATGTACATACAACATATCAAAATCATATACTACCACTCGTCCCTCATACTCCTACACCTATACTACCATCTAGTGTTAGTACTCTTGGGATACCTATATGTCTACTTACTATAGAGGCCCACTATCTTGGAGTCACCATAGTTGGTCCACCTACTAAGCTGGCCCTATACTCTCCCCATCTCGACTACTCTAGACATTGTGTCAGCACTATGGCCTTATAATATCTTAACTCCTCAACCATGGATAAGTATCATGTCATAACAATTGTACTTGGTTGTCTTCCTAATAGTTTTGCTACTTCTCTTACCCTCTACCTCAATGTATCCCTCTAATAGGTCACTAAAATAAGAGAGTTCCTCACCTAATCTCTCTCACCAATCAAGATGGTGACTTGACCCTATAAAGTGATAATTTAGCCCTATAATATGGCCACCTATATTTATAAACCTATAATCTAAGCCTATGTAGTAGGTAGTGATACTCCATCCTATCCCTATACCTGTGGACCTCCACTAATTGGATCCACATCCATGGCCTACTAACCCCCATCATCCCACCCAAAATTGGCTACTGTATATAGGGCCTGATACCATGCTACATATCCATCAACAAAAATAACATCATTTATCACTACTCTAGTTATCATCTCCTCATGATCCATTAATACATCTTGTGGCTATGGTTTAGGTAAAAATAACTCTACATCCTCCCTCGTATACCTCAAGAAGGAGTTAAAATTCCATACATAAGTCTATACTACCTCCAAACTCTATTGAATTATATGAGCTTAGTCTCACCCTATCTCCTCCTATAGATCCACCTCCAAATCTACATAAATAGCATGTGATAGCTTTAGAGGGCCCACCTATGCTAGCTCACTTATGGCCTCCACACTACATCACCTAAAATCAAACCCTCCAAGGCATATTTGAACTAGTCAATGTCTCTATCACCACCACTAGCCCCTATTAATGCATAGTCTCCTTTACATTATAGGAAACCCACTCTAAAGTTTACCTGGGCATAACCATCCCATGATAGCCCCAAAGGTATTGAAATTTAATATGTTCATATGACCATTAATAAAACACAAACCCAACACTGATACCATATTTTTGGTGAGCTTGAAATCCCCATAGCTACCTTTACATCTAGACTAACAAAATAAGATCCCGCTTGAACACTATCTTACCCAATATCATCTCTACCAACACACCCAATAGTAGATAGAGAAACCATCCAATGATCAAATTAGGTAATGTAAAATAAGACACTACCATCATCATCATATTAATTAAACACCTATCATTTAGAACCCTCTAGTATAATGGCCTATAGTTAAAGCCACCAAAATGCCACTTGGCATGGACCCAATCCTCACCATATAATAGTTCCATATGGTAATCCCTCTCTTTGCTCTCAATGTGGTAAATTAGTTCCCCCTGAATGGGCATCCATGTAATCCTATGCACATCCTCTAGTAGGATAGTAATCTCTCTTGTTGGTAGTAGGAAGGTGTTCATGGTGAGATCCCATCTCTTTATGAGGTCCATAATCATCACTGCATCTTGTGGTAGCCATTGATAATTTCTCATGGATCTGAGCCTAACCTCTTCCATGTGTGTCCATTTTTTGCCAATCATCCCTCTATGGATCTTCATAAAGATCCTCAGAACATGATCCCTCATTTAGGTCTATTCTCATTCCTATAAAACAAACCAAGTTAGCACTCATGCTTAGTTTTCCATTTCCATTACTTAATTTACTTGCATCAACCTCTTTGTTGACCTAAAATCACCTACATCAACCTATTTCAACTATTATATTTACAACATTATCTCTAGAACTTAAAAAAACACTCAATCACAAACATTTTAAAACATCTACCCTAACCTATCACACTAATACTTATCACTTCTTTCACATAAATCTACCCTACCCCACAAAATTTTCAACAACTTTTTACCTCATATTACCTAGAACTACCCATTTCAAACTATCACACCTACTAGAACTTACCCTATCCTACCTAGGTATTTTAAATACCCCTAACTCATATTCAACATTTCAAAAAAAAAATCTCTTCTTATTTGAACCTCACCTTCCCTAAATACTCAACTGTTGATGATATTTACAAATGTCGATGGTCAAGTATGTTTCCTCCTTTGATGGTCAACCATTGATGGTCATGTCTGCCCATTAACAGTTAGGTCTAACTATCTATTGTCATTATGTGTGACTTTTGATAGTAATACCCTTGACCTACCCACTTAAAAAATATCAAAAATAATAAAATTTAAATAAACAACTACCTAATCCTATTTTATATCCTACCCCCAACCCATGTACTCTTCCAATTTCAAATTCCACCTATTAACATTGCTAAATTTACCCACAACATAAAACCTAGGTCAAACCCCTAAAATCATATCAAATCCACCATAAATTACCCAAATTTAGGCTCAAATAAAACCAAATCAACTAACCAATAATTTCAAAATTCACCTACCTCATTCCTTGATCACTATCACAGCTGGAGCCCACGTCTTGATGCTTAACCATGTTCATGTCCACCCTACATATCTACTCCCAATTGATATCCTCAAACACATGATTAACCAATCCACAATCAACACCTTATCCAAATTTTTAGTCAACTCTTATAGCTAAATTCCAAACACTAAATCGATGGAATGTATGGAAATATAGAGGTCAAAATATCAAAAGTAAAAATGAAATTTCATTTTCTCTTTTTATATTCTACACTTTAGGGTTTCACCTTGACCATCAATATTTATTGTGATAATCAATGGTTGACCTTGGATTCTCTAACCATCGACAGCCAGGTTATCACTTTAATTTTTTTTAAAGCACCCAACCTAAGTGCCTAACTTTTAGACATCATCTAATCTCCCTATAAATGAAAACTTAAACTTTTGGAGAATACCCTTTATTTGACCAACCATTAGACCACATCCACCTCAAAATTGGTTATTTTTTACCTAAACACTTACATATTTTATGATGACCTTACATTGGTTTTTGACCACACTAACTAACCTTACCATGTTGACCATTCAAATTTTCACCACTGCATGCATGACCAAACCATTTTTATTTTTCAAGGGAACACTTCCTACCTCAAATACTTATGAAAACACTGACCCTATCTTGAAAACTTGATAGGATTAACTTGATCAATTATGACCAACACTATGGACTGGTTACCTTATCACTTGTCTTTATAGAACTAGCCTTATTTTTACCAACATTGGCAATCTTTGTATTTGCATTATCTTGACTATCCACTTAGTCATATTTGGTGTGCATGTTTACATCTCAAATGCTCAGCCCCACCTTTTTGTCACTGACCTTATGACTCACCATGTATAACTTATCAAACCCTAACTCCATTTTGGTTTCACCTCATTGACTCCTAATTTGAGTGGGAACAATTCCTCCCATACTCTAAACAAATAGACCTTCGAATAAGCAATCCATTTTTGTTTTGTATCTTTTTAATTCAAAGATGCATAAAAAAGGGGTAAAATATAAACACTAGAAAATTTTACTAGGTGTCAAAATGCCTTGGGACCCTTTTTGACCCTATCAAATCCTGAGTCTAGCTATCTACTTAGGTAACTAAACTCACTAACTTACTAAACTTGAACATTAACAAAACCTTTTTAACCCCTTACTTGACCCATTTTCCTTCAAACACTCAACTATCAATGGTTAGCTTAAAGGTCTTTAACCTCTTAACTCATCACCAGCTATGTGTAAGCTAACAAGGCATAATTTAATATATTCACCTTATGTGGTGATAATAAAATCCCAAGCATCATGATCTATAACCTCACCGTCTAGGTAAACTTCCATCCTCCATCTCTATTTACCTATAAAAGGAGGGAGTAAGAGGTGAAATGGATCCATAATCCATGTTCAAACTATCAAATATTTTTGCATAAATGTATTTAAGCTCTCCAAAATCTAGTCTTCCTTCAGTAGCTCAACAATAGTAAAATAGACCTAAACCTATACTAAATTTTATTTTGAGACCAAAGTACTATTACTCTTGTGAAATTTCTCTAACCTTAAACCACCAGCCATCTAGCAAGCTATAGGTATATTATACTTATTCTTTATTTCATTAGATTTCTATCCCCCTGACTAGATCAAACCTATCTAAACCTTTTTTCCCATATTCCATATCTTTAATAGAACCATTATCAAACCATTCATCCATTTTATAATTATTTTCTAAGTATCTTAAAAAATCCACAAGAAAATATTGATGGTTAGTAAAACTATTGATAGCCACCCCCAACCGTCGATGGTTACCCAACTGTCGATGGTTAGATTAACCCCTGATGGTTCACCCAACTACCAATGGTCACTATGGTATAAAATAACAAGAATTTATTTTTAGCCCCTTACCCCCAACTAACCCTAAATTTCTATGTTTTTACTTATTCACATACCCTTTTCTAATTTTTTGAACCTAACTTCACCCCCTTTATCATGAGTATTGACCCACTTTTTCTATATTTAGTCATTTTTTTCAACACCATTCTATTTTCTTCTTATATTACATTTCATTTAATTTATGCAAGTACCTTACTTTTATCATTTTAAACTTGATTGTTATTAAGAGTGGATTAATAGCCTCTTAGTAAGCTTATACTTCTTAGATATAGCTCACGCTAGGCAGTCCACCCAACTATCTTGCTAATAACCCCTTTGTTAGTGGTTTCTTATCTACAAGTTATTCCTTCCAAGCCAAAGAGGATTTCTCAACATTCATTTGGATTATGTGCACATCACCAACTAGGTATTTCTACCACACCCTTATTACTATTTTCTTATCTTCTTCCAAAATTAAATAATGAGTAAAAATTAATAGAAATACCTACAGTCAATCTTTGAAATAGGTATAAGTTTTGTCATTTCACTAAACCCCAAAAAGAGTATATTTGGTGTCACTGAAGGCAAGATCTTGGGTCACATCATCACCAAAAATTTAAATACAATTGACATGGATAGAATTCAAGGAATATCAAAAATTTCCTTCCAAAATATCAATAAGGAACTCAAATCTTTCTTTGGAAAGATAAACTTTAAGAGAAAGTTTATATCAAGATTTACAAAAAATATTAGACCTCTAAATGCAATGCTCAAGCAAGATGATAAAATGAAATGGATAGTAGAGGCTCAAAAGTATTTTTAAGACATTAAAGATGCAATATTTTAGAACCTTATACTAAAAATTCTACAATTCATTAAAGAATTATTCTTGTATTCATTCACCTTAGAACATACTATTATCATCATGCTCACCCAGAAGAAAGAGGAAAGTGAGCATCCTATCATGTTTATGAGCACAAATTTGAAAGAAGCAAAAATTTGGTATTCCATGATATATAAGAAAATATTTTCACTTTTTAAAATGGTATAAAAAGCTTAACATTAAATCATGAGGAACAAGACAATTGTCATTGTACCAGATCCTATTATTAAGCTCATTTTAGCACAAAATGAATTGGGAAAATGTAGAGGAAAATGGATGGAAAAATTTCAAGAGTTTGACAAATAAATCAAGCATGCCAAAATCATTATAGGTAAAGGAATAATTCATCTTATAATTGAGCCTAACCCATGTATAAATATTGAAGAGGTTTATGAAAATCAAGTATCTAAAAGGCACTAATATACTGATATTATTCAATATTTGATCACAAGTACTTATTCTCTAGAGCTCAAAAGAAAACATAAGAGATCTTTGAGACTCAACGTGACTCATTACTATGATCATATGAATTTGAAAATAGAGAGGAGTTTAGATTAAGTGTTAATACATAAAACAATGAAACCAACACACTAACATGCTAAAAAAACCAAATCAAAATAATCAAGGTCAAGACACTAATTTTACCAAAGGTAGTTATAATCAATGGCATAGGTATATGCCCCAATTAGGGAGGATGAGTCAAAATAATTATTTTCCCATAGGTGGTTGTAATCATTAAGATGACCTTGAATAAACATGATTATTGATTGATTCCCCAATAGGGTAGATTAGCAAGCATAACTCAAGATATAACCAATTGTATAGATTAAACATGAGCAGTTAAAAATGCAAATGCAATGGTTTAATGACTGAAGAAGACACAAACAACCAAACATAGGAGGATGCACAAAGTGATGAAAGAGATGATTATAAGAATAAAAATTGATCAATGTGAATGATTTAATTATGCCTACCAGTGTAAATATGCTCATCCTTATTATCATTGATATAGTTATAATGGTTAATGGGTTGATTTGATTAAGGAGGGTGAGAGGTTTTTCCAAAGTTACCAAGGAGAATATTTTTGTGGCTACATTACTTGTAAGACTTTTCAAGTTTATTTTTGATATAGCATGTGATGGTAGGCATAATGATAAAACACCATGATAACTTGGCCAAAATATGCATAAGGACTGACTCCCAATTCAATAAACAATTGAAAATAATGCACTAATGATAAAATCCATGATGACAATGTTGACATATGAATATGGATATACTCAAGAATAATTCACAAGGAATCACCAAATAAACACATATGGAGTAAGTCAAGGCATAATATTAAAAAATATAAAAATAGGCAAATAAATAACTAAGAAAAAAACACATAAAAATACTAAAGTAAAATCAAAATAAAGCATCCTAACAATGGATTTGCCCCAGTAGGGCATATCAAAGATGACTAAATAGGATTAGACAAGATAAATATTTTTGGATTTTAAAAATTTTGAATGTTTTTGGAAATTTTGGGATATCTTAACTCATTAGAGATTGATAATATACCACTTAAAAAATGACAATAACATTGGATTAGTTTGCTCACAAAATAAGGAGAGAATATGGAAAGGAGGACTAAGCTAACCTTATTGTGAGTTAAGCATGACCTACATAGTTCTGTTAAGACCTCAAGTCATAGTAGTTCTACCAACACAAAAGGTTGTGAGATCTAACCAGGTCACAATAAGTTATAAAAATTAAGGAAAATAGTAAGGAAAAGGAAAATAGTAATGGCAAGGTGATGTGGCAATGAATGGTAAAAGGTGTTGTTCCTAATTTAACCATAAGTGGTTATAATTAGGAAACAATGACATAGGCTTATAATACAAATTTTCTCATAGGTAGTTATAATTAGTAATGCAAGGTAGACTATTGATTTTCCCATAGTCAGTTTTAATCAATATCACTAGTCAAATGTGAATGAAAGATAAATTGCCATAGCCACTATCACACTAATTTCATAAACTATCATTTAAACATAAAATTCTAAAATTTCTAAAACTAGATCAAAATACCCTCATGGAAGGTGATGGAAAAACCAAAGGAACCAAGATCAAAAGGGGTTGGGTAGGATGGATAAAAATAGGATTTGGTCTAATAGAGTTAGCATGGTAGGATGGCATAGGGTATTATTTAAGATGATGATGGCATGAAGATTAGGTAAAATGGTAAGAGGGTTTCCCCCAAGTGAGAAGGAGAGGGAAGTGGCAAGATATGAAACAATGTAAAGAAGAATGATAAATGAAAATGAAAAGGTAAATGGAAAATGGAAAGGTATGGTAAATGTTTTAGGCCAAGGTAAATGTTTCTATTATTCTTATTGATGTGGAGATGTATGTCTTGATTAACATATAATATAACTAAAATAGTCAATCATGTAAATTACTAGCCCACACATATTTTGAATATATAATCTATCAAGAACCTACTACATATTTGGATTTCAAGAATGTTATTATGATCTTCATTTGATGTTGATTCTATTTCCTTCAAACTTTGATACAAAGTATCTTTATAGCCTCTATAAAGAAAAGTGTAGCTAGGGATGGTAAATATGGATAAATAGTGTATGATAGGTTTGATTTGTGAATGTAATGGTGGATGATAATGGAATGTATAATGATTGGGAAAAAAATTAAGATTAGGATTTTCAAGCACACACAATGTTTTTGATTCTAGATTTGACATAACTTTGGATGTGGTGGAGTTGAATACTTTTGAATACTCTCTCAATAGGACCATCATATTTTTATATTATTTAGGCTTGAAAATAGCTACCACCTAATTATTTTTTAGATTGGAAGTTGTATTGATTTCATCTTTGATATTGTCTTCATAGAGTAGTGAAGAATTACTGTGCTTAGCTATTTGTGCCTCGATGAGTTTTTCACTAATGAAGTTGTCTTGATTGTCCCCTAGTGCCTCTAAAAAGGTTTCACTAAGGAATTTGACTATTGACTTTGATTTTATTTTATCACCTTCAAAAAGGTTTCACTATAAGGTGTTGAGTTTGAGCTTTGATTGTCCCCTAATGCCTTTGAAATGGTTTCACTAGAATATTTTTATTCTTCTACATGAATGTGGTATTTCCCCCTGATATTATGTAACTAATGTGTCACCATGGATGTATTTCAATAAAGTGTGTTTTTGTCACTCCCAATCGACACTTGTGAGAGGTGGAATATCAATATAATGGCTTTGTTGGTTGTTGGTAATGGTATGTGAAATGGTAATGAAATATAAAGAGGCCACACAATCCTCATAAAAGATACTTAGATAACTTGTGTCAAAGATAAATTAATCATCCTCAAAAGCTTTATAAGGATCACAAATGTATTCAAACTAGTCTATAAGGCATGCATAACCAATGTTGTAATAACCATGAACATATTTTGATTCTGAAGTTGAATTTAACTCAAAGGACTCTAAATCTGATGTTGATAGTGACATTGATTCTACTTATAATGCTAAATTTGATGTTAGTTCAATAATAGAACCTAAATTTAATGTTTATTCTTCATCTAGTGTGGATGTTGTTATAATGATGTTTTGTTGAATGTTTGGTATTAGATAAATAATAGCATGTGATGGCATAATGGGATCCATAGAGAATAGTTTCTTAAAGTGAGACTCCTCAACAATGGGAAAAAGGTCATGAGACAACTCCTTAGAGACTAGATTTTCAAAGGGAGGATCTTTAAAAATAGCCATACGGTCAAGATAATGATTTGCACAAAGATAATTATAATCATTAAGAAGTGACTCAACAAAGAATGGATTATCAAAGTGAGACTCCTCGACAATACGTATAGTATCAAAAGGTGATTCATCATAGGTTGAATCATCACAAATGATTGGTTCAATAAAAACATCATAACTTGGTTGGTTTTCTTAGATTTGGTTTACAATGAGTTGTAAAATAGCAATTTTGAATATATTATAGTATTTAAATTATTGGCTCAATTGGAAAGGTAATGATTAGATCGATTGGGGTTAGACAATTGGAAGGGGTTTTCTAAAGTGGGGAATGGTTGGAAATGGATGAAGAATGGTTTGTGGTTGGATAATGATATTCTTAACAAAGGTTGGTTTATGGCTTAGTATAGTAATTATGACCTATCTAGTCATGATTGGACAACCTTGTTGGGATAATGAGCTAATATATATGGAAGGGATAAGAATGGTAATGTTAGGAAATTTAAAATATTCGTTACTCATACAAGCCAAAGGATTAGGTCTTGGTATGGAAATGGTAAGGCATTCTAGATTTTGGTTGATTATACAAGCCAAAGGATTGGGTCCTGGTAAGGAAATTGTAGGGCATTGTGGAGATTAGTTGCTTGCACAAGCCAAAAGATGAGGTCTTGGTATGGATATGGTAGGGCATTAAAAATATTGCTTTCTTACACAAGCCAAAGGATGAGGTCATTATATAGAAATGGTAGTCCTTGAATGATATGAAGTTTTGTGACTCATGTATTTTGAATGATGGTTAATGGTATAGGTGGAGGAATGGTCATCATGATTAGTACAATGGAGAACATCATACATAATCTAGCCAAAAAATGGTGTCACCAAATACCATGCTTAATGATCTTGGATTTATTCCCTAAATTGAGGATTGTAAAGAGGATAATAATCCATCTCACAAACTACTTCTTCACCATAGGGGTCTCAAACAAATTTAATTTGTGTATCTATTATATTGTACCTATTTACACCATAAGTGTATTGAGAAATATCCATATCAATTATGAACATTTCATAAAAGGCCTAGATTTATACAAACTATGAAAAATAATGTCCAAAGGACAAATGGTTCAAAATTGGTCTAACTTGGTCTAGGGGAGTTGTATCTATAAAATGGTATGTGTTAAAACTTAGTATAAAACCAATTAACATCAAATGTCCAACATTAAATGTTTCATACAAAAAGGTCAAGCATATGAATGAAAACTAGAATGACAAACTCTAGGTTCAAAGTGTTCCAAATAAGTCTAATCTAAATAAATAAAATTTGTTATTTATTTTGGCCAAACATGGCATCAAAAACTAGGCTCAAAATAGGCATGTGCTAAGATTTTTGGTAAAATGAGCATAAAATATAGACTTATAAACAAGGTGAGATATTTAAACTAATGAATTTGAAACACTTTGGCATAAACTAGGCATTCAACTTTAGACATGAACTTGGTAAATTAGTATATAAGGCATTTAGAGATAGACTATTTTCTCCCAAATTAAGGCATAAATAATAGTTTTCAAATTTTGGTAAAGAAATAATTTAAGCTACACAACCCAAAATAAAAATATTGGTATCTAAGCCCAATTTAGACAAGGCATAAACAAAAATAAATCAATGTTTAGATTTAAACTTATCAAGTTTAATTAAAAACTCAATTTAGGAAAATTAGGCTTCTTTGACCAAACAAGCTAAACAAAGGTGAATGACATAATGGTACTAGACAAAGATTCCAAATGCACATGTAGATTGGTTTAAAATGGTTTTTTGGAAACAAGGAAAACAAGTATATGAATTTGAATTGAGCAATGTAACAACATTATTGTGCTCTAAATATGTAATCAATGATTTATTCCGAAGACTCCAAGGCACAAAACTTGAAATTATTTGGGTAGTGTAACATTACCCATTTCAATCAAGTGACACACACAATGTTTTTGAAAAAAAAAGTTCAAGGTAAAAGCATGGTTTCAAATGGATATAATAACACCTCTTCAAATAATGGAGTGATGTGGAAACAAAAATCATTTTGATGTGGCATGAAAAAAATTGGTTTTAGACTTAAAGACTAAGTAATTAAAAGAAAAAAGACCAAATGTAACTAAGTAAATAGTCCTAAGCCTTAGAACTGATAAGGTTGCATCATATTATTGAAATCCATTTATATGCATGATCTTAGGAGGATTTTAAGTATTAATCTAAAAAAAATTGCATGGAGTGGTATGGTTTTTACACCCCATTATCCCAAGAGATTATATGGTGACATGGACCTTCAAGTTACCCACCTTACATCAATAATATGTCCATGGAAAGTGGAGTTATTATAAAACTTAAATTTTTGACAATTTAGATGGTCCCAAGTGTGATTAAAACTAGAAATGCATCATGTCAATTTATTTCATACTAATTAACTTACTATGCAAGGGTTTATTCACTTGCATATCGATTCCATCTATGTACTACTTAATGGAATCCCCTAGTTAACCAAAATTGACTTGGGTTTTCATTATGAAAGGAGAGGTTAGTATCTCAACCCCCTAGCTCTCACAGTATGTGTGTCATGATTTATATACCCCACCATGGAATGGGGTTGGTATAACATTGAGAGATGAATTATTGGGTCATTGCACCCATAAAGAACTCATGAAGAAGTTATGAACTCTCCTTCACAAGCCAAATTGCATAAAAGAAAAGATCTAAATGAAAAGACTTTAGGGGTTATTTTTATATCACCCAAACCATATGAGTTTTATGGAGAGTCTAGATAACATTCTTTCCATGCCTTGGATTAGGCACACATTGTAAGTGAAAAAGTGCTTTTGATCACCCAAGTTCCCTATAGGGTTGGGTGAGAGTATACACGCACTCTTTATTTTGTGAAAAAACAAATCAGTAAAAAAACACTTTAAAGAATTTTCAATCTAAGTGAATGTTAATTGTATGCACCGAATGAAGTGTTGATTAAGTTTTTTCCCCCATGGCTTAAATTTTCAAACTTGTAAGAATTTTCACAACATAAGTTAACACATAACACCTAGGATCCTTTTAAGAACTAAAACTGAATGTTTAAGACTTAACCATTATTTTTAGGCACCAAAATGAAGTGTTCAAGAGTTTAAACTTAAAAATTTATGTCCTATTCTTTCCTTGATCCTAAAAATATTAGAGAGTTTCTTTCTAATTTGAAGCACATTTATGGATGAGCAAACAAGTTTTTAAAATATAGATCTTGGGTTTCTCTGTATTTTTTACATAAAGACTGATATTGATCACCTATGACCGATGTTGATTATAAGGTGATCAATGTCAGTTGGAAATGAACCAAAACTAGTCAATAAATATCATTGTCAACTAAATATAAACCTGAAGGAAAACCCAAAATAATCTCAAAAATGTTAGTTAGATCAAAATATTATGAAACCTCAATAAAACTTGTAACAAATACATTAGACAAGGAGTATACAAACCAATGAAACCAAGAAATATAAACTAGGAATGTTAAAAAGATTCAAAATATTAGTTTTTAAGCCATGTTCTACCCTACACCCTAATCAATGATAGTTAGATATAATTGATAATGTTTAGGTAGAATAGATGCCAGTTATGCCAAACTGATGTCAGTGTTTGTGTAAATCTGAATTAGCATAAAAATATAATACAATAAAAATGAAGTTAAAACTCCAATTTTGAAGATATTGAAACATTCATTTGAAAATTTAATAATTTCATCTTGGTCTCCTTGGTATTTGGGATGCTTCTATGGTCCCAATGGGTATGCCATTTGTGATAATAGGAATTAGACAATAGAGAGGAGGTTAGATCAAGTGTTAGTCTATAAAATAATGAAATCAACACATTAACATGCTAACGTCTCTAAGCTTAGATCATAAGGGGAATGTAATGAACAAAACCAAATGAAAATCATAAATAAAATGCAAATAATGATAAATCCCTTACTTTCCTTGAATGTTCCAACTGATTCATTGTGTGGCTTGCTCAGTTTATGCTCAAAGAGTCCTTAGTAATGGAGTTTTCTTTACTCCTACTCTCTTTGTCACCATTATGGCTTGATATGGATTATGCTTGCTTGATGTGGCTTATCTCAATATTTTGGAATTATAAAATTATTGGTATAAATTATGCTACATAACTTGAATTATAACTCTATAATTTCCAAGCTCTCTTTTCAATATGCAATGGCTTGTATTTATAAGCTTAGGAACTGACCTCAACCCAAGGTGAGTTAAAGTTTAGTTTAAACATGGAATGGGTTAAAACCTAACCCAAGTGAGTCAAATAACCTCATTAGAGTTAAACGGTGTCAATAACTCATTATTTGTATTAAATAGGCATGGGTGAGATATTTTGAGATATTTTCAAAGGCTTGACAACTCACAAAAGGTAATCATGAAAAGCTAGGTTATTTTATATTTTTAAATTTATATTTTTATTAATTCATTAATTAAATATGGAAATTAAACTATACATTTAATTTGTTTTATCTTATTAATTGATTATGATTAATCATTTATCTCTTTTAATATTTGATATTTTTTCATGTGCCCCACTTCATAGGTCCATAAGCCAAATTGACTATTGTGATGCCTCTGGATGATTAGTTATGAATCCATGAGAGGTTATTATTGCATACAATATGATACTCCAATTAAGTATGTCTCAATGTGATTATATGTTTTGATGAATGATGCATAAGTAAATTTAGGAAATTCATTGATTCTGAGGCTTAATTTGTAATGGTTGGTAAGAATTGATCTGACGTCTGGTCGAAGGCTAGTTGTGGCTAGTTTTAGGTGTCTAAAATTACATGATAAAAAAGGGATCTTATATAGAATAAATTTTTAATTCATCTACATAATATTCATATCATGAGAGGAAGATCAAGAAATTCTATAAAATTTGCACCATAAGATAGGTACTAATCATCCCTATGGAAACACCACAACCCATAAAATGCTTATAATGTTTAATTACTGACCAATAGTATTCAAGGATGCACAAATTCATTTCTAAAAATGCCATGAATTTCAAGTCTTGGTGTAAAGATAAGTATGTATAAAAATGCCTCTACAACCAGTGATTAAAGTAAGACCGTTCTCCCAATGGAGCTTGGACTTCATTAGAGTCATTAATTCTAATTATTTAATTACCATAATCTTGTACCCACTGCTATAGTATATTACACATGATGGAATAAATTTTCATCTATAAATAATTAAAGATCACAAGATATGATCAACTTTATAAAAATATATCATAACTAGATTTGATACTCACATCTCTTTAGTTTAGGACAATGATATACCATTCTAATTAGCTAAATTTACTAAATGGGCCAATGACAATCAAATCACTATTAGGTCATCATCTAACCATTACCCAAAATAAAATGGATTGGTAGAATAAATAAATAAGAACCTTATTAATTCCATTAAAAATTCCATGGTATAAAAACTAAGATATTTGCATAATCTACTAAAGTATGTAATGTGGGATGTTCAAACAAGATACAAGTAGATACTCAAAGCCTCACCTTACTTGTTGGTCTATGGGAGACAACCTATCTTCCCAATCATGATTAAATTTGTAACATATAAATTTATGTAGGAATACATGTAAGCAAGTGAGAAGGTGGAGTCTTGATTATTGGACATAATAAAGATAGAAGACTCAAGGACTGTGGCCTTAAAAATTTTCAATAAACATGAAGATATAGTGAAAATTTGGTTTGAAAAAAGATAAATATTCAATAGCTAACCTAATTCTTCTATGGGATAAAACCCATGAAAGGAAAGGACAAAATGACAAGTTTACCCCATTAAGGATTGGACCTTACCATATTTCAAAGATCCTGAGTAACAATGCTTTCCATTTGAGGGACTTTTGAGGCAATGAGATGACATATCGAGTCCTAATTATGTTTTGGATGACCAAGATGGATCCAAATTATGATTTAATCATGTTCATAATATTTTATAATACTTATTATATGTCTTAACTAAGATGTTAAGGGTGTGTTTCTGACTAAGTGGTATATGAACAAGGAATGGTATGTATATGAGGTAGTTTTAGGCCTATTTGAGTAAGCTAAGAGTATGCAAATGAAATAGATCATTTTTGAGAATAAATAGGTATTTTATATCATAATAATAGTTTATATTATATATAATTAATATATTATAATGTGTCTACATATGAATATCAAGGTCATTTGACCTAATCAGTCTTGAAGAGACCTAGCTGAGTGAAGAAGCCTAAAAGGTAGTTTGAGAGGGATAAGAGTGTGAAGAGATAAAGAGGTGGTCATAATATGTTGATTTAGAAACATAGTGTTATGAATATTCTCAAATAAATCAAGTGGTTGAGTTGGTGTTGAGTCATCTGGGGGGTTGGTACCTCCTTGCAAGTGGGCATTTAACTAGTTGGGGTTAATGCTCCATGTGGAGTTGGCTCTTAAATAAATCTGGTTTTTGTTTTATAAGAATGTAGTCCATTATATATATTAGTGGTTTTTCTTCCCCTTTATTTTTTCCAATATATGTTATGTATTCTTTTGTTTCATGCTTATGTGGATAGTTGCCTATGCTTGTTAGATCTATATGTTTATTTGAATGATTCATGATTGATTAAGTATAGTTGAAATAAAGGTTTTTGAAGATTAATTAACCTTCACCCCCTCAATAATTTTTATTCAAATAATTTATATTAGATCATCATCCTTTGAATCAGGCCTAACAAGTTGAGGGATATTCTTGAAGCACAAGCATGCTAGTCAACAAGCACAAGAAGGTTTCTCAACCAATAAGGATCCTCTATTCAATGGGACTAAATATGCATTTTAGAAAATCAAAATGAAGACCTATCTAATTTCCTTGGGTTATGGCATATGTAAATATGTTTTTTATGGTTTCACTCCACCTTTTACACCACCAACTAATGTAGTAGGCAAGAAGGTAAATGAGAACAACTCTAATGCAATGAATGCCATCCTATGTGGTCTTTTAGAAGCATAATTTTTTAAGGTCATAAATTTTGATAAAACCAAGGGGATTTGTGAAAATTTTAAAACCATATATGAAAGATACACAAAAATTAAGTTGGAAAAGTTATAGACTCATCTTAGGTAGTTTGAAAGTCTAAAAATGAAGTAAGATGAAAAAATTGCTTCCTACCTGTTAAGGGTTGATGAAGTTGTCAATTTCATCAGAGGTCTAGGAGAAGAAGTGAATGATTAGACTATTGTGAAAAAATGTATTGATATCTATAACTTCTAAATTTTATTCAAATGTGTTTATAGTATAATAAATGAAAGATCTAGACACACTTTAGATGGATGGGATTCATGGAATCTTGACTACCTTTAAGATGAGAACAATGAACGAAGACCTCCCAATAAGGAAGCAACATTCAAAGCTAATAAGAATTCAAAATAAATAAAGGTCAAGGATGAGGTATGTTTAGATATTTATTATGATGAGTTGATAACCATGTTTTATAGGAAAATAGGTTTGGATATGGTAAGTACAAGGGTAAGTTAACTTTAAAATGTTTCAATTATGATAATATTGATCACTTTGCATCTAAGTGTCTTAACAAGGATAAGACTAAGCATGATGAATAACATGATGAAGTTCATGGTAATGATAATAAGTTCTATAATCCTAACAAAATCAAGAAATATTTTAGGAAGTATGAGGGCAAAAAAGGGTCATTCAAGAACAAGAGAATTTCCTATACCAAATAAGATAATAGCTCATTTGATGTAAGTGATACAAGTACATCTGATAGTGATGATGAAAAAAATAAAATGATAATAATGATACCTTATACATGGCTATAGAAATAGATAATGAGGTTTACTCAAAAGGGAAATGTATTATGAATGATGAAGAATCTGATGAAGAAGAGGCTAAAGTGAACCTTGAGGTAGAATTAGTGATTGTTCTAGAGGAGTTGAAGTTACAAAGAAAGAAAAATCATAAACTAAGATCATTGGTTAAGAGTTATGAGGATCAAATAAATATATTTGAAGGGAGACTAATCATAAACACTAATGAACATGAGGAAATAATCAAATAACTAAAAACTTAGATTGAAATTGACATTACAAATCTCAAGACCAAGGAAGAAATATGCATCAAGTTTGAAACAAAAATGGATTCCTTGAAGGTAGAACTAGATCAAACATCATTCAAGTTAATGACACATCAAATATTTGAGAAGAGTACTAAATTTTTTTGTGATATTTTGAGTAATCAAATGTCTCTACATTACAAGATAGGTCTTAGGTTCAAAGAAGATCAAAAGGAGAACAACAAGATTAAGACCTCAAATACTTATGTATAAACTCTCAAATTTGAGACTCATAGTGATCATCCATAAGTCAAGAATACCAACATGAAATTCAACCTAAAGAGACCAATCAAGCAACCCAATGCAATGAGGTATTTTAATTCTTTTAATGGTTATTATTTTTCTTGTCATAACTTTGGTCATAGAGAAAGTGATTGTAGAATGGTCTTAAGAATTGATTTATCATGGGACTATGAGAGGAGTGATCAGTAAAAAGGTATATATAGAAATGTTTTTTGATACAATTGTTATAATATGGGACACATTACAATATTATGTCCTAATAGATTTAGAAGGATCTCAAGACCTAAAAAGATATATGAAGCTCCTAGAGTGCATGAAAAGGGTCATACATTGGTATGGAAGACAAAGAAATTCAAGACTAATCATATTGAGCCCAATGGTTAAAATGGATTATTTGCTAAGACAGATAAAGGATAAGAAGTAAATGGATGTCAAGAACACTTTTTATTTGCATGTGTTGACAAGGAAGTCAAAGAGAAGAAGGATGATAAGCTAGATGAGTTGAATGCTTCAGTCAAGTCTATGAGGATTCTAAGGAGGGACTATCAGTCTCATGATTAAAATATAGCTAAGGAAAGTGGCCTTGAGATATGGGAATATCCTAATTTTATGGAAAGGGGTGACTTTATTAGGCCTCATAAATACATTCCTCTATCTGTAAAATCATAAGGTTATAGTTAAAAAAGGATTCATCTTGAGAGGATTTCAGGTTATATGTGGTGTAGGTATGAGAGTCCTAATGACTCATGTGTTGAGTTCAATTTGTGAAAATAAAGGGGGAGTCCCAAATTATTTAGTTGATGTCAATAATATGGTGGTCTATTATGTAATCAAAGGCTTGAGTCATATTAGTCTTGTGAAGGACAATGTGAGTGGTCTTGTGATCTAGGTTCATTTAAAGGAGGTATGCATGAATTAAGGGGGAACATGTTCCTATGATGATTCATTTTTTTATGTTGAGCCTTTTTTTCAAGAATGTTTTATTTTGGATGTTACAAGTGTGATGATATTTATTTGAGAAAACATCTAGTTTTAGGAGAATGAATACTAGAGGAAGATGTATCCTTTTGATAGAATGATTAGTTTTTAAAAGTGGTTATCATCTAGTGTCTATGAGGAAAACCATCAGCTCAAGTGAGATTTGTATCTCTATGTTGTGAAGTGTCAAAGTATCTTTAGGTCCTATGATCATATGGAAGTTTGTGGAAGACCCTTTGTCATTAATTTTAAATGGGGAGAAAGACCAGAATGGGGAGATGAGAATGATCAAGTTGTAGTATAATTTCCATTAATGATAAAGGGGTAATTTTTTAGAATTTTTTTTAATTTATGTCAAAGATGTATCATGTCAAGATTATAATGTCAACATTGATGTCAAAGGTAACTAAGGACATATGGTAGTATGTGATATGTTAAGGCACATAAGAGTGGTGCATTGATAATAATTGTCATAAGTGGTGTGAGATTGGAATGTACAGGTCATGAAATATGTATGAAAACAACTAATGTCTACATAGGAATCTATGTGACAAGTGCATTTGAAGGTAAGAGATAATTTTAAGGAAACTAATGCCTTTTCTGTTGGTTGATGTCAAGGTTCAAGTCAGCTTGAAGTTGTCAATGTTGTCATTAAAGGTTCTTGTGAAGGTATGATGATAAGTAGGTTTTTAATAATATTTTTTTTTATTTCCATTGTTGACAAATGCCGTAGTACAAGTCTTTGAGGTTAAATGCTTAAGTAACCTAAGCCTAGTCATGGCATGAAGAGACATTATGAGAAGGTATGATCATGGTGGATTGGTAATATGAGTACACATAGGTATGAGTGGTTGTATGAGGTTTTTTGAGCATGTGTTTGAGGCATTGGATCACTCATGAGAGTCTCAAGGTGATCCTAGAGGGGTAGGACCTTCAAACCAAGTTTGCACCTAGACAACTCCTAGACCCTACCTAGCTTAATGAGGTATCATGATCTATTATCAAGTCATGTGAAGAGTGTATGGTAGTGTTTAAGCATGAGATAGGTTAATTTAGTATGTGAGTGAGGTGGAAAGTTAATGGAAAGAGGCATGAAGGTTATTTTTAAAGCCTAATGTGATTTGCAGGTCAAGGTCTAGAGAATAAAGAGAGAGAAAGTGGCCTAATGAGTGGTCATGATTATATTTCAAGATGTTTGAGATCATGTAAGCACTGTCAAAGGTGAGATATATTTTTTCAAGTTGATTATGTAGTTTGAGGTCATAATTTGAAGTACAAGGCATGAAAATTTGTTTATAAGTCTCTTAAGTTCTCAAAATGAAGGGTTCTAAACCTGAGATAGATTTTCTTGTGCTCATTAACTCATTAAACCTTTGTATGGGGACCTAAGCAGTTTAAGGTAGATGGGGAATAATCTTAACTCAAAATTTTGGGCATTATTTTTGGATTGAGGGCATATGTTTTATGAATGATTGTTAAAAATGGAAATAGGTTTAAACCCTCTTAGAACCCTAATGAAGAGCCAATGTTGAAGATGTTGCTCAAAAGTGCTCAAGATGGAATTAATTGCTTAGGTAACTATTGGAGCTTGTAGTGGACTCTCTCAAGTATGTCTAGGTGGTATTGGTTAGAGAGAGAAGAGAGAAAATGTTGAGTTATAGGCTTGTTTCTAAATATGTTACTATAGAAGTCAAAAGTTGCATTGGAAATAGCAAGAAAATGGATGGAGGAAGAAGCTAGAGATTCATGTGCTATGTTCATAAAGGTTTATGGATAGGTTATAGTCCTCAAATATGCTAAACTGATCATCTAAGTTAGTCAGTTGCTAATAGGCCTAATGGTGCAAATAGTGAAAAACCTAGGTAGTAGTGAGAATATGAATTGGAATGTGTTATCATGATAATATTGTTAGGAATAAAATATAAATTAATGTAGAATAATTTAACACAGTCACAATATTTTAATGTACAATATTTGAAATATAATTTAATATGGAAATAAGCTCCACAACATAATAATAATGATGAAAATAAAGGCATGGAGATGTTTTTTGAGACTGGTATGTCTTATTCATACTTGGTAGAGATCTTGGAAGTTAGGTATAGTGGTGAAAATTATGAAGCCAAAATGGCTTGTCTAACTCAGTGAGGTCTGTGTGTAGTGAGGTCAACAAATTGGTCTATAAGACCAATAGTTACCACTAGACCATATGCCATTTATATTTAAAGATGGTTTTTATATGTAATAATATTTATATTCATGCATTGAACGTCTTTGAAAGTCGTCATACATGAATTTAAGTTCATTGTTTCATGACTATGTTTTTGACAATCTTGGTAGTTATAAGTAAGCAAGTTGCAGTGATGAGATTGAGGCCCTATGACCTAAGCTAAAATTTCTAATGCATATGGTGATATTTTTTAGTTATTTTATATTTTTTATTAGTTATTTATTTGCATGGTTGTGTGGGTAAATTATGTTCTATCTTTAGTTGTTCAAGATAGACTTTTTTGTGTGTTCAAATGCCTAATGTGAATAGTGCTAATGGGATGTTTCATGTGGTGGTTGGACCTAGAAAGTGTTATTAATCATATAAGATGTTTTATAAGGTTTATTTGAGTTGTGTATGAAATAATATTGACATATATGGAAGTGAAATGTATTCCAAGGGATCAAATGGTAACATATTACTAGATAAACCTAATGCAATTAGGTCTCCATGAGTCCTAATAGTTAAATAAGGGCTAATTGAGTTTTGGACAACCAAGATGGATCCAAATTATGATTGAATCATGTTATAATATGTTATAGTACCTACCATATGGCTGACCTAAGAGGTTAAGGGTGTGTCACCAACTAAGTGGTATATGAACAAGGAATGCTATATGTATAAGGTAGTTTTAGGCCTATTTGAGTAAATTAAGAGTATGTGAATCAAATAGAACACTATTAAGTATAAGGAGGTATTTTAGACCATAAAAAGAGTGTAAAGGATCTATAATGAATATATGATAGTGTGTCTTCATATGAATATCAAATTAATTTTACCTAATTAATATTGAAGAGACCTAACTAAGTGAAGAAGCCTAGAAGGCAGTTTGAGAGGGATAAAGAGTGTGAAGAGATGAAGAGGTGGTCATCATATATGGTTTGAGAAACATAGTGTTCTAAAGGTGATCAAATTAATTAGGTGGTTTAGTTGGTTTTCATTCATCTATGGGGTTTGTGCCTCCTTACAAGTGGGTTCTTACTAAATCCTAGTTAAGAAGGTGCTTAACTAGTTGGGTTGGTGCTCCATGTGGAGTTGGTGCTTCACTAAATTTCATTTTCATCATATAGGATTATACTAAATTTTTATTAATTAATGGGTTTTTTCCCCTTGAGTATTTCCCACATATGTGATGTATTCTTGTGTTTCATGCTTATGTGGATAGTTGCCTATGCTTGCTAGATCTATATGTTTGTTTTAATGGTTCTTGATTTTCTAAGTATAATTAAAAGAAAGGTTTTTGAAGATTGATTCACCCCCTCTCTGAATAATTTTTATTCCAAAACCTATATATTAAAGTGAGATAATAGTTATAACTAATATGAAGGTTCACCTTGTAATGAGGGGATGGAACTGGTGCACATTATCTTGATCTAAAGCCATTTCATACCTGAAAGATGAACTCTACAACTATGAAACCTTGTCTTGAGACTGATAGTACTCCATCTAGCATAATGAAGTGATATTTCTTACCAAATCATGTTTCAAAATTGAAAATCAGTTTAAAAACCACATGAGAGGAGTGAGCATACTTTGTAAATTTTCATAAATCACATAGAAACATCATAACAATGAAAACATAGGAGAAAACTAAACCTAATGTGGATGTACAAGTATTTTAGAGTCACTAAAACTATTAGTGATGGTTTATAAATCAAAAACCACCAAACTTGTAACTATGACCATGAATTTGGAGTACATAGAGACTAATTTCATCTACCAAGTTCATTCACTTGAAATCTACTCCTCCTGTCCATATTAAGTAGAAGCCAATTAACCTCTTTGACTTGTCCAAGAGAGCAATGAGAGAGAGATGTTTGTTTTTGGAAATTTTTTACTTATTAAAGCTACCTGAGCATGGAATTGAACTATGGGGATTTGAAGATACCTTCTTAAAGTCTACCCATGTGCCAAGTGTATCACTCAAGCCATACAACTACTTAAAACTACCTATTTTCAATTGATCTTATTGTAAAGACATTAAACCTATAATTTATCATTTTCACAATAGTTTTATAAATATTCATAATATGTGTGATGTTACATTTCATTTTGACACCTTTTTCCTAAGTAAAAAGCCATACAAGTTCATTAAATGACTCAAAAGGTGGCCTTGAATGACATGGGACCAACTTAGAAATATATGACAAAGATAAAACATAATGTTTGACATCATTAAAGACCATAGTGCACATTTAAACCTAAGAGACCCTATAATAATTTTTAACTATATATGGGGTTGACCTAATTTGACTTAGGGTCAAATTAGTCAACATTTTGGTGATTTCCTAGGGTAACAAACCTACTATGCTAAATATCAATTGCTTTTTCCTATCCATTGGGCTATATAGTTACCTATACATGTACTTGACATTGAATTTCCTCTAAAAATACAAAAAACCATACCAAATAGAAATAAATAAACAAAAAACAAATCAAGACAACAAGAAAGCACACTTGTGTTCTCAAGAACACTTAGGGAAAACACACACAACTTAAACCAATTAACTTATGCATAAACTAACCTAAATATAACTCTTTATCCTATATCAAAGGGGAAGCTTTAAACATTTATTGCTCCAATAAGTGAAGTAATACATGAAGCATTTTTCCTTTTGAGCATTGACATTGATGTCTCCAATTCCTTCATGATGTTTTCCAATCTCCTTGGCATGATCCTCAATGTAACCACAATAGATACAAACATATCACCTATGAAGGTGATTCTTCTTTTAGCTTAACCATCTCTTCATTGTACTCCTCAAATACAAATTATCCCAATGAAACCTCATCTAGGTATATCTCTTTAACATCCATGGTGTTTTTAATGAGATAAAACTCTTTAGTAGCTACAAACTCATTAGCTAGAACTTCAACAAACTTAACACTTTAGGAGGTATCATGTTGTACTTCAAAGGGTAAAACATTTTCAATAATATCTTCAACTTTGACATTATGAGGTATAGGCCTTTGAAGGGCCTCAAATTCACTACATACCTCATAGAATCTTTTCCAAAAATCATCTTTCTCCATAGAATCATCAATAGCTTATTCTTTTTTTTTGTATTCTCAGGTTCAAGATCTTGATTATACACATGAACATCAACTATCTTAGTAGATGTGGAGTCCTTCTCAAGTTCCTCTTCTTTCATGTCTTGGTTAAACTCTTGGTGGATAGCTAAAACATGACTTTCAATAAATTTCTCATCACTCAATAATATTGAATTACACTTATCTTCACCAAGGGGAGTACCTATCATGATCTCTTCATCATAGATGATCATGTCATCTTATTAATTAGTTGTAGCTTGATATTTCTCTTCTTCACTAATTTCCCATAGGATAGGTTATCCTTCAAGAAGGGATGAGGTGGGGGTTTGATAGATAGGCTTATGGGTTAGAGAGGGAGTATGAGGTGTGATGGAGGGCTCATGAATGAACTCATGGGGAAATGATAAGTTGGATTGAGAAATGGGAGAGACACCTTCATTAACAAGAGTTTAACTTTGCTCATAGCCTTCTTGAGGCTCTTCAATGGTTGTAACCTCATCTTCAAGCTCTTGTTTTCCTCACCTTTCTAGCCTGTCTACTCACCTTTTGATATAGCATCTTATTTCATGTAAACCTTCATTGATGACATAGTTAGCTTCATCTTCAACCAACCTCCACTCATTCATAAATAATTTAATCAACTTCCTCAACTTCTCTTCAAGATGAATATGGATCACATCAAGTTCCTCATCCCATTTCTTCATCACTCTTTTTTATTTTAGCATTTTTAGCATAAGTGCCAATAAATACTTAGCTTGAGGTGGAATTTAAGTAGGATGAGGAGGAGCATAATAGGGGTTTTGGTAAGATTCAATCTATTGAATCATTTGCCTAGCCTAAGCTTGAACTAATTCACATCTCGACTTCCAATACTCTATTTTACAATCAATGGGATCATTTGATTCCTCATAACAAGGCTGATGGGAATCAAGTTGAGATGGATATGGAGACTCTTCTGGGTAATATTATTTACAATCTTCTCTATATGCTTTCTCATAGGGCTATTTGAGAACATGATGTTCATATGGAGAAGGAATAGGATGATCATATGGCTACCATGGCTCATAGGACTAATAAAAATCTTGATATGGTTGTTGAAGGGTATAACATGGATCATAAAAAGGTTGATAGGGATGTGAATTATAGGTATTCTCAATGTAACCATCCATATCAAATTCATTAGTCACATGAAACACAAAAATTGATCAAAATATTATACAACAAGTACATGGGATGCTTATAAATAGATGATTGCATTTAGAGTCTCCATTGGTGTTTACTTGAATGCTTCCAAAAATTAGAAAGAAGAACACACCAACAATCCTTCCACTCTTTTGGACCTTAGTCTCATCAAGAATGCCAAAACTATTGTCACTCAATCTTGCACCCTAGAGAGGTTTTACAAGCCTTATTTAGATTGAGTGGAACATTGGATTACCTATAGGCCTATGGGTTACCTATTGAAGAGGTAAACCTCTAGATTTAAGGGATATCTCCCTAGATTAGTATTTGATAGATTATGATCTAAGCAACATTTTAGGTGATAATTCAGATCATGTTTCTACCCAAATTAATGGTAAAAATTTTGGGAGCCATAACTTTCGCACTATAGCTTCATTTGACTCTTCATTTGAACTGTTGGAAATATAAGAATGAGTGGAATGTCATAAGATGGAACAAGCCCCACTCAGTAGGTTTTGACCCTTGAAAAAAAAGTAGAAGTTCCCCAAATTTCAATTTTAGTAGTGTAATCTAACAATAGAAAGTTTCTAAAAATAGTAATTACTCAAATTCTATATAATTGTGAATTATGGAAGTCAAACCATTTAATCTCCCTCACAATTGATGACCTTCCACACCCTCCTACTACATTCAAAATTTATATAAATTAAGATGTAACTTGAAAATAAATTTAGACATCTCTTCCCAGACATAGGCATATGTTGTATCTACAATTTTGAGCAATAAAACATCTCTTCTCAGAGATAGAATTATTATAATCATGTTGTTCTTGTTTCTTGAATTATATTTAAATCAAAGCTTCTAAGTTTTAGATCAGTGGTATCAAAGTAGTTTGTCTCAAGAGTGTATGATCATGAAGATGAGGTCAAGCTACAAAAAGCTTGGGTGGAAAATAATAGAGCTTCTAAACTATCCACCTATTCACTCCAAATGACTTTAAATGGTAGAAAACACTGAGACATATAATCCTTTCAAAGAAATGGAAAATGAGTCCCTCCAATAGTAGAAACCATAGATGTTATAATAATTAGCTCAAATTCTTCAACAAATCTTGATGGGAAATTTTGGCTCCTCATATGCACCCCCACATCCTTTTAGTGACCTAACAACCTTCAAGGTTTAGGTGAATTTTGATATCCCTACATTTGAAGGCCAAATCAATGCTGATGTAGTAGAAAATTGGTTGAATCAATTGTCTTCCTATTTTTATGTAAATAAATTCACCAATAAAGAGAAGATCACTTTTGCTCTTTTAAAATCATCATTACCTATCACAAATTGGTGGGAAGTGTATAAGAAGAAATTTATTATGTATGATATTGGCCTTGAGGTAGAATCTACCTGGGATGATTTCATAGAAGTTATAAAGGAAGAATACTACCCCATTGGAGCATATGATGATCTATATATAGAGTGGCAATAACTTTGCCAAGGTAAGGAACAATCTGTTTAAGATTACACTAACATTTTTCATTCTCTATCTATGAGATTGGGCACCTAGAAAAGTGAAAAACACAAGGTTCTCAAATATCATGGTGGACTACAATGGTATATATGGAGGGAGATGGAACTCTTCAATTTGGAAACCCTTGGTGAGGCATACAAATTTATGGTGAAGATTGAGTAGAAGTATGGAAGAATGAATATGAAGAGTTATCCTTCAAAATGGAAAAGTGACAAAGAAGGTCAAACATGAGGCCAAAATTATAATAAAAAGGAAGAGAAGACTAGGAAATGGTGTGATTACCACAAATCTAGAACACATTCCAAAGAAGAATGTTGAGCCATCAAGTCCCTACTTTTTGAGTCACAATCCTTAATATCTACTACTCTACCTCATACCCACCCTACAATCAAAGAGGATGAAGAATAGATTATAGATGTTGATCCCGATGTCATCATTGCTTCATAAAAAATTCATGAAGAGAGGCCAAATGACAAGGAAAGGTTGTTTTACTAAGTTATGGATGAAAGGTAAGCCTCTACATTTCATTCTTGATAACAGAAGTCAAAAGAATTTAATCTCTGATAATGTTATGAAAGGGCTAAATTTGTCTATGAATCCTCACCCAAAGCCATACAATATCAAATGGTTGAGTCCAAGGAGAAACTTCCATGTCAACCACCAATGTCTTCTCTCATATGCAATAAAACCTTTTCAAGATGAGGTCTTATGTGATGTGATCAATATGGATGTTTATGATGTACTCTTTGGTTAGCCATTCATGTATGATGACATGGTATCTATGAATCAAGAACTTGAATGATCACCCTCACTCTTAGAACATGGTGCTACAGGGTACCCGAGGTACCACCTTCTACATCTATCTCCTTGATTAGTGCCAAGAAATTCATTCTCATGGTGGTCAAGCCACAAAAATCCAAAAGGGTTGATGTTACATCCCTAACTACATAAAAAACACAACAATAGAATCAAATAAATACCAAGATGAAGAAGTTCATAGACTTCCATCCACAGACTGATGATCAAACCAAAATTATGAGTAATCAATCCCTACATATCTCCATAAAGCACAGCTCCACATAGCACAGTCCATTCTAAGTATGCATCGAGAATCAAATCAAAACATAAATACCATAATTGATGACAAATATTGATACAATGAGTACCATTGATTCTCAAGGATGGAGGAATGATCTAAGAAACATTTTAGGTGATAATTCGGGTGATGGTTCTACCCAAATTGGTGGTAGAACTTTTGGGAGCTATTACTTTTACACCATAGCTCTGTTTGAATCCCTATTTGAATAGTTGGAAAGATAATAATGATGAGAACATGGTGATATGGCATGATCTTTGATTTGTGATTTTTGACCCCTAAAAACCAAATGGAAGTGCCTCAAATTTTAATTTTAGTAGTGTAGTCTAAAAATAGTAGTTCCTTGAATTCTATATTATTATGAATCATGAAATTCACACCACTTAATCTCCCTCAAGATTGGTGACCTTCCACATCCTCCTAGTACCTTCAAAATTTTTATAAATTAAGATGTAATTTGAGAATAAAATTAGACATCTCTTTCTAGAGATAGGCATATGTTATATTTGTAATTTTGAGCAATAAAACATCTCTTCTCAGAGATAGAATTATTGAAATTGTGTTGTTCTTATTTTTTGAATTATATTTCAACCAAAGCTTTTGAGTTTTAGATCAGTTATATTAGATTAGTTTGTATTGAGAGTGTATGATCCCAAGGATGAGGTCAGACTACAAGAATCTTGGATGAAAAACAATGAAACTTCCAAACTATCCACCTATTCACTTCAAATGATTTTAAATGGTAGACAACACTGAGACATCTGATCCTTTGAAGGAAATGGTGAATGAGGCCTTCTAATAGTAGTAAGCATAGATGCTACAACAATTCACCCAAATTCTCCAACAAATCTTAATGGGAAATTTTGGATCTTCATCTACACCCCCACATCCTTTCAATGCCCCAACACCCTTCAAGGTTTAGGTGAATTTTGATATCCATACATTTGAAGGCAAAATCAATGTTGATGTAGTATAAAATTGGTTGGATCAATTGTCTTCCTATTTTTTTGTAAATAAATTCACTGATAAAGATAAGATCAGTTTTTCTCTTTTGAAAGCATCATTGCCTATCAAAAATTGGTGGGAAGTGTATAAGAAGATATTTATTATGGATGATATTGGCCTTGAGGTGGAACCTACGTGGGATTATTTCATAGAAGATGTAAAGGAAGAATACGACCCCATTAGAGCATATGATTATATGTATATATATTGGTAATAACTTTGCCAAGGTAAGGACCAATTTGTTCAAGATTACACTGACATTTTTCATTCTCTATCTTTAAGATTGGGCATCTAGGAAAATGAAAAATATAAGGTTATCAAATATCATGGTGGAATACAATGGTATATATGAGGGGAGATAAAAATCTTTAATTTGGAAACCCTCAGTGAGGCATACAAATTCAAGTTGAAGATTGAGTAGAAGCATGGAAGAATGAATACCAAGATTTAGCCTTCAAAATGGAAAAGTGACAAAGAAGGTCAAACATGACGAAAAAATTGAAAGCAAAAGGAAGAGAAGATTTGGAAATGGTGTGATTACCAAAAATATAGAACACACTCCAAATAAGAATATTGATCCATTAAATCCTTATTTTTTGAGTCACAATATTTAACATATATTAATCTACCTCATACACACCATACAATCAAAGAGTATGAATAAGATATTGTAGATGTTGAGCCTGATGTCATCATTAATTCATCACAAAGCCACAAAGAGAGGCTAGATGGCAAGGAAAGGTTATTTCATTCTAAGTTATAGGTGAAAGGTAAGCCTCTATGTTTCATTTTTGATAGCAGGAGTCAAAAGAATTTAATCTCTATTAATGTTGTGAAAAGACTAATTTTTTTCATAAAGCCTCACCCAAATCCATACAATATTAGATGGTTGATTCTAGGGAGAAACCGTCATGTCACCCATCAATGTATTCTCTCATATTCAATAAAACATTTCCAAGATGAGGTATTATGTGATGTGGTCAATCTAGATGTTTGCAATTTACTCTTTGGTTAGCCATTCATTTATGATAAATATGGTATCTATGAATCAAGAACTTGAATGATCACCCTCACTCTTGGAACATGATTCTACAAGGTACTAGAGGTACCACTTTCTATATTTGTCTTCCTGATTAGTGCCAATAAATTCATTATTATGGTGGTCAAGGCATGTAAATCCAAAAGTACTGATGTCATAGACCTGACTACACAAAAAATATAACAATAGAAGAAAAAGATACCAAGCTAAATAATTTCATTTCCTTCCATCCATAGACTGATGGTCAGATAGAAATGGTGAAAAATTAGGCCCTACATAGCTCAATAAAGCATAGCTCCATAAAGCACAGTCCATTTCAAGTATACATTAGGAATCAAATCAAAACACAACTGATACACTTGATGACAAATCTTGATGCAATGGGGACCATTACTTCTCAAGGAGGGAGGAATGATCTGAGAAATATTTCAAGTGATAATTTAGGTGATGGATTTACCCCAATTGGTGGTAGAACTTCTGGGAGCCATAACTTTTGCACCATAGCTCTATTTGAATCCCCATTTGAACTATTAGAAATATAATAATGAGGGGAACATCATGATATTATATGAGATTTTATTGGTGGGTTTTGACCCTTAAAAACCAAATGAAAGTGCCCAAAATTTCAATTTATTAGTGTAGTCTATAAATACTAATTTTTTAAAAAATAGTAATTCCCTAAATTTTGTATTATTGTGAATCATGGAAGTTGAATCACTTAATATCCCTTGAGATTAGTGACCTTCCACATCCTCCTAATACCTTAAAAATATGTATAAATTAAGATGTAACCTAAAAATGAAATCAGACATCTCTTCCTAGAGATAGGCATATGTTGTATTTGTAATTTTGAGTAATAAAACATCTCTTCTTAGAGATAACATTATTACAATTGTGTTTTTCTTGTTTCTTGAATTATCTTTCAACCAAATATTTTGAGTTTTAGATCAGTGGTATCAAATCAATTTTTATTGAGAGTGTATGATTCTGATGATGAGGTCAAGCTACAAGAAACTTGGGTGGAAAACATGAGATCTTTCAAACTATATTGAGACATTTGATCCTTTCAAGGAAACGGGGAATGAGGACCTCCAATAGAAGTAAGCATAGATGATACAATAATTTTCCCAAATTTTTCAACAAATCTTGATAATAAATTTTGGCTCCTCATCTACACCCCCACATCCATTCAGTGCCCCAACACCCTTCAAAGTTTAGGTGAATTTTGATATCTCTACATTTGAAGGCAAAATCAATATTTATGTAATATAAAATTGGTTAGATCAATTGTCTTCCTATTTTTATATAAATAAATTCACTGATAAAGAGAAGATCACTTTTTCTCTTTTGAAAGCATCATTTCCTATCAAAAATTAGTGAGAAGTGTATAAGAAGAGATTTAGTACAGATGATATTGGCCTTCAGGAAGAACCTACCTGGGATGATTTCATAAAAGCTATAAAGGAATAATACTACTCTATTGGAGCATATGGTGATCTGTATATAGAGTGGCAATGACTTTGCCAAGGTAAGAAACAATTTGTTCAAGATTATATTAACATTTTTCATTCTCTATCTATGAGATTGGGCATATAGGAAAGTGAAAAACATAATTTTCTCAAATATCATGGTGGACTACAATGGTATATATGAGGGGAGATAGAACTCTTCAATTTAGAAACCCTCAGTGAGGCATACAAATTCATGATGAAGATTAAGTAGAAGCATGGAAGAATGAATATGAAGATTCAACCTTCAAAATGGAAAAGTGACAAAGAAGGTTAAATATGAGGCCAAAATTGGAATCAAAAAGAAGAGAAGATTTGGAAATGGTGTGATTACCAAAAATCTAGAACACACTCCAAAGAAGAATGTCGAGCCATCAAGTCCTTGCTTTCTAAGTCACAATCCTCAACATCTACTGCTCTACCTCATACATACCTTGCAAATGAAGAGGATGAAGAAGAGAGTGTAGATGTTGAGCTTGATTCCATCATTGCTTCATCACAGACCCATGAGGAGAGGCTAGATGACAAGGAAAGGTTATTTCACTCGAAGTTATGGGTGAAAGGTAAGCCTCTACATTTTATTCTTGATAGAGGGAGTTAAAATAATTTAATCTCTGATAATTTTATGAAAATCTTAAATTTTTTCATGAATCCTCACCTAAACCCATATAGGATTAGATGGTTGAGTCCAAGGAGAAACCTCTGTGTCATCCAAAAATGTCTTCTCTCATATGCAATAAAACCTTTCCAAGATGAGATATTATGTGATGTGGTAAATCTAGATGTTTGTGATCTACTCTTTAGTTAGCCATCCATGTATGATCAACATGACATCTATGAATCAATAAATTGAAGGATTGCCCTCACTCTTAGAACATGATGCTACAAGGTACCAAAGGTACCACTTTCTACATCTATCTCCTTGATTAGTACCTAAAAATTTATTCTCATGGTAGTCAAGCCATATAAATCCAAAAGGGATGATTTTGTAGACCTGAATACACAAACAACACAACAAAATCAAATAGATACCAAGCTAACGAAGTTCATGGCCTTCCATCCACAGATTGATGGTTATATAGAAATAGTGAACAATCAAGCCCTATAAAACTCCACAAAGCACAGTCCATTCCAAGTATGCATAAAGAATCAAACAAAAACATAACTACCACACTTGATGATAAATCTTGATGTATTGGGAGCCATTACTTCTCAAGGAGGGAGTAATATCTAAGCAACATTTTAGGTGATAATTCAAGTGATGGTTCTACCCCAATTGGTGGCATAACTTTTGAGAGCCATAATTTTTACACCATAGTTCCATTTGACTCCCCATTTTAACCATGGAAAGATAAGAATGAGTGAGATGACACAAGCTCTTATTAGTGGGTTTTGACTCTAGAAAACCAAATAAAAATTCCCCAAATTTTAATTTTAGTAGTGAAATCTAAAAATAGTAAGTTTCTAAAAATAGTGATTCCTCAAATTTTATATTATTGTGAATCATGGAAATCAAACCACTTAATCTCCCTCAATATTGGTGACCATCCACATCCTCCTACTACCTTAAAAATATGTATAAATTAAGATGTAACCCAAAAATAAAATTAGACATCTCTTCCCAGAGATAAGCATATATTGTATCTACAATTTTGAGAAGAAATAGAATTATTACAATTATGTTGTTCTTGTTTCTTGAATTATCTTTCAACCAAAGATTTTGATTTTTGGATCAGTGGTATCAAATTAGTTTGTCTTGAGAGTGTATGATTTTGAGGATGAGTTTAGGCTACAAGAAGCTTGGGTGGAAAATAATAGAGCTTCCAAACTATCCACCTATACACTCCAAATTACCTCAAATATCAAACAACACTGAGATGTTTAATCCTTTTAGGGAAATCATGACTGAGGCCCTCCAATAGTAGCAAACACAAATACTACAATAATTCAACCAAATTCTCCAACAAATCTTGATGAGAAATTTTGGATCCTCATATGTACCCCCACATCCTTTTAGTGCCCTAATAACCTTCAAAGTTTAAGTAAATTTGATATCCCTACATTTGAAGGCAAAATCAATGTTGATGCAATAGAAAATTAGTTGGATCAATTGTCTTCCTATTTTTTTATAAATAAATTCACCGTTAAATAGAAGATCACTTTTATTATTTTAAAAGCATCATTACCTGTCAAAAATTAGTGAAAAGTGTACAAGAATAGATTTAGTATGGATGATATTTGCCTTGAGGTAGAACCTACTTGGGATGATTTCATAGAAGCTGTAAAGGAAGAATACTACGCCATTGTAGCATATTATAATATGTATATAGAGTGGCAACAAATTTTCCAAGGTGAGGAACAATCTTTTCAAGATTATATTGATATTTTTTATTCTCTATCTATGAGATTGGGAATCCAAGAAATTGAAAAACACAAGGTTCTCAAATATCATGGTGGATTATAATGGTATATATGGGGGGAGATGGAACTCATTAATTTAGAAACCCTTGGTGAGATGTACAAATTGATGGTGAATATTGATCAAAAGCATGGAAGAATGAATATGAAGAGTCAACCTTCAAAATAGAAAAGTGACAAAGAAGGTCAAATATGAGGCCAAAATTGGAAGCAAAAAGAAGAGAAGATTAAGAAATGGTGTGATTACCACAAATCTGGAACACACTCCAAAGAAGAATGTCAAGGCATCAAGTCCCTGCTTTTTCAGTCACAATCCTTAACATCTACTACTCTACCTCATACACACCCTATAGTCAAAGAAAATGAAGAAGATATTATAGATACTGAGCCTAATGTTATCATTACTTCATCACAAACCCATGAGGAGAGGCTAGATGATAAGGAAAGGTTATTTCACTCTAAGTTATGGGTGAAAGGTAAGCCTCTACATTTCATTCTTGATAATGTGAGTTAAAATAATTTAATTTATACTAATGTTTTGAAAATCCTAAAGTTGTCCATGAAACCTCACCTAGAGCCATACAATATTAGATGGTTGAGTCCAGGGAGAAACGTCCATGTCACCCACCAATGTCTTCTCTCATATGCAATAAAACCTTTCCAAGATGAGGTCTTATGTGATGTGGTTAATATGTATATTTGTGATGTACTCTTTGGTTAGGCATTCATGTATGATAAACGTGGAATCTATCAATTAAAATCTCAAAGGATCACCCTCACTCTTAAAAAATATCACTATAGAGTACCAAAGATACCACCTTCTACATTTGTCTCCTTGATTAGTGCCAATAAATTCATTCTCATGGTGGTCAAGCCATAAAAATCCAAAAGCACTGATGTTGTAGCCTTGATTACATAAACAATAGAATTAAATATATACTAAGCTAAATAATTTCATGGCCTTCCATCCATAGACTGATGGTCAGACAAAAATAGTGAACAATCAAGCTTTGCATAGCTCCATAAAGCATATCTCTACAAAGCACAGCCCAATTTAAGTATGGATCAGGAATCAAATCAAAACAAAAATACCATATTTGATTACAAATCTTGATGAAATAGGTACCATTACTTCTCAAGGATTTTGGAATGATCCAAGAAACATTTTAGGTGATAATTTAGGTGATGGTTCTAACCCAATTGGTGGTAAAAATTTTGAGAGCCATAACTTTTGCACCATAGCTCTACTTGACTCCCCGTTTCAACCGTTAGAAAGATAAGAATGAGGGGAATGTCATAACATGATATGAGCTCTATTTGGTAATTTTTTTCTCAAAAAACCAAATAGAAGTGCCCCATATTTCAATTTTAGTAGTGCAATCTAAAAATAGTAATTTTCTAAATATAGTAATTCCTCAAATTTTGTATTGTTGTGAATCATGGAAGTTAAAATACTTAATTTACCTAAAAAGTGGTGACCTTACACATCATCCTACTACCTTCAAAATATGTATAAATTAATATTTAACCTAAAAGTAAAATTAGACATCTCTTCTGAGAGATAGACATATTTTATATCTACAATTTTGAGTAATAAAACATCTCTTCTCAGAGATAACATTATTATAATTATGGTTTTCTTGTTTATTGAATTATCTTTCAACCAAAGCTTCTAAGTTTTGGATTAGTGGTATCAGATCAGTTTGTCTTGAGAGTGTATGATCCCAAGGATGAGATTAGTCTACAAGAATCTTGGGTGGAAAATAATAGAGCTTCCAAACTATCCACCTATTCACTCCAAATGACTTTAAATGGTGAACAAAATTGAGACATCTAATACTTTCAAGGAAATGGTGAATGATGCCCTCTAATAGTAGTAAACATAGATGCTACAATAATTTATTTAAATTCTCTAACAAATCTCGATAGGAAATTTTGTCTTCTCATCTACACCCCCACATCCTTTTAGTGCCACAACACCTTTCAAAGTTCAAGTGAATTTTGATATCCCTACATTTTAAGGAAAAATCAATGTTGATGTAGTAAAAAATTGGTTGGATCAATTGTATTCCTATTTTTTTGTAAATAAATTCATTGATAAAGAGAAGATCACTTTTGCTCTTTTGAAAGCATCATTGCATGGCAAAAATTGATGAGAAGTGTACAAGAAGAGATTTAGTATGGATGATATTGGCGTTAAGGTGGATCCTACCTAGGATGATTTCATAGAAACTGTAAAGGAAAAATACTACTCCATTAGAGCATATGATGATCTATATAGAGAGTGGAAACAACTTCACCAAGGTAAGGAATAATCTGTTCAAGATTACACTAATATTTTTTATTCTCTATCTCTGAGATTAGGTATACAAGAGAGTGAAAAACACAAGGTTATAAAATATCATGGTGGACTATAATGGTATATATGGGGGAGATGGAACTATTCAATTTAGAAACCATCGGTGAGGCGTACAAATTCACTGTGAAGATTGAGGAGAAGCATGAAAAAATAAATACGAAGAGTCAGACTTCAAAATGGAAAAGTGACAAAGAAGGTCAAACATGAGGCTAAAACTGGAATAAAAAGGAAGAGAAGATTAAGAAATGTTGTGATTACAACAAATCTAGAACACACTCCAAAGGAAAATTTTAATCCATCAAGTCCTTGCTTTCTGAGTCAAAATCTTCAACATCTACTACTCTACCTCATAAAAAACCTAAATTTTAAGAGGAAGAAGAAGAGATTGTAGATGGTAAGCTCAATTCCATCATTACTTCATTAGAGACCCATGAGGAGAGGCCAAATAATAAGAAAAGGTTGTTTCACTCTAAGTTATGGGTGAAAGGTAGGCCTCTATATTTCATTCTTGATAGCGGGAGTCAAAAGAATTTAATATATACTAATGTTGTGGAAAGCATAAATTTATCCATGAAGCCTCATCCAAAGCGATACAATATTAGATAATTGGGTCTAGGGATAAACCTCTGTGTCACCCACCAATGTCTTCTCTCATATGCAATAAAACCTTTCCAAGATAAGGTCTTATGTGATGTGATCAATCTGGATGTTTACAATGTACTCTTTGGTCATCCATTCATGTATGATCGACATAGAAACTATGATTCAATAACTCAAAATATCACCCTCACTCTTAGAACATGATTCTATATGGTACCAAAAGTACCACCTTCTACATCTATCTCCCTAATTAGTGCTAAGAAATTCATTCTCATGGTGGTCAAGCCACAAAAATCCAAAAGGGATGATATTGCATCCTTGACTACATAAAAAACACAATAATAGAATAAAATATATATGAAGCTAAATAATTTCGTAACTTTCCATCGACAGATTGATGGTTACATAGAAATGGTGAACAATTAGGTCCTACACAGCTCCATAAAGTGCAACTTCACAAAGCATAGTCTATTTCAAGTATGCATCATGAATCAAATTAAAACACAAATACCACACTTGATGACAAATATTGATGCAATGGGGACCATTGATTCTCAATGAGGGAGGAATGATCCGAGCAATATTTCAAGTGATAATTCAGGTGATGGTTCTACCCCATTCGGTGGTAGAACTTCTGAGAGCCATAACTTTTGCACCATAGCTTCATTTGACTCCCCATTTCAGCCATTGGAAATATAATAATAAGGTGAATGCCATGAGATGTAATTAGTCTCATTTGGTGAGTTTTAACTCTTAAAAACTAAATAAAAGTGCCCCAAATTTCAATTTAAGTAGTGTAGTTTAAAAATAGTAATTCCTCAAATTCTATATTTTTATGAATCATGTAAGTCAAACCACTTAATCTCCCTAAATATTGGTGACCTTACACATCTTCCTACTACCTTCCAAATGTGTATAAATTAAGATGTAACCCAAAAAGGAAAACAAACATCTCTTCCCAGAGATAGGCATATGTTGTGTCTGCAATTTTGAGCAATAAAACATCTCTTATCAAAGATAGCATTATTACAATTATATTGTTCTTATTTCTTGAATTGTCTTTCAGCCAAAGATTCTAAGGCTTAGATCAGTGGTATTAGAGTAGTTTATCTTAAGAGTGTATGATCCCAAGGATGAGTTCAAACTATAAGAATCTTGGGTGGAAAATAATAGAGCTTCCAACCTATCCACCTATTCACTCCAAATGAATTCAAATGGTAGACAACACTAAGACATCTGATCCTTTAAAATAAATGGTGAATGAGGCCCTGTAATAGTAGCAAGCATATATGCTATAATAATTCACCCAAATTCTCTAACAAATCTCGATGGGAAATTATGGCTCCTCATTTACACCCCCACATCCTTTCAGTACCCCAACACACTTCAATGTTTAGGTGAATTTTTATATCCCTACATTTGAAGACAAATCAATGCTAATACAGTAGAAAATTAGTTAGATCAATTGTCTTCCTACTTTTCTGTAAATAAATTCATCGATAAAGAGAAGATCACTTTTGCTTTTTTAAAATCATCATTGCATATCAAAAATTGGTGGGAAGTGTACAAGAAGAGATTTAGTAAAAATGATATTGGCCTTGAGGTGGAACCTACCTAGGATGATTTCATAGAAGCTTTAAAGGAATAATACCATCCCATTAGAGCATATGATGATCTATATATAGAGTGGCAACAACTTTGCCAATGTAAAGAACAATCTATTTAAGATTACACTGATAATTTCCATTCTCTATCTGTGAGATTGGGCATCCAAAAAAATAAAAAAACATAAAGTTCTCAAACATCATGGTGGAATATAATGGTATATATGGGGGAAGATGGAACTCTTCAATTTGAAAACCCTCAGCGAGGCATACAAATTCATAGTGAAGGTTGAGCAAAACTATGGAAGAATGAATATGAAGAGTCAACCTTCAAAATGGAAAAGTGACAAAAAAGTCAAACATGAGGCCAAAATTGGAAGAAAAAGGAAGAGAAGACTAGGAAATGGTGTGATTACAGTAAATTTGAAACATAATCTAAAGAATAATATCAAGCCATCAGGTCCCTACTTTCTATGTCACAATCCTCAACATCTACTACTCTACCTCATACACACCCTATAGTCAAAGAGGATGAAGAAGAGATTGTTAAGCATGAAATATACTGAGAGGGGGGTGAATCAGTATATCATATATCTTATAAATTTTCCCTTAATTAAATTCCACTTTAACATACATTTAAGATATGCAATAAATTTGAAATAATAAACACCACACAAGATAGAGAGAGAGACCAGATTTAACATGGAAACCCAATGTGGGAAAAACCATAGAGAACAATCTCAATTATATGAATGAACACCAAATCAAAATATAACATTCATAAGCACCAACTTATAGGAGCACCAACCCCTTTGTTGAACACCAACACAACAACTATTCATGAGCACCAAGCCACAGGAGCACCAACCCCTTTGCTAAGCACCAACACAACAACAATTCATGAGCACCAACCCCTTTACTAAGCACTAACATAGAAAAAATTCATGAGCACTAACCCATAAGAGCACCAACCCCTTTGTTAAGCACCAACAAAACAATAATTCATGAGCACCAACCCATAAAAGCACCAACCCCTTTGTGTATACCACACAACTATCTCTCAATGTTGATATCTCAACAAATGATAGTTCATTACAATATCTCTTTCCTTTCACATTTGCTCTTATAAACTAGATATAACAAATACAAATCATACTCTATCTTTTATTGATCTTCTAAGATATATATTCATATCTCAAATCAAACTCTCTCTCTCACACATTACAAATGGCTTCTCAAGCCTTTATTTATAGCTTTCCAAATGAACTTTGGCCTTCCCCATTTGTGACCCTTCAATCCTCATAGAAAATGGCACCAAACTTGCACAACCCTTCATATCCTTGAATTTGAAAAGTCATGTGGTGACCCTTCATAAGCAAAAGCATCCATTCCTCTTTTGTCTTTATTTTGGTGACTTTTCTTATTCCTCAAAGTGTCCCTTCATGAGAAATTATGCCCTTCCTCTTTTCTCTTCACTTGGTGACTCTTGGAATTCCCCAAGATGACTCTTCATGGAAAAATGTGTTCCATTCTTCTTTTGTATTTATCTCATGACTCTTTGACTTCTCCATGGGCCCTTATTTTGTCTTATATGCAACCAAAAATATATTTTTTAATATTAAATAAATATTAACACTATTACAAACATCATTAAATGCAATGGGGCCTTTATCACCAATAATGTTAGACATTTGACATCAATGACAATATTTCCAACAATCTCCCCCTTTATCACTGATGGTAACCTCAATCTTGAAATTGCCACATCTTAAAACTTATACATATTGTCATCTAAAAACATATAGTAACTCCCCCTTACTATAGCAACCTTTACCTATTTCATATACCTATTTTTGCACGTGTACCTATACCTTTTATTCTCCCCCTTTGACATCAATGGAAAAGGGCCTACATGGAGCTAACACTTAGCTCCCCCTTAACTAATGTTAAACCTTAATGGTATGAAGTAATATAAATTACTCCCAACTCCTCTCATAGATCCTTGAATGTGTCCTTTGATCATGCCTTTGAGAAGATATCTGATAATACATATAAATTGGTGCCTATCTTTTGAACATCTGCAATTAAATCATTTGAATATTTTCTTCTAATATCATAACCTTCTATATGAAACTTTAATGTGTATCCCTGATCACATATTTGAGTTACACTCAATAGATTATGCTTAAGACCTTTTACATACAAAACATTCTTAGTCTTGGTTCTAACATTATCCAAACTCAAAGTACCTTTTTGGCTATCTTGGCAGTGGTTTTATCTTTAAATTTCACTATGCCACCATTAATATTATTTAGAGTTATAAACTTACTCTTATCTCATGTAATATGCCTTTAACATCCACTATCAACTAACCATGTTTGATCTTCATTTCTTACATGCAAAGCTGTCTGAACCATCATAGAATCTCTAGGTTGTTTCTTCTATCATGAACATGTTTGAACCTTCTTCTTGATGAATGGAGCTTTAAAAATCTAATCCTTCTTGACTGACTCAAACACACTTGTACATTATCAAGCTATGTGTCTAAATTTGTTACATTTGTAACATATTATGGCCTCTTCACCAAAGCTTGATAGAGGAGAAAAAGAGTTGTAGCTTCTGCTTAACTCTACATGACTTTCCTTCTCCTTATTTCTAAAACTGTTAACTCTTTTTTGACATTATAATTTCTTGTGACCATATCCATTACAATAAAAATAATAAGACCTATCTATATATCTCTGACCTGATTACCTTTTGTAGCTTTATTCCCTTCATCCTTATTTATTTGAAATATTCTCTGTATTCTTCACTTCTTCCCTTTTTATTTCCTCTTTTGTAAGAGATTCAACATATCTCTTTTTATTTTCAAATTTGATACCTATCTTATCTAAATTTTCCTTTTGAATTTCTAATATCTTATTAAATATGTTAGTGCTATCCTCAAATTTTGAATCACTAACTACTTTATCATTGACTGGTTTCTCAATATCTTCTTTTAAAGAGGTAATTTCAATAACATACCTTTCACATTATTTTCTTACCTTTTCCAACTGTGTTGTTAGATATTTTTCATTTCTTTTAGCTTCTTCAACATGTGTTATTAGATCATTAATTATTTCCTTTGACTCCTTTTAATTTTTTGTATCTGGAGCTTCAATATTTGATTCTTCTTCTCAATAGTTTCTAACTCTTCTAAGGCACAAATAAGTTATCCTTCCAGATTCACTTCGGCTTCAACCTCTTCTTCTTCTTGATCATCTATAATTTTTATTTTAGAGGCATCTTCATGTATGGCCATGAATATAATCTCTTCTTCTTCTGAATCACTGACTCCACTATCTTCAGTTGAGCTAGGATCTTTAGAATACAGGCTCATCTTCTTGAATCCCTTCTTGAATTTACCTTTGAAATTCTTCTTATATTTAGAATTTTATTATTCATCATCATTACCTTTATTTAGGTATTTATCTAAAAAATGTTCAATCTTTCCACAATTAAAAAATTTAAAAGGTAATTTTCCTTGATATTTACCTATTCCCATTTTTGGCTTGCGAATGAAAAAATCTTCAGTGTCATCTTCATCATCAATAGAACTATCAATTGATTCTTGAATCTTAGCTTTCTCTTTCTTTAATGTCTTTAAATTTTCTTCTCTCTTTGAGGGTTTATCTTTTTTAATCCACATCTCATATGCCATGAGTATACCATGAAGCTCATCCATCTTTAGCTTGGCTGAATTCTTCATCTCCTTGATTGTCGAAACCTTTGCATCATATCTCATTGGTAGACATCTCAAAACATTTTGTACCACCAATGAATCTTATAATATTTCTCCAATACCTTGAATCTAATTTATTATTTGATTAACTCACAAAAAATAACTTGCTATATCTTCTTCTTCTTCCATCTTTAAACTTTCAAACTGTCCTTTAAAAGTCTAAAGCTTAGCTTGCTTCTTTTTTGTTGGAGTAATTACAAGTGTCTATAGCTCTTCATATTCATACACCACTACTTGAGATATGTCGAATCTAAGGGATATCAAATAGGTCTTCATTATTATACTCTAAAAATCATAATTCATCTCATCAAATAAAAGTGCCTTATTTGTAGAAAATCTTTCATGTGATTTAGCCATTGTGCTTTCTTGATCTACCTTCAAGCTGTAAAATTTTTTCAAAAGAAACCTGATCTGATACCAATTGTTAAACATGAGATATACTGAGATGGGGGGGTGAATTAGTATATCATATATCTTATAAAATTTCCCTTAATAAAATTCCACTTTAACATACATTCAAGATATGCAATAAAATTAAAATAATAAACACCACACAAGATAGAGAGAGACACCATATTTAATGTGGAAACTCAATGTAGGAAAAACTATGGAGAAAAATCTCAAGTTTATGAATGAACACCAACTCAAAACACAATATTCATAAGCACCAACTTGTAGGAGCACCAACCCATAGGAGCACGAACCCACAGGAGCACCAACCCCTTTGCTAAGTACCAACACAGTAAGAATTTGTGAGTACCAACCCACAAGAGCACCAAAACTTTTTATAAGCACCAACATAGCAATAATTCATGATCACCAACCCATAGGAGTACCAACCCCTTTGCTAAGCACCAACATAGCAATAATTCATGAGCACCAACCCACAAGAGCACCAACCCCTTTGTGTATACCACACAACTATCTCTCAATGTTGCTATTTCAACAAATGATAGTTTATTACAATATGTTTTTTCTCTCTCACCTTTACTCTTATAAGTTAGATACAAAAAATACAAATCATACTCTATCTCCCATTTCTCTTCTAAGCTAGATATTACTATCTCAAATCAAACTCTCTCTCACACATTACAAATGGCTTCTCAAGACTTTATTTATAGCTTTCCAAATGACCTTCGGCCTTCCTCCTTTGTGACCCTTCAATCCTCATAAAAAATAGAACCAAAATTGCATGACCCTTCGTATCCTTGCATTTTAAAAGTCATGTGGTGACACTTCATAAGCAAAAGCATCCTTTCCTCTTTTGTCTTTATTTTGGTGACTTTTTGTATTCCTCAAAGTGTCCATGAGAAATTGTGCCCTTCCACTTTTGTCTTCACTTGGTGACTCTTGGAATTCCATAAGATGAATCTTCATGAGAAAATGCATCCCATTCTTCTTTTGTCTTTATCCCTTTACTCTTTGACTTCTCCATGGGCCCTTCTTTTGTCTTATATGCAACCAAAAATATATTCGTTAATATTAAATAAATATTAACACTATTACAAACATCATTAAATGTAATGGGGCCTTTATCACCAATAATGCTAGACTTTTGACATCAATGATAATATTTCCAATAGAGATTGTAGATGTTGAGTCTGATACCATTATTGAATCATCATAGACCCATGAGGAGAGGCTAGATGATAAGGAAAGGTTGTTTCACTCTAAGTTATGGGTGAAAGTTAAACCTATACATTTCATTCTTGATAGCGGGAGTCAAAAGAATTTAATCTATGCTAATGTTTTGAAAAGCCTAAATTTTTCCATGAAGTCTCACTTAAATTCATATAGTATTGGATGGTGGAGTCCAGGGAGAAACCTTTGTCACCAACCAATGTCTTCGCTCATATGTAATAAATTTTTTTTAAGATGAGGTCTTATATGATGTGGTTAATATAGATGTTTTTGATGTACTCTTTGGTTAGCCATTCATGTATGATTGAAATGGCATATATGAATCAAGAAATTGAATTATCACTCTCACTCTTGGAACATGATGCTATAGGGTAGCGAAGGTACCACCTTCTACATCTATCTTCTTGATTAGTGCCAAGAAATTCATTCTCATGGCGGTCAAGGCATATAAATCCAAAAGGGTAGATGTTGTAAGCTTGAATGCACAAATAGCATAACAATAAAATCAAATAGATACCAATCTAAAGAAGTTCATGACCTTCTATCCATAGACTAATGGTCAAATAGAAATGGTGAACAATCAAGCCCTACCTAGCTCCATAAATCATAATTCATTCCAAGTATGCATCGGGAATCAAATCAAAACACAACTACCATACTTGATGATAAATATTGATGCAATGGTTACCATTTTTTATCAAGGAGGGAGGAATTATTTTAGCAACATTTTAGGCAATAATTCAGGTGACGGTTCTACCCCAATTGGTGGTAGAACTTCTGAGAGCCATAACTTTTGTACCATAGCTACGTTTGACTCTCCGTTTGAAATTTTGGAAAGATAAGAATAAGGGGAATGTCGTGAAATGGAACAAGATTCAATAAGTGGGTTTTGACCCATAAAAACCAAATAGAAGTGCCACAAATTTTGATTTTAGTAGTGTAGTCTAAAAATAGTAATTCCTTGAATTTTGTATTATTGTGAATTGTGGAATTCAAACCACTTAATCTCCCTTGAGATTGGTGACCTTACACATATTTATACTACCTTTAAAATATGAATAAATTAAGATTTAACCTAAAAATAAAATTAGACATCTCTTCCCAAAGATAGGCATATGTTGTATCTACAATTTTGAGCAATCAAACGTCTTTTCTCATAGATAGCATTATTAAAATTGTGTTTTTCTTATTTCTTGAATTATATTTCAACCAAATATTCTAATTTTTCAATTAGTGGTATTAGAATAGTTTTTTTTAGAGTTTATGATCCTAAGGATGAGATCAGACTACAAGAAGCTTGGGTGGAAAACAACAGAGCTTAAAAAATATCCACCTATTCACTCTAAATGACTTTAAATGATAGAAAACATTAAGACATTCGATCCTTTTAAGGAAATGGTGAATGAGGCCCTCTAATATTAGTAAGCACAAATGCTAAAATAATTCACCCAAATTCTCCAACAAATCTCAATGGGAAATTTTGGCTCCTCATCTACACCCCCATCCTTTCAGTGCCCCAACACCCTTCAAGGTTCAAGTAAATTTTGATATCCCTACATTTGAAGGCAAAATCAATGCTGATACAGTAGAAAATTGGTTAGATCAATTTTATTCCTATTTTTTCTATAAATAAATTTACTAATAAATAGAAGATCATTTTTTATCTTTTAAAAGCATCATTGTCTATCAAAAATTGGTGGGAAGTGTATAATAAGAGATTATATAAAAATGATATTGGCCTTGAGGTGGAACCTACCTGGGATGATTTCATAGATGCTGTAAAGGAAGAATACTACCCCATTGGAGCATATGATGATCTGTATATAGAGTGGCAACAAATTCACCAAGGTAAGGAACAATCTATTTAATATTACACTGACATTTTTTATTCTCTATCTGTGAGATTGAACATCCAAAAAAGTGAAAACCCCAAGGTTATCAAATATCATGGTGGACTACAATGGTATATATGGGGGGAGATGAAACTCTTGAATTTGGAAACCCTTAATGAGGTGTACAAATTCATGGTAAAAATTGAGCAGAAGCATGGAAGAATGAATATCAAGAGTCAACCTAAAAATGGAAAAGTGACAAAGAAGGTCAAATATGAGGCCAAAATTGAAAGCAAAAGGAAGAGAAGACTAGGAAATGGTGTGATTACTAAAAATTTGGAACACACTCCAAAGAATAATGTTGATCCATCAAGTCCCTAATTTGTGAGTCACAATCCTCAACATCTACTACTCTACCTCATACACACCTTGTAGTCAAAGATAATGAAGAAGAGATTGTAGATGTTGAGCCCAATGCCATCATTGCTTCATCACAGACACATGCAGAGAGGTCAGATAACAAGGAAAGGTTGTTTCACTTTAAGTTATGGGTGAAAGGTAAGTCTCTACTTTTCATTCTTGATAGTGGGAGTCAAAAAAATTAATCTTTTCTAATGTTGTGAAAAATCTAAAATTATCCATGAAGCCTCACCTACAGCCATACAATATTGGATGGTTGAGTCTAGGGAGAAACCTCCGTGTCACCAACCAATATCTTCTCTTATATGTAATAAAACCTTTCCAAAATGAGGTCTTATATGATGTGGTCAATCTAGATGTTTGTGATGTACTCTTTAGCCAACCATTTATGTATGATCAACATGAAATATATGAATCAAGAACTCAAAAGATCACCCTCACTCTTGGAACACAGTGATATAGGGTATTATAGGTACCACCTTCTACATCTATCTCCTTGATTAGTTCTAAGAATTTTTTTCTCATGTTGGTTAAGCCACAAAAATATAAAAAGGCCAATGTTGTAGCCCTAACTACATAAACAACACAATAATAGAAGAAAATAGATACCAAGCTAAATAAGTTCATGGACTTCCATCCATAGACTAATGGTCAAATAGAAATGGTGAACAATTAGGCCCTGCATAGCTCTATAAATCATAACTCCACAAAGCATAGCCCATTTCAAGTATGTATCAAGAATCAAATCAAAACACAACTACCACACTTTTTGATAAATATTGATGTAATGGGGACCATTTCTTATCAAATAGGGAGGAATGATCTGAGCATCATTTTAGGTGACAATTTGGGTGACATTTCTACCCCAATTGGTGGTAGAACTTTCAGGAGCCATAACATTTGCACCATAGCTCTATTTGACTCCCCGTTTGAACCATTATAAAGCTAAGAATGAGGGAAAATCATGAGATAGAATGAGTTTTTATTGATGTGTTTTGACTCCAAAAAACTAAATGGAAGTGCCCCAAATTTTAATTTTAGTAGTGCAGTCTAAAAATAGTAATTCCTCAAATTTTGTATTGTTATGAATCGTGGAAGTCAAACCACTTAATCTCCCTCAAAATTAGTGACCTTATATATCCTCTTACTAACTTAAAAATGTGTATAAATTAATATTTAACCTAAAAATGAAATTAGACATCTCTTCCCAAAGATAGGCATATGTTGTATCTATAATTTTGAGCAATAAAATATCTCTTCTCAGAGATAGCATTATTACAATTATGTTGTTCTTGTTTCTTGAATTACCTTTCAACCAAAGCTTCTAAGTTTTGGATCAGATTATTACCTACACTAATTCATTACTTACATGAAAGAGATAAAATGAATATAAAATTAATATTTGATAATGAGGTGATACACTAAATATATCTATACTAGACTACCATACACTTGCACTATAAAACATGACTCACAACACTAGTCTCAACATCCTAGATTGTTCTAACATAAGTATTTCAAACATGGAGGTGATATCATAGCACTACTCAAGGTGAGTGAAAAAAATTTAAGATTGTAGACACTAATGTTAATCCTTACACTTAGAGATATAAAAATACACTTGACTACACTTCATGTAACTTGTTAGAGGGAGAACTACTTGCACCAAACATGAAACAGTAAAGAGAAGACAAGGATAAATAGTTATCACTTTTCATTCCACCATTCACAACTTCACACACTTAGAAAAGAAGTTTATAAGATCAAAACCATTTATAAATCTTTATTTAAAAGGAAAATATAGTAATAAAACCAATAAGGCTTCACCATACCAACTGTGGATTACATTACAAATCCAAAATGCTTGTATTTATAGAGCATAAAAGAGAAGAGAGAAGAAGAGAATTGGAAGGGTCACAAGGCCAAGTGTAAAACTATGAGAACCAATTAAAATTTGAGATAATGAAGTGGAGAATAGGTTGATAAGTGGTCTTAGATAAGTTTCCATTAGAAATTCATCATTCTCCCTCAAATTGGCATAAAAACTCTTCATCTTATTTTAAACTAAATTTTTGTGATAAGTCTACTTGACTATTTTAAACTACCATAGGGGAATTACCACATATCCTCTGACATGATAATATGGAAATGATATCAGTGTAGGTATCTACACTTCTCCAATTGAAGGTCTTCTTATTGACACTTGTGTTTAATGTCTTGTAACTGATCACCATCCCTTTAGATCTATCCTGACACTTGTCACCTAAGTGGCTTATAGTTGTTCATGGAGATGAATTTCATAGGTGTTAGGAAACCTATTAAATAAATTTTTACTTTCCACTCTATTAGATAAACTTCAAAAGTTTCAAATTCATCTCTCTCACTATCACACTAGGTAGTCATAGTATCTTCTCATGATGCTTATTCAAAATATCTATGATAAATGATCTAGAAAATGTATTGTCATGCTTTAATGGTGTGAGATATGAGTATAGTGAGTTATAACAAGTCCCTATAGACCTCTCTCAATTAATTTCATCTGCTCATTCCCGTTTTCACCTATACAACCACTAAAATCCTATAAAACATCAAATTTTGGTATGTTCATATAAGTGATATTATAGATAAAATGGATGTCATAGATCTTGAGAGAGTGTTATACAATTAAAAATCACATTCTTATCCAACTTGCCCATTTTGTATTCATATCTTTTCATTTTTTATCCATCAGATTTGCATAAGGGTTTTGAGAGGTTTTTAGGTCTCTTAGACTATTAAAAATGGTTCATAAAAACCAAACACTAAACCTCCAAAAAAAATACATTGAGGACAATATAAGGACCCTCATCAACTATTACCAACTCCTTAGGTCATCATGCATAGTTTCTATATATATGTGAGAAAAATAAGGTGGTCTTTGAGATCCTTCTAGGCATTTTGGATACGTCTAAGAAAAACATAGGCCAAAATGGTCAATCTTGAGATCATATCTACAAATAAATGGCTCTAAATATCCTTTTACTCTCCCATAAAGGTTTTAAAATAGTTTGGAGATGTCATATGGTCATCTAAATTAAGTTATAAGTCATTAGGGCTCATACCTAGTTCTAGGCCTAATAGGCCTAACTATACTTGACTGTGTGTTTGATCGCCTTTAGGTTTCTAATTATTGTGGGGTCTTATAAAACTTGGTTAATATTTATTTCAAGCTTATAAAATATCCCATAGTCAATCAATATTTTTCCATTCATTCCTTTCACTCTTTACATGCCAAACCTGCAAGTTATCTTGCTCATAGAGTGCCCTCTATCTAAGATAAAATAAAGGACACTTACCTATTCATGTGATCTAAATCGATATTTAGGTATATTTTATGTCAATATGACCCTCTATTTAAAGTCTTAAATCCTAGTCACCTCTCTATAGAAATCAACATTAGAACCCCACAATACTAGCTTTTAGACTAATGATTATGTAGGGTTTGAATTGACTGTAGGTTGAGATTCAAAACCCTATTTAATCAACCTTATACCATATTTATTTCCCTATGAGAATCACATGGGAATATATTGGTCAAGTGTGAGAATAGTTTCAATTTATTCACCCGTCTTAAAGACTACCGACCTTTTACTCCTACATTTTTATTAGCTTAAGTCTATCTCTTCAATCAGACTATAGGTGCCTATTGGGTGGAAGATTAAAAGGATAATATAGTTTTGATTCACATGAAATAATTGTGTCTCAAACCCTTTTATTTATCCTAGGATTATATGGCCATTCCATACTTGAAATAACATCTATGCCCATAAATCAGGCCATCACTCACCACTATGCACTGTAGGTATACAGTCAGACTGTAGATATGTTTAGGGATATGAGACCTATAGGTGGTCATATTATTGAATTTTATTACATATATATTTCCCTTATATTTTTTATATACATCATACTTGAATAAACTCATTTATGCTTGCAGACCATGCCCTCATACTATTAACATCAATGAACTAGTTGTTACTTACAAGTTACATTGTCATAGGTTCATTTGGACTAAAAAGGTACTGCATTTATTTAATGTCATAAATAAAAATTTACTAGGTTGAAATCAATTCAATCATCACCTTCTCTTAACATATTAACCTTCTCTTGTGTTGTCATGTTAGTACTATGTCCAGTCTACAAGAATGGAAACATAAGACTTGCTCAAACCTCACATACCTCCACTAGTAGATGACACTTATTGAGTAGATTCCCTTATTCAAGGAGATTAAGGAAATTTGTCTCATTAATAAATTTATTCAATTCTAAGATTGTAAATGTTATTGGAGGTGATCTTTCAAACTTGTTATTCTCTTACAATCATCCATTCTTACCAAAATGCTACCCAATTATATTATCATCTTCAAATTATTTTCAAGGCATCCTATCACTTTGAATCCATTATTTAAATAGTCATAGACCTATATTTTTATTATATTTGATTACAGGTAGACAATCTTATTGTTTTGAACACTTAGATCTCTTCTTGAGGTGGCAATATATGTTAATAGCTTTGAAGGTAATGGGAACTAATTATAGGGTTTTGAGCATGTAGTTTGAATCCAGCATATACCATTGACACAAATAAAAAGGATATAAATAGGTGATAAGGGGAGTATTTTAATAATTATAAGGCTCTAAATACCTATATGTCACCTCATATCCATGATACCTAGTTTAAGCCTATTAGGCCTAAAAGTTACTCTTCAGGCATCAAACCCCATGCTCACTTTAGTAGCATAACCAGATTACCCAAGATAATACAAGACCATGAGGAGGTGTTTTGGAATGGTAAAGATCATAAAAGGGTGTTTGAGGTAGGGGAATACAACAATAAGACCATTTTAGTCTCAATAACTTCCTTAAACTACCACAATCCTATATAGTCAACTTGAGTTGTTTGATCAAGTGATAATACCCTTAATAGTATAAGGTCTCAGGGTAAATTATCTTGAGGTAATTTGGGAACCCATATGCACTTGAAATCCATGAAAGAGTGAGATGGATTGATGATCCCAAGTTTATGAATCATTTTTAAGACTACAAATAGGTCTAGAAGGCTAGAAAATATCTTGAAGTCCACCATATTTTGCTCATATCTCTACATACAAGTTGCATGGGAACAATATATTTTTAGGATTATTAATGGGGTTTATGTAATAAAAATCCATCACCATAAGTTTAGGATTGGAGGTCTCATCTTTACAAACCATCATTAAGATGGTAGACCTCCAAAACCTTGCTTAAACCCTATGAAAGACCATACTTGAGAAAAATGGATATAATTGCACTTAAACACTCCTAAATTAACATAAAACACCTAAACCACAAATAGCACTCAAAGGAGACCCTACCCATAGTACTAGTCTATATAGACAATATAGGGAATTGTTATAATAGGGTACTTTTTCAAGGTTTTATGAGATTTGTAAGGTGCAAATCTATTTGAAAAGTTATAAATCATTGGAGGTCAAGGTTTGAGACTTTTTTAATCTCCTAAAGTCACTATATTTCTAAAATTATGCTTGTAAATTCTTCTATAATCCTCCTCCAAACAACAAGTCTATAGATATGAAAGAGAAAGTGATTTAGTCACCCAATATGGCAAAGTTATAGGTGTCTTTTGATTATAAGGACCAATATCATGGTATATGATGTTGTTTTAGACCTAAATATCACCTATTAATATGATACCAAGGTCTCATATAGGTTTTCCATGACCATTCAAGCACAAATATTATGTAATTATGCCTAGTGGTCTACTAGGCCTACCTGGTCAACAAGGAAAGTTGAAAAATGGCATATAAAAAAATTTAGAGGAGTTAGTACAGATTTATTTCACCATAAAAATAATTCTAAGCATGATATATATACTCCTCATATCCATTACAGAGGAATGGAGGTAGTTTCAAATCCAGTCAACATACATAAGGAAGAGTTGGCTACTCAATCACTCATGGAGGCTAATACACCCCAATTGCATCAAGTAACTACCAAAAGATAAGTAAATTCCCCATTTTGAGACATGGTAATGATATAAAGGAATTAAAATAGGTATGACCCAGCCTCCACCACTCTATCTCAATGCCTAAGGGGTTAAATTGAAGAGCATCAATGCATGGAGAGAGTTGAAATAGGATTTTTATGGCTAATGAAATTGATGTATGAGTAGACTTAGTCACTTATGACCTATGATATGTAACTCCATGCCTTTTTCCCTCTCCTCTCCTCATTATATAATATATTTAGGCCTTAAGGCCTTGATTTATATCCCTCACTTGGGTATGAGGAAACTCTTCCTAATTTTGTACTTGATGAACCTATTAGATTGATGAATATAGTGTTACAAATTCTTCATGATTATTATCTATTGTATGCATTCTTATTTTAATATGCAAAAATGGTGGAATATTTCATTTTATAGTTATAAGTCTCACCTAGGTACTAATAGGTCTTCTATGTAGTTCATCTAGTGTGTTATGATGTTGATGGCTAATTTTGGAGTGAAAGTTAGATTATAAGTGACTTGAACCAAGACTTCCTAATCACCCTCATACTTTAGTCATTTGAAACAACCTATATATAAAAAATTGTTTCTTAGAATACACTGAATATAGTGATTTAGTTCTATGCATTATCTATTATTATTTTTAGGAGTTTAATTTGAATGGATAAGCAATATTGGTGCATCACTAACCCTTAGATTAGGCTTATTTTATTCACTTATATCCCTTTCCACCCAAATAAATAGGTTTTAAGTGATTTTAATCTAGATATATGTACTAGGGGAGATAACCCCATAATCTAGAGGTCTAGTCTAATGATAAGGTCACCCATAACCTTTAGGCCATGCCCATGTTTGTCCAAGTTTGAAGCAAAATTGAAAAATCTCCTTAAAAAGGGTGTAACTTAGGTTGCTAATAGTTCTTACATTCCCAATGGGACTAGATTAAATCATTGGATCCTTCAAAATATCATAATATTTATTTTAGGTAGCTTCAAGCACTCACATGCCAGGTTTGTTGTTAGAAGTTCATGACAAGGGTCATCATAAGGTCATAATCTCATGGAAAGAATAACTGCTCTAGATAGTTAATTTTTTTTCATTTTTATTATGATGAGTTATGGCTACATATGGGGTATATTTCTATCATTCACTTCCTTATCAACATCCCTATGACCTATATTAGCTTCATTATGATCCCTATCAACCTTATTCTAACCCTTACCAGCCCTACATTCACCCTTGTCAACAATATGAGATCCCTCATTAGGTGTATGATCCTATTAAATACAAAGGACACCACTCTAACCCTATTTTTTAACCTCATTCACCTCCTTAGAAGCATACTTATCAACCTAATTATTCATGGTAATATCATGATGCCTCTGTCCAACCCAACTATGTTTTAAGCCAATCAATATCAAGACTTTAATAGACTCTATTAAGCTATGAAAGATACATGGTGATCATTAACAACCCATGTTATTGAGATCATGATAACTTCATTGTATTAGGCCAAGAAATATTGGTCATTTTTAATGAGAGAAGGTCATTCAAGGGTAAATAGTGACATGTTAAATATAAAGGGTCTAGTTTCAAAGATTGAGGAGAGGTTAGTAGTATATGAAGGGTATCAAGTTCACCATCATCAGAATTATCTCCCCTTCCCCATCCCATATCAATCCTCTATTAAACTACCCATCCTCCCTCAAAATCCCCATGTAAATGAATGTCAAGATCTCTCAAATCCTTCACAAGCCCTGCTAATTTTTCCTACTTAGAGGTCTATCCAAGAAATAGTTCAAAAATGGGGAAAAGTATGTATTGATAAGATTGATTTTCATGATTCATAGTAGACCTTGTAAGGCCATTCACCTTCTAATCAACATGAATAAACTTATAATCAGATGATACTTGACTTTGATACTCACCTTATTAAATAAATTAAACTTGTAAACCAACACCTATATCATTCAGTGGTAGCTATAAGAGCAATGCCATCCCAATAGTAAGTTCCTCCATTCACACCCAAGGTTATAACCCTTGCCAAAGAAGGATCTCCTACATCTAAGTTTCCAACTTAGAAACAAATATTGTAGTTGATGGAGAGAGAAGAGAAGTCAAAAAGTGGAAGGCAATCCTAAGATCATTCAATCCCTAGCCCTCCCTCCTTAAGAATATAAGATATTTCCATCATGGAAATATATTCAAATATATATGCATAAAGAGGAGATGATGGTTGTTATGAGTAAGCAATTAAATGAAGGAAATGAGGCATACATGACTTCTCTCCTAGAATCATTCAAAATATTTTCCATGACACTCTTTGAGAGAGATATTATTCTTGAAGAGGATCTTATTATTGGTACATCTCTTGGGAAAAAACACAACTTGGCATTCAAATATGTAGAAGAAGAAGGGTTGTAAGAATAAGGTGAGTCACAAGAACTTATAGTAGTTGTAGAAGACAAGTGTAGACTATATTTTTTCTAACTCATTTTCGCTTTTCACATTTAGAGGAAATAAGAAACTAAAGATAATGGTTAGGGGTTAGATGATACCCGGATGAAGTTGCGCACCGTATCCAAGCGATTGAAGGAGCTCCTCTTTGGCTATGGAGGACAACATCTATAGATAAGGACTTAAACAAGGAAAATGTTAGATAGATATATGGTGGACTACTAAGCAAAGCTCGGTCCTAGAAGTGCAAAGACTTCCTTGAGGGATGATAGTCCACTAGTTGATAAAAGAGTGTTGCTAGAAAGAGAAATGGTGAAAGACTAAACAAAAGAAATAGAGATAATGCGTACCTATATTCTACTGTCGATCTATCACAGTCACCGACATCGGTAGTTTTGTCAACATCAGTTGGTTAAGGTTGCTGATGTTGGTTATTCTACCGACATCGGTAGGGGCAATGGTCGATGTCAGTTAGAGTAATGGCCTTGGATGGGTTTTGGACAGGTTTATGGTTGACAGAGGGGTCTAGAAGGAGTCTGGGTTTGTTTAATGGTTTGTGGAGGATTGCAGGATAGTGAATATGGTCTGGGAAAGGGGTAGAGGATAGGTTGTCAAAAGGAGTAAGGATATGGGGAAGGCCTCTCAGCATCTCCAAGAAGAAAGTCAGGTCTGGTTGATGATATTTAGAAATGCTAAATAGAAGCTAATTGCTAATGCTTTCTAAATTACTAAAATGAAATAGAAGAAGAATACTTAACTCTTGCTTGCTGAAGAATCAAGAGTGTGAACGCTTGTTCTCGATGCGACTGATGTAGAAGACTTCCTGTAATGTTTCAATCAGGTGTGGAGTGACTGATGCAGAGTTCCTATAGCCTATGATGCTTGGTGTGCGTCTGAGAGAGAGAGAGAGGTCAAATTTTGGGAGCAAGAGAATTAGCATTCGAGTAGAATTATGGGTCAAAATTTGGTTTTAAGCAATTGATGTCAGTGATACCGCTGGCGTCGGTCGACTATCGATCGACGTCGGCAGCTAGAGAATGGGTAAAAAGGCTATTTTTAGCCTTTTTCCCATTCTTCCATCTACCAAATTCAATTGTCATTGTTAAACGGTTCAAATGGTAGATTTAATAGGCATGAGAATTAGTGGGAGAGTTGAAATAGGTCTTAGGTAATTATGATTAGTCATAGGGTGATAAATGGGGGTATCCAAGGGCAAGGTGAGGTGTCATGGGTGATGTGTCAAGGGTGGTGTTATTAATTTAAAATAAGTAATTTATTTTAAATTAATAAGTGTGTAGGTTAGAAATGTTTAGAAGTGGACCAAGGGGACCAAGGGGGGGTTGACCAAGGAGTAGACACAATTTTGGTGTCTACATTTGCCCCTTTTTGTCTTGTTGGTTGTTTTTGACAAACTTTAAGACAAAAATAGGAGTAAGTTGCCCTAGGTATGGGATAAGGTCATTTTTGTCTTGTTGGTTGTTCTGATGAACTGAAAGACAAAAATAGGAGTTGGTTACACCAGATGTGGGATGAGGTATTCCCCCTCAAAGTGAGAGTCAAGGGAAGGTAACCTGATATCGGGTGCTGATTTGATAGATAGTGGATGGATATGGTGAAGTTTGAGTGTGAACGCTGTAAAATTTGAGATTACGCGTATACCACTTCATGTGATATGTAGGTCAAATTGTCACAGTCAAAGGTCGAGGAGTGCTAAAATCAAAATAACCAGTCCCCAACATTTAGTCATAGCTGATTAGGTTAAATGATCCAAGCTGTAGCTCCAATGGTCATTGTGTTCCAAGTATCTCAAGCTCAGGAAGTGCTCTTGGAAAACACAAAAATGTCACAAGTAGTGGGGATCAACTTGGGTGCGATCCAATACTTGTGAGGATAATAATGTGATATGCATAAAATTTTGATAACTATTTGTGAGGTAGCATATATGCAATCAAAACAACCAAGGCATAGTTGTCTCAAAAGTGGTCGTGGTTTGGGGAGATAGTTGTGATCTCCAAGGTTGTTGGTCATGATTTTGGGTTGGTATAGATAGTTGGTCCATTAGATGGACAGATGAAGGAATGGCCAAGATAACCTCAGAGGACACCATGTCAACTGAGTGTTGTCTACATAGCCCTTGTTGGAAGGGCCTCAGGCCAATGTAGTTCTCCCTAAAAGGGAGGAAGAGGGTCGGTTATGGATGTGGGTTAGACTAGGTTAAGTCATGGTTAAAGGTTAAATGGTTTATCCATCAAGTAGATAAACAAATGGATGTGGTTGAGCTAACCCCAGAAGACATCATGTCATCTGAATTCTGCCTACATAGCCCCTATTTAAAGGGCCTCAGACCAATGTAGTTTAGGCTAGTTGATAGGTTGGTTTGGTCAGGTTATAAATGATGAGGGTATGATGATGTTACAGCCTTTTCCATATTATGTGATGGTGTATTCTGTAACATTGGCTATGTGGTCTTTCATCCCTAGCAATTTTTTGTATTGGTGATGGCGTATGCTAAAAATGAAATGAGTATTTTTATGCTTCAGCAAGTAATGGTTTATGCTTAACATAAATTGTGTGGTTGATAGTTTCCATGTGTATTAGTTTCCATAGAAACTAGTGTGAATGGGCTATGTCATGTTAGTGGTCTGAAAATGTTTGGTTTGATTTGGTTGGTTTGGATTTGGTTTGGTTTGGTTTAGAAAATGATTTGGTTGGATTTGAATTGGTTTTATGTGAGCAAAGTTCATAAGAAGTGAAAGGCGCATTGCTCTTTCATTGACAAGGACCATAATGATAGCATAGATAGGGTTATTGCAAAAAAAAACCCCATTCATGTATTACATCATTGACCATTGTTTGTGTTAGAGAAGTATTCAAATCACTCGATGTTAAGTAAGCTCAAAATCCCTTGGGTATGTTGGGGTAATAGGTTTGATTATGTGAGGTATGAGGATAGCGTAACCCTTTTTAGCAAGGATAACTTTGCCCCTTTTTATAGGTGACCCTGATAATGACTATAGGCAAGTCCATGACTTAATTTGTTTTTGTTTTTTTTGTTTTTGTTTTTGGTAGACTAATCGATGTAGGAAGTCTACGTGGGGATGTTTTGTTTTGTTTTGTGGTCATATGTGAAACTGATCGATGCGAGAAGCTTCTAAAAAGAGTGTTATTTGTAGCAAGATTTGGGCATAGCCATCCTTCAAGGGATTGGTCTATATTTTGCTTTGTATGTTTGAATGTCTTTGAATAGTTGTCCTTCAAGGGAACAGTCTATCAATTACAGTAATTATGCAGCTATCCTTCGAGGGAGCGTCTACATTTTTATGACTTTTGAATAGGCATCCCAGTTTTATATGTTTTTTGGACTAAATTTTTGGTCATGGACTTGACTATAGAGGTTTAGAGGGTTTCCATTTTATTAGGACAAAGCATTCATGCTTGACAAAAGGGTTGACTAATGTTTGGAAAAAAAGGGTTGAAAGAAATAGGCATGACGATGATGGGGGTTGCTCAAGGGACGAGCTCAAGTTAAATGTCAAGTGAATGATTACTTGATTAACAATAGAATGGTCATAGATGCAAGGAATTAAGGGGCTTAGGTTCTAGCTGGCCTTCAAGAGAAGACAGATGATAAGTCCCTGACCCATACTTATGCGTTATAATATAAGGTCTGTGCCAATTAGGAGCAAACTTGCCTTGTTTACTTCTTTCCATATTGGTCACGTGTTAAAGGTGATTAAGAAGTTGGTTGATATTTGGTCAATGTTGGGTGGGTTTATGTTTGGGCGATGCTTGGTTGGTTGATGTTTGGTCAATGCTTGGTTGAGGTCGTGATAGTTAGTATAAAGTTGAATTCCCCCAGTTGCTTTATGATAGGGACAATGTTTGATACCCATTGCGGATAATCAGTGGGTTGGATAAATGAGATGGAGAGAAGGCGTTAAAGCTTCTCTTTGACAAGGAGTGCGATGTGAGGATGAATCTTGTGAAGCTTTTGCCTAATAGGCTTAGTTTAAGAGGGTGAGATCCTGATCTTCCAGGTTGGAGTTTGGAGACTCAGAACTAGGGACGATGATGGAGGCAATGGTTGGTAATGATTTGATTAAAGAAGCTAGTGGTTGGGGGTCTTCAAGTTGGACCTCCACTGCCTTTAAAGATTTAATCAAGGTTTGGTGATGCTGAAGAGAGTTTTGAATGAGATCATATAAAGATGTCTTCATAGAGGTTTGGTGAAGTTTTTTCACGATGGAGTCATGAAGTGGCTTCAAATATGTTGCATGGGATGTGCCCAAGATTGAAATCTTGGGTTTTGGTGGTTGAGGAGGCTTGACGAATGGATATGTTTGAGGGAGAGAAACCTTCTCTTTCCCTTTATCCTTCATGGTTTGTGACCTAGTGGCCACATTGATAGTGTTGATTTCAAATAATGGGGTTGAAGGTGGTAGAGGGTCCATAGTCTTGCGTTGAGATCCCAATTTAGTTGAAGATGTTTGAGAGGAATAAGATGGTGTCGATGGTTTGTTGAAAGGGTGGTCAAGAGGATCCTTAATGAAAAGGGTGTCCTTTTTTAGGTGTTGATGAATGACAGCTTTAAGATCATAGCAATGCTCAATATCATGTCTAGGTGTGTGATGATACGCACAAAATTTAGTGTCGTCAAACCAAGATAGTTTTGATTCGAGAGTTGATGAGTGTAAAGGTGAGGAAGTTAGGGACGCATGGGATGATGTCATTAGTTTGTCAAAGGGGTCCTTAATGAGAAGGGTGCCCTTTTTTAGGTGTTTGGGGATGACAACCTTAAGAGCACAGTAATGCTCAGTGTCATGCCCAGGTGTGCGATGATATGCACAAATTTTAGTGTCATTGAACCAAGATGGTTTTGGTCTGAGAGGTTGGTATGGCTTAATAGGTGAAAGAGTGATGCTAGAGGATTATAACAATTGATGTAACAGTAAAGCATATGAACTTGATGATGGGTCTACGTGTTGTGTTGCAATAGGTGTTGACAACTTCTGTTTAGAAGTTGTAAGGGGAGTTTGTCATACCATATTTTTATTTGGTCGTATGACCACACACGTAGATGGCACTTTCATGGTGAGAGGTGTTGGATGTTTTGGAGGAGGTATGTTCTTGATAGGTAAAGGTAGTAATGGACATGATTTGTTTTTGATAGGTGTTGGAGTAAGAAGCACTCCTATTAAGGTAGATGGATGTGGGCCCAAAATAGACGGCAATGGTGATGGTGGGGGAAAAGTTCTCTGATGTGGTTTAGTAGACTCCTTTGGTTTAGTGTGAGGATTACTATTGCATGAGGTAAGGTTCAAATCTACCTTCACTTGTGGGTGAGGGAGATTCGATATAGGGTGCACATCGAGAGATTTAATTTCTTTCAGCATGGTGGATGCTTGTGAGGGTTTAGGTTCAGATGTGGATGGTTGAGCTTTTGAAGTGGGTGAGGTGACAAGTTCCTTTCTCGGTGGAGAAGGGATTGGATATTTTGGCTCTTCAGTTGGATAGAGCGCAGGAATGGTCATGGCTTCCACGTGTGGTTGAGGAGCAGAAAAAGTATGATCCCTCATTGATGATAAGAAGGATGAGGGCGAGGCAGTCAGCGTTGGTGTCATCAAAGCATCCTCCAATATGTGAGAGGTCAAAGTATATTCTCCCACATGTGAAAGAGGGGTGGATGGAGGATTATCCTCCATTGGTGGAGGCAAAATAAGAGAGGTTGGCTCTTCTACCCATGGTGGACAAATAGGAGAAGAGGGCTCTTCTACCTGTGGTGGACAAATAAGAGAAGAAGGCTCTTTTACCTATGGTGGACAAATAAGAGAAGGCTCTTCTACCTGTGATGGACAAATAGATTGACTAACCTCTTCAGACTTTGGGAGAGGTTGGTTAGGAATGACAGGAAAGATCGTGTTGATAGTGTGTATGTTACGCTCTTGAAGGTCATCAGCCATGCTCTAAATGTTATTTTGACTAGGGGATGGTTAGGAAAAGGTTGTCTAAAGATGTCTATGTTTTAGTTAGGTGGCATATTTGGGTTATCCAAAACAAGATCCCCCTTGTCTAGCATATCTTGGACAATGTTTTTAAAGGTTTTACAATTATTTGTGTCATGACCCTTGACATGATGATAGTTGCAGAAGTCATTTTCCCTATACCAGGTAGGAATGGCTTTTGAGGGGTCAAATTGGGGTGGTCAGATTTAAGGGAGATTGAGGGCTCCCTACTTGACTAGTTTATCCAAGATGGAGGCGTATGATTCTCCTATTGGAGTATATTGACGTTGTACATGCCATTGTTGGAATTGTCTTGTGATATATTCTAATGTGGAAGGTTGAGATTTGTTGGTTGTTGTTGAAGATGATGGTCTAAGTACAACAGCATTTGCTAATCCCTTAGACTTGGGATTGGAAGAAGAAGATTTACATGAAGGGTCATTTGATTTTGCATCAGTAGTTTTACTATGCAGTTTGACTTTATTTTCTTCAATAGCACGAAGTTCAAGCTTCCTAGCCATGGTGAAAGCTTTGTCAAATGTACAAAATGTTTGGACCTACAAAGTAGATGAGATGTGTTTGGCACATGCTCTAGAGAAGAGCTCAATGAGCTTAGGTTGAGGTAAAGAAAAGGAGAGTTGGTTAATCAAACCTCTCCAATAGGCAATGAAGTCAGCGATTGACTCATCATCAAATTTTTGATAGAATAGAGGTCTGTAATGGAGACCTTCTTAGTGATGTTAATTGAAAAATGGTCGAGGAATAATTAGGCTAGTTGAGTGAAAGAAAAGATGGAATGACTGGCAATAGATCTATACCAATCAAGGGTGCCACCAGAAAGTGACATGGGAAATGTGCGTAGTAACAATGCATCGTTGTGTGCTATAAGGTAACAAGCCTATCTAAACGCTCGTAGATGTTGTTGTGGGTCCTCTTTACTCTAAAAGTGAGTAAACTTGGGAAGTTCCCACTAGCTAAGATATGGTTGGATGGGCACTGAAGGGTGAATGGGTTCATTGCATATTTGTTCATATGAAAAAAGATTTCTTGAACCAGAGATAAATGCCTCATGGTTAGACATCTTATCCATCAGCATCTTGATTAGATCGGTTGATGGATTTGTAGGTGGGGTGCCTCCTAGGTTGTAAGGCATTTGGAAGGCATTGTGAGGGGTGTATGACATACTAGGTTGTGTTTGCATAGGTGCAACATATTGGTAGTTCATCATTAGGACTGATGTTGAGGTCAAGGGGGCTTGTGCCGTGAAGTTGGAGGGCACAAGTTGACTAGATACCACCAAAGGTGGTTGAATGGTGGCATTGGTAAAAGGATAGGTAGCCACTCCTGCATTTATAGGCACAAGAGTGTGTGGAGTCGAGACAATCAAGTTTTGATAAGGTGTAGAACTTGGTTGAATTGATTGTGGTTGAAGGGGTACAGAAACCTCAATGGATGTGGGTCCAAAAATAGAAGGAGAGGCCACACTTTGAATATTTGTCATGTTCGGGTTGTTAGTTGAGGCAATGGCCTGGGTGACCATGGGTTGGGTCATGGAGGCTGTTGATATGATTGTTGTTTCAACTAAGGAAGTTGGCATCCCATAAACTGGGTTGCCTGAAGGATCTCATGTTTGACTTCTCATGAGATAGTACTGAAGAGCCTTGACATTGAGGTCAAGGAACCTTTCAAAGTCTTGATCCCCTTTGGGAATAATTGGATGTTGAGTTGGGGTTGGTTGGATAGGAGTTTATTTAGTTTTTGAATTATACTCCATTTGGGGACTTGATACAGAAGGCGAAGGTGGGAGTGGTTGTTGCCTTGCATGGTCAACAATATTTTTGGTTTGACTACATGTCAAAACCATCCAAGGCAAAATAGATTCAGGTTCTAAAAATTATATGTTTCAGCCTCAAAAAACTAGAATTTTTTTTTGGCAGCATAAGAGTTAGGTTTTTAGCTTGCTGCTTGAGAAGAAATTTTTTGACAGTGATTGACGTCGGTAGAAAAACTGATGTCGGTGAATTAAGTTGCTGATGTCAGTCAAATAACAGATGTTGGTTATTATAGTTGCCAACGTCGGTGGAAAAAATGATGTCGGTTACTGTGTATTTCTAAAAACTCAAAAAACTTAAAGTTTTTGGAAGAAAGAAGAAAGTCCTGAGTTGTTTTTAGATCTCAAAATGCGACCTCACCAACTAAAAAAATTAGATACAGATAGAAAAATAGATGAAGGAAAGTAAACTCTAAACATTAAATTCCTAAGAATAAATTTTAGAGTCATGTTGGCTTATGCCTTAGAAGAATATGTTTGGGAAGTTGGGCTTTTAGAACGGGTCCTAAAAGAGGCAATCTAAGGTTGGTTTCGGGTTAAGTTTTGGTGCTCAAAAGTCTGTGTTAGGTTCTATACATGGCCTAGTGCTAGGAGCTTGCTCCCCTCACTTCATGAGCCCAAATCCATGCCAGATCACTTAGCCAATATATACTTTCCCTAGATTTTATACTCTACCAGAGAACAGAGTGGGTTCTCCCCTTGGTAGTGAAGTCTAAGTGGGATCACCAGGAAGGGTAAGGTATTCGCTAGGTGATGAAATCCTAGTCGGGCCTTGTCTTAGGTATGTTTAGATATTTGATTATGTTTGTGGTCAGGTTGTGTAACATATGTGCACTATGATTTATTCATAATGCATTTTTAATTACTAGATGAGCTAAAAATGCATTCAAGCAGGAATGAGATTTTAACCCAAATTGAAATTTTTTTGTTCGGATGCAAACAATTAGGAAAAGGTTAAGATCATGAATTTCGCTACTCTAAGATGCAAGGAAAAAGTGACAAGAAGAAAAATTTCTTTTTAACTTGCGCTAATGGTGTCTTTTCGAAAGAGAAAGAAAGAAGAAGGATACAAGGAGAGAAAATTTCCTAATGCACCTATATAAAAGTTTGTTTTAGAAGAAATGAACCTAAGGAAAACTCCAGGGTCCCACTAGGCGTGCCAGAATGTTTCTAACTCATTTTCAATTTTCACATTCAGAGGAAATAAGAAACTAAAGATAATGGTCAAGGGTTAGATGATACCCAGATGAAGTTACGTACCATATCCAAGTGATTGAAGGAGCTCCTCTTTGGCTATGGAGGACGACACCTATAGATAAGAAGGACTTAAACAAGGAAAATGTTAGATAGATATATGGTGGACTGCCAAGCAAAGCTCGGTCCCAGAAGTGCAAAGACTTCCTTGAGGGATGACAGTCCACTAGTTGATAAAAGAGTGTTGCTAGAAAGAGAAATGGTGAAAGACTAAACAAAAGAAATAGAGATAATGCATACATGTATTCTACTATCAGTCTGTCATAGTCACCGACGTCGATAGTTCTGCCAGCGTCAGTTGGTCAAGGTTGCCGATGTTAGTTATTCTACCGATGTCGTTAGGGGTAATGGTCGATGTCAGTTAGGGCAATGGCCTTAGATGGGTTTTAGATGGGTTTATGGTCGATAGAGGGGTCTGGAAGGAGTCTGGGTCTATTTAATGGTTTGTGGAGGATTGCAAGACAATGAATATGGTCTGGGAAAGGGGTAGAGGATAGGTTGTCAAAAGGAGTAAGGATATGGGGAAGGCCTCTCAGTGTCTCCAAGAAGAAATTTAGGTCTGGTTGATGATATTTAGAAATGCTAAATAGAAGTTAATTGCTAATGCTTTATAAATTGCTAAAATGAAATAGAATAAGAATACTTAGCTCTTGCTTGTTGAAGAATCAGGAGTGTGAATGCTTGTTCTTGATGCGGCTGATGTAGAAGACTTCCTGCAATGTTTCAATTAGGTGTGGAGTGGCTGATGTAGAGTTCCTATAGCCTATGATGCTTGGTGTGCATCTAAGAGAGAGAGAGAGAGAGATCAAATTCTGAGAGCAAGAGAATTAGCATTCGAGTAGAATTTGGGGTTAGAATTTGGTTTTAAGCAACCAACATTGGTGATACTGCCGGCATCAGTCAACTGTCAACCGATGTTGGTAGTTAGAGAATGGGTAAAAAGGCTATTTTTAGCCTTTTACCCATTCTTCCATCTGCCAAATTCAATTGTCACTGTTAAACGGTTTGAATGGTGGGTTTAATAGGTGTGAGAATCAGTGGGGGAGTTGAAATAGGTCTTAGGTAATTATGATTAGTCATAGGGTGATAAATGGGGGTATCCAAGGGCAAGGTGAGGTATCATGGGTGATGTGTCAAGGGTGGTGTTATTAATTTAAAATAGGAAATTTATTTTAAATTAATAAGTGTGTGGGTTAGAAATGTTTAGAAGTGGACCAAGGGGACTAAGGGGGGTTGACTAAGGAGTAGACACAATTTTGGTGTCTACATATATACACATAATATTTTCAAAATTTTATCACTAACTGATGTTCTCTATCTTGTATGAACCCATTAAGTCTCAATATCTCTAAGCACACAACATAAGGGGTGTATTAGGAAAGGGGTGGGTAGACCATTGGTTCTTCACAAGATTATTGTCCCTTTTTCCACTTGTTATCTACACACTTGTCTCCTAAAAACTTTATCCCTAAGCTTGTTCTTCTCTATTGCACACTCCTCAATAATTTCCTACCTTTTCCCCCTTTTTCCTAACCTAAACCCCCTTTCGAATATTTATAATACTAGGTTGACTAGGATGACCCTATATTATTTTGGGTAAAATTCATTTAGGGTCAAGTTTAGCTCTTAGCTGACCTAGCTCATGACCTAGTGAATTTTTATCCAAACTGTACTAGGTTAACTGGGTCAACCCTATGGAATGAAATGTTCTAAATGGTTTAGGGTTAAATTTTCCTATATACGTGATCATTTTGTCATTATTTAAAGAAGAGAAGAAGAAGTAAGAGCTATTATGAATTTGTTTATCCACCATTATACTTGAGGAGAAAGTTTAGGGTTTCATACTTTACTTAGAGATACAGATCTTATCTTGTAGAGCATTCTTTTACATGCATTGATAGGTTATGTAGCCTATAGATGATTTTTCCTTGTCATCCTTACATATCACAACAACCTTTTAAAAACCACCTTGGCCAAGGGAGATATTGAGGCTCAAAAAGTTTGTCTTAAAAGGTAAGTATTCCTAACTTTGTTCCTCCTTTGTAAGAGTAAATAGATATGCATTTGTATTTCTATTTCTATTTCATGCATTCCTAACTTTATTCATCCTATGGAATGAAATGTTATAAAGGGATTAGGGTTAAATTTTTCTATATACACGATCATTTTGTCATTATTTAAAGAAGAGAATAAGAAGTGAGAGCTATTACGTATTTGCTTATCCACCATTATACTTGCGGAGAAAGTTTAGGGTTTCATACTTTATTTAGAGATATAGATATTATCTTTTAGAGCATTATTTTGCATGCATTGATAGGATGTGTAGCCTAGAGCTGATTTTTCCTTGTCATCCTTACATACCACAACAACCTTTTGAAAATCACCTTAGCCAAGAGAGATATTGAGGCTCAAAAAGTTTGTCTTAAAAGGTAAGTATTTATAACTTTGTTCCTCTTATGGAATGAAATTTTATAAAGGGATTAGGGTTAAATTTACCTATATACATGATCATTTTATCATTATTTAAAGCAGAGAAGAAGAATTAAGAGCTATTACACATTTGCTTATCCACCATTATGCTTGAGGAGAAAGTTTAGGGTTTAGTACTTTATTTAGAGATACAGATCTTATCTTGTAGAGCATTCTTTTGCATGCATTGATAGGTTGTGTAGCCTAGAGCTGATTTGTCCTTGTCATCCTTACATACCACAATAACCTTTTGAAAATAACCTTGGCCAAGGGAGATATTGAGGCTCAAAAAGTTTGTCTTAAAAGGTAAGTATTCTTAACTTTGTTCCTCCTTTGTAATAGTAGATAGATATGCATTTATACTTATATTTCATGCATTAGGATTTTGTATAAATTGACATGAGTATATGTCTTCTATGCATGTTTACTTTTATTGTTTATTACCCCTACTTTGTGCCACAAGTTTTGATGAGCACCAGATTAGACTTTAATTTCTATTAGTTTAGTGAATATAAAACATAAGGATTAATTAGGTTTATTACATGATTATGCTTGATCAGAGGCTTTGTAACCCTTTATAGCATGGTTTATTATGGTAAAATATCCACTAATTAGGTCTAGTGGATCCCCATATTGGTCATGTTCTTGATTATATAATGTATCCCTAATCAGAAGTGTAAGTATGATCTATCTTCTCTGAGTTAGGATTTATTTATAGACATGATGAATTTATGATTATATCATTCTAGTGAACTTGACATGAATCTTACCCTTGTAGGGTTTATCTCATGTTGTTCATTATTTTATCATTTTATTTATTATTATTTTATATTTGAGATATTGGGTTGACAGTGTCGGTATAGTTCTAATTTTTTTGTAGGTTATTCATAAAATATAGGTTACTAGGTCAACCCAATCAACATAGTACAAGTTTTCATTTATAGACATGCTACTAGGTCAACTCTATCAACAGAGTACACTTTAAAATGTCTAAAAAACATACTAGGTCAACACTATGAGCATAGTATTCTTAACAAGATTTAATAAACAAGGAACTATAGAACTAGGTCAACCTAGTTGACATAGTTGGCATAATTTTCAAGTAAAAATCAAGGCACTTCAATAGCAATCTTACTTTTCTTTACATCTTCTAACCCACCAAAGTTCCTTTCTCTCTTTCTTTGTCATTTTTGTTAATTATTACAATTTTATTTTTCATAGTTTGTAGTCTTTAAAAATACCCTTATACAAAAAACTACATCGACACTATCAACCTATCTCTATATTATGTCTCCTATCTGAAAGACTATGTCAACATTGTTGACATAGTTCTTAAAAAACCCTTGCTTCAGTAGTACATTAGTGACATTTTCAACTCTTTTCTATAATATATGCATATCCTATCATCTAAATTAACACTATATTGTGTTTCAAATTTAGAATTAACGCTTATATGCTAGTAATTGACTCACACTTTCACTTTAAATTAATTTCATGCTTAGAATAGATCACATAGTCTAATTAGGTGGTTTTTAATATACTATTTATTTTCAATATTTTTATCTTTCTTGCACACACTAAAAAATCACATAATCTTAAAATGCAATTAAACAATTATTTACCTAAGGTCTACCTATTTAGATTTCATCACCAAGGGAGAAGTTGACTTGGTTTTCTGGCCAAGTATAAACACATGGTTAAGGGTATATATTGGAAAAGTACCCAACACCCTTATCACTATGGTGTGTGAAGTGAGGGGGTTGGCCCTAATACCAAGCTAGTACCATTGCCAATATAGATCCCTTTTAGACTAAACATATTAGAACCATCTATAGATTACTTTTTAGTTATTTAATTATAGCCAACTTCCTATCACACTTAAAATTATAATCTAATAATCTAACAACATTCAATATGACCACTTAGTTAGCATTTAATTTCCAAGTTGACTACTTGCTCTTTTCTCAAATTATATGTTGTATTACAAAAACTTGCATTTGTCAGCATTAGTGCAAGGTTTTATGTTGTGTGTCTCAATTGGATCATCCTGATTGACCCAATGGATTATTTGTTTATTTTCATTTCTTGCTTTCAAAAGTACTTAAAAAAATTATTATTTTAGTACATAGTCATTATGTTTGACATAATCACTTATAAACTATCTGTTTCCCCCACCTGTAGTACTAAGTTGACCTTGTCGGCATAGTATTATTTTCTACCTCCCAAATATAGTACTAGTTCAACCCTATTGACTATATCTTTTTATACCTATTTTTTTAATCCAAGTTACATAACTAAGTTAACCCAATAAACTATGTATCCTTATTTTTTTTAGTTTTTAGACCATGTTTTTAGTACTAGGTCAACCTAGATGACTATGTACTCTTATTTATCCCTTCTTATTTCTTTGATTTTATATCACTTTTTCCTTATCTACTCCTTCTCCATCATCATGAAATTCATGTTTGACGACAACACTAAGTTAAATTCAATGGATATAATGAGTTTTACCAACCCTCATTAGGTCTCCCATAAACAGATTATGGCTCCTCTTCTAGATGAAAATAATATTCATATAGCCACTCATACAATAAACTATGGGACCCCTCCTCATTCCTTTTTGATTTGTAATCCTCTCTTCTCACTTGAAGATAAAATTGAAATAGATTATATACCTAAAATGCTCTTCTTTATCTCTAAATTTCCTCAACACTGAGGGAAGGACCCTTATACCATTTACCATCTCATGATTAGTAGTTAAGCTGAAGATCCTCATTCACCTTTTCCCACATTCTCACATAGATTTGAGAATACTAATTTATTTTCTTTTTATCCTCTTCCCTCTATTTTGACCCTTCCCATACCATGACTTCTTCTTATTTGACTTCCTCTACCTCCATGCCTAGTATCTCTACTAACATGGTAGGTTCTACATCTAGTGGGCCTCTTTCAATACCCACTCTCCTTGAAACTTCCACTAGTGAATTATTTTCTACCCATGGTAATCATGCCTCTAGTGTTATTCCATCTCATCCCTCTACTAGTCTATATTTTTCCATATAAGAAATTTTTTCTGCTAGTACCTCACATTCTAATAACTCTTCTCAAACTCCTATTAACACCCATAGTGGTGCCCAAGCCACTCTTTTTAATTTGAATTGTTAAAAAAATGCCAAAAATACAACTCAAACCAATCTATAAACACCAAAATTATGTCACACACTTGCATGACTCCCTATGTCAAAACCCCCCTTGATCCCCTTTTAATAAGTAACCTTCCTAACCCATGTTTGCACCTTAAAATATTTAATTAAGTTAATTAAAACCCACTTATGACACCTCACTTGGCCACCTCATACTAATACTAATTCTTACCCTCTGAGTCACCTTGAGACTTAGTCTCCTAATCCTAACTACCTATGACTTGTTCTCACCCCTAACATAAATTTATAACTAACTACATTCTTCATAACCTCACATTTTTACTATTTTCTAATGGACACCACACTTGGCAAGAGAAGGAATATAAAATGGGCTAAAAATAGTCCATTTACCTATTATCATGCCACTGACATCAGTCAACCCTCAGTCAACATCGATGTTGATTACTTAAGAAAAATTCCAAGTTGGTATTCGGGTCAAAAAATCAATGATTCATGCATAGGATTTTGGTAATCAGAGCATCCTACATCACTTTCAACATCCAAGCTTACTTTTACTCCACATAAATTGATCTAGATCAAGAATTGATACACTTCATAGAAATTGAACTCTTGAGGAATAACAACACATTCTTGTCTTGTATGTTTATGCATCTATTCACAAGCCTCATTCGAGGCATCTATTCAGTAGTCACAGTTCACCCCTTTCACTTGCTAAGTATATCTCAGTGTTTTATAAGTTTTTAAATAGTAATTTTATAATTTCATTACATTATACTATTTATTATTTCATGAATCCCAAATCATTCCATGGAGGAGTTGTAAATATCCCCACCCATTTGTCTCTACCCCAACATACTAACCCTTTGTCTAAACTCACCTGAGTCTTACCCACCCCCTTAAAACTCTTTCCAACCTCAAAACCTAACCATACTCCCATTTTCCCTCTCAAAAAATCCTTTTCTAACTCATTCTAATACTAGTACCCCAACCAACATTGGCGATGCCAACCGTTACTATGTTTCTAAATCAGGAACCTCAAAATCACCTAACAACCTTCCCAAAACATAGACTTGACTTATCAGCCTGTACTATATTATCTTATATTGCACTCAGACCTACAACATGGTAAATAGAACTCTAAATCTCTCTTTACTTGCATTTATTTTAATTTTTTCTTAAATTAGTGGATGGTTATCCTAAGGAAGTTTCATGCTTTCCAAAACAAGCGCATAGCTTGGAAGTTGACACATATCTCCACTAACAACTATTTTGTGTAGTGTTTTCTTATCTACAGGTGTCTTCCTTTATAGCTAAAGATGGGAATCTACAAAGTCTAGAATGGTACATTCTTAGCTGGGTTTAAATCACTTATTCCTAACTCTCTCTCTTTTCTATTTCTCTCTCTTTGAATGTAAAATAAGCTCAAAACATAGTGAAATATTCTGGCATGTACGATGGGACCCTAGTGTTTTATTGGGTTCATTACTTGTGTAGCTATTCATAGAGGTGAACCATAGTGAAATTTTCATTCCTTGCACTTTCTCTCTTTGTCTTTCTCAAGAACAAAATTTTGAACTTTTTATTTTTTGTTTAAGGAATGAACTAAAATTTCCTTCCCTATCATTCTCCTCTTCTTTTACCTTTAAAATAAATTCATTATTTTCCTACAAATTAAAGAGAATACCTTTTTTTTTTACCTATTTTGAGCATTAGGATAGTGAACTTCATCCTCTTCTATTCACTATTATTTTCATCTGTATTTAAAAATTTCTAATTTGGGTTTAAAACTCACTTCATGTCATTATTTTGCTTGTTGCATTTAGCTCACCTAGTTAAATAAAACATCATGAATTAATCATAGAACATAAATATTACACAACCAAATCACTCTCATAAAATTAAACATCTAAACTCACTTGAGACAAGGACCATTAGGATTTCATCACCCAATGGATCACCTTACCCTACTCGATGATCCCACTTGGATTTCACCACCAAGGGGAGAACCCACTCCATTCTCTGATGGAGTATAAACTCTAGATAGGTGATATATTCTGGCTAAGCAACCTAGCTCAGCTTTGGGACTATGAAGTATAGGAAGCAAGCACCTATAACAAATCATGTACCTAGTCTAAGATAGATTTTTTTTAGCACCAAAACTAACTTTCAAGCATCCTTAGACTACTCATCTAGTACCTATTTCACAAACCAATTTTACAATCACACTTTTTAAGGCATAATCCATCAAGAGACTAAAATTAATTCCTAGGAGTTAATGTTTAGTGGTTGCATGTTCCTTTTCTACTTCCTTTTGTTTTATACATATTTGATTTAGTGAGGATGTTTCCTTTATCAATTTGTAGAATCCAACTATTTATACCTCTTAGATTCTATTAACCTCTAGTTTCAAGTTTTCTATGTGTCATTTATCCTTGCACAAACCTATTGTATCCTTTGTTTTACCTAGATTTCACCTTTGGGTTGCCAAAACATTGGATTTTTTGCCTTTATAGATTCCACAATAACTGACATCAGTAAATTCACCAACATCAGTCACCTTATTACCTACCATCATCGATCAGATAACTGATATCAATGATTTTGTGCTTTTATAATTTGTAGCTTGCTTAAAATAGCAAGCTAAAATTACCTACCTACCTGCACTCAAACCTAGTTTTCTAATGAGCTATCACTAATACATATTATAAGGCCTACCTTTATCCCTTTTTCATGGTCTTGATTTGTATCCAAGCCAAAATTCTTGTCAATTATGCAAGCTGGCAACCACTCCCACCTTCCCCTCTCCTTTCTAATTATACCATGGAGTATACTTTGGCTATAGAGAATACCCTTATGCTTACTAGTCCTAACTAGACCACCTTTTTACTTGAAGGAGATCTTAAATTCACAAGATTTCTTGATCATAACATTTTATCACTTTAACATTATCTCACCATGAGCTGAACCTGTAACACTATGGGAGATCTCCTTTATGTCATGTCAACTTCTTTGATGGAGACAACTACAGTCTCAATGGTTTCCATCATTCCATATATGGTCACCCAAACCACTAATTCAAAAAGTTACCCAACCATCAATAACCCTCAAAATTCAATCACCCCAACTACTCAATCTCATCTTCTTAACCCAACTTCTATAACAACTTCCATAGCCTCATACCCACTACTGGCCCAACCAAGTCAAACACCATTTCAAAACTTGGTAGTGCCCATCTCATCAACTATTATACCCATAATTACAATATTTTCAACTCACCCTTTAACCCATGTAATTGTATCACCAACCCAACCTCTGGTGATGGCACCCAACCAAAGTATTATCTCTAACCCTATAGGATAAGCCTCTTTCATTTCTGCCCCTCAGCCCATGACTCATTACCAGTATGTTGCATCTACATTAACATAAAAAGGTGTGTCATATCTTGCCTCTAGATCCCTTCAAGCACCTTATAACTTAGGGGTTTATCTTCACACCAATCCTCTCGATCTCATGAAGATGTTGATGGATAAGATGTCTAACCTAGAAACATCTATGTCAGGTTCAAAGAATGTTATATATTATGATCAAATATGTAATGAACCCATCCATCCTTCTATACCTATTCACCCCTACTTGATTTATTTGGATCTCCTTAAATTTACTTGTTTATAGAGAAATGAGGACCCATAACAGTACTTATGAGAATTTTGACATGTTTATTACCTAATAGGGCATGATGATGCATTATTGCTTCACACTTTCCCTATGTCTCTTTCAAGTTTTACCCTAGATTGGTATAGTTATATAACCTAGCACTCCCTTTTCTCATTTACCCAACTTTCTCAACTATTCTTGGACCACTTCTCTATCAATATTTCTAAAAAGGTCTCTATTAAAGACCTTTATTCCATTAAATAGTTTGATGATGAGCCTATCACTAACTTTGTGACTTGTTGGAGAGGTTTAATCAATCAAATCTCCTTTTCTTTACCTCAACCTGAGCTTATCGATATTTTCTCAAGAGCATGTGTCAAACACATCTCTTCTACCTCCATGTCCAAACTTTCTACACATTTGATGAAGCTTTTACAATGGCACAAAAGTTAGAGATTTGGGATATAGATGAAGATAGGGTTAAGTTGCATAATAAAAATACCAACTCCAAACCTAGTGACTCTTCCTCTAAACCCTCTTCTTCCAATTAAAATTCAAAAGGCTATGCCAATGCTATGGTGGTTAAATCAGCTTCTTCTACCACAGTCAACCAGTCTAGGCCATCCACCTCACAAAATCTAACCAAATAATTCTAACAATGGTATGAAAAAAGATAATACACTCCTATTAGAGAGTCATACACTTACATTTTGGATAAACTATTGTAATAAGGAGATATTACCCTTCCCAAAATTAGACCTCCTATATAATTTGATCCCTCTCATCCTATCCCAACTTGGTACAAGGAGGATGAGTTTTTTGGCTATCATTGAGTTATAAGACATAATTCTAACAACTATAAAACATTCAAAATAATTTTTTAAGATATTCTTGATAAAGGCAACCTTATCTTGGATAACCCTAATGTGTCTACTAACCAAAGCATGGATGTGTTCAAATAGCCTTTTTGTAACCATTCACTCAATCAAACAAATGTTCAGGCCATGATCAACAACTCACCTAATCAAAATACTCATACAGTCAATATGGTCTTCTCTTTACCTCCAATCCAACCTCTCCTACAATTAGAAGAGGTTGTTTCACCCATCCCTCTCCCATGTGTGGAGAGGCCTCCTCTACCTATCCTTTTACCATATGAGGAAACCACAATGCATATTCCTCTTATACCTATTTTTATTATTCTCTTACCTTTGGAAGAGCATGCCATGCCCACTCCCCATCCATATGTTAAGAGGAGAATCATGCCTTTTTTCCTACTTCTCCTCCACTAATGGAGGATAGTGCCCCATCCACTCCTTTTTCACATATAGAGGAGTCTGCATTATCTATCCCTGTACTAATTATGGGACCTATTTTTCCTACACCAATCAAACCAATTTTACCCGTTATCTTTATAATAGAGGATCAAACCTCACCTCTTCCTCATCCACATGTTTGGGAAGCAATCATACCCATGATTTATCCACTATAAGAACCAACTTCACTAGTTCCTCCCCCACCAAGGGAAGACCATGCCTCTTCTCCTACCTTAGTTGAAGAAGACCCAACTATGGTTCTTACTTGTCTTTGGCCTAAAATAGTAAAATGAAACACCTTCCCTCTTTCCCAATCACCTAAGTCTTATATATAAGTAACTGTAAGGCCTATGATAACTTCATCTAAACCCTTCATGTAGCTAATAGGAAATCTAGAATTTCTTGACTCCAAGAAGTTAGACCACTCAGCATTTTAGAATTGACTTAAAGATCCCTATCTTATGCAACAAATATCATCCTCTATTGCTAATCCTTTTTCTACAATTTAACCTAAGTTTTTTGATAAAGGTATAATTTTTTTTCTTGGACCATAAAAAACATGACCCTTTACGTCAAAACCATCACCATCATAAGCATCTACTACACTAAAGCAAATTAGATCTTTGGGTGTTCACCTAGTGTCTAATCTATTTCATTTATAAGTAAATTTAGATTTGAATCCTCAACCACAAGTTTGAGCTCTATGGCCTAAACCAAGGAAGAATGTTAAGCCTCTTAGGCCTCATCATTCTACTCCTCCTTCAACCTCAACTTTGCCTTTGATCTTGGGACCCCATCCTTCCACTTTTATTGGAATGTTCTCTTTCCAAGTAAGATAAAAGGAAAAACTACCTCCTCTTTTGCCTCTACCACTTAATAGCCCTTACATATACAACACCTCAAAACCTATGACTAAAAATGTGTCAACAAAACTAATGGATACACCTTCACCCAAAAGGGTGACACACAAAACCACATCCATACCTCCTAAATCAAAGAAAGTGTCTACCTCTATTATGACAAGTAATAGCCCAATGGTAGGCTCTTAGGCCTCTCTCTTATTCTATTTTTTACAATCCTCTACCATAATCCTTCCTTTAATCAAGCCTTATTATCCTCTCAAGCCAAAACCATCTTGGTTCGATGACATACAAGTTTGTTTATATCCTCACTCACCTAGACATGATACAAAAAGTTGTAAATCTCTCACAGCTATTCTCCAAAAACACTTTTATATGAATAACCTTTTCATTAAGGATTCTCTTTTTAACATCCCAGTTATTCTACTAGTTTCATCCCAAACTCCACCTACTACCTCACCTGAGTCCAAGACCAATGATGAGGTTGTGCCTCCTCCACCACTTTTTCTGCTTGTGCTCCAAATTAATATAGTTAATGTGGCCACATGATCTTAAAATCAAAAGGATAAAGGTAATAAAATGGCCACCACCCCTTGGACTCATATTTTCACAAAATATGCTCTTCCACAAAATCCCAAGATCTCTATTCTTGGTGCCCCCCAACCCACATCTTCACAAGTCATTCAAGAATCAATGGTGAAACAACTTCACCAAACCCCTATAAAGATGTCTTTATATGATTTAATCCAAAACTCATCCCAACACTACCAAGCCTTGATCAAGGATTTACAAGTTGTTGAGGTACAACTTGATGATCCTCAACCTCTTGTAGTTTTGGTAGATTCTCTTAATACTATTTCCATAGTTTCCTTTAGTGATTTAAAAAAATTTCCCCTTCACACTGGATTCTAAGACCCTACACTTTTTATCATCGCATATATCAATAAAAATCATGTTAAGAGAGTCATGATAAATGGAGGTAATAGTATTAATATTATCTCCACCCATGCCTACAAATAGCTATCACTTCCGGATAATTATGTGTCATAGTTTGATGTGATACTTCATTCCTTTAATGATACTACAGTGACTAGTATGGGTACTATAGTCTTGCATATCCATGTGGGTCGTCACATAATCCTTGAACTCTTCTATATTATCAAAGTAGAGTTCTAATACAACATATTGCTTAGATAGCCTTCGATACATGCCATGGCATGTGTACCCTCAACTTACACTATTGTGTCAAATTTGAGCATGGTGGGTAAGTGCATATTATTCCTATTGACCCACCTCCTTTCAAAACATGCAACATGACTTATCATCCCAATGATGTCCTCATTCCATTTAAAACATCTTCCTATTTACATTCTACCATTGAAGCTTCAACAAGTTTAACTACCTTAATTACTTAGATATCGGTGACACAAATTTTTTATAAGGACCCCATGGAAGACACTTTTAAACACCGTTTTCTTAGATAATATTACTTACTAACACTTGACATGTTCCATACTCCCCAAGAGTACATAAAACCTCACATGCACCACAATTATGATCCCCATATTAGGATGGTTATCCCATATGGTCCCCCTAACCTTCAAACTAATCTCATATATGGGGGAATTGATTAGGCTCCTACTTTCAAAAATTCCTCCTCTTCACCACAACCTTTTACCTATGACTTCTCCTTCCTAGGCAAACTTAGTTTTTCTCACACCTATCTTTATAAGTGCACCTAGAAAGGATTCATGTTGGGTCATTATGAGTAGGGTGTTCATACACCCATTGATACCCCACCAAAAAGACCACTAAAGATGCCAAAAATTAGTATGGTGTGGGTTTCAATGAACCAATGAAACCCACCAAGGTCTCTCATATCGAGGAGCCACTCTCTCATTCTCCATCCTCTCCTCTTCCCCCACCATCACCTATATAATCAAAGGTATCCATACCTCCTAAATTTTTTTCAATAAATGCCATTCACTTAAGACCCATGACCTATCATCTAGGTGAGGAAACAAGGTCCCTTCCTCTTGTTCATCTTGAAATGATTGACAAAGACTCTCCCATTATTAACACTATCCAATGTCAGGGTGATGATGTTATTCACACCTACGTGGGTGAAAATAATTCATATATCTAATGATCGCTCCTTTTTAAAACTCAAACTATGTTAAATAAATCAACCATTGACATTAATCTACCCTCTCAAGATAACCCTCAAATCCTCAAGATTGGACAATCTTTAGATTCCCTTAAAAAAACCAATTATGCCACTTTCCTATCTAATCATAGTAAAGCATTTTCTTGGTCTTATCATGACATTCCTAGCATTAACCCCTCTATCATCACCCATAATATTATAACCAACTATGATGCTAATCATGTTAAGTAGAATCTTCATAAGATGAACCCTCATATTACTCTCCTTATCAAAGAATATCTCCTACACCTCCTCTCTGTTAACTTTATTCAACCCATTGACTATCCACAATGGGTTTTTAATATCATCCCTATCACAAAATTGATAGGGGGAATCCACATCTACATCGATTACCATGATCTAAACATCGCTTGTCTAAAGGATGACTTCCCTTTGCCAATCATCGACCAACTTGTTGATTTGACAACTAGCCATGAGATTTTATCTCTTATGGATGGGTTCTTGGGCTATAACCAAACCCTGATTGCTCCTAAAGATCAACATAAGACCTCCTTCATCACCCAATGGGGGACTTTTTATTACTAGGTCATGCCTTTTGGCCTTAAAAATATTGGTGCTACATACTAATGCACTATGAATTAAATTTTTCATGACCTCTTATACAAAATTATGGAAGATTATGTGGACAACTTACTTGGAAAGTCTAAACATCACCAAGATCACTTGGCAATTCTCAAAATTATATTCATCTGCTCCAATATAACATTTGACTAAACCTAAATAAATGCATCTTTTAGGTAAGCTTCTTGGCTTCATTATCTCCCTTCATGGTATCAAAGTCAACCCTTCTAAGGTTCAGGCAATACTAGAAATACCTCTACCCACTAATCTCAAGCAGCTTCATAGCTTATAAGGTAAACTTCAATCGATCCACCATTTCATCTCTTAGTTGTCAAATTGATGTCAACCTTTTCATCATCTACTTAAAAAGGATGTCTCCTTCCATTAGAGCATGGATTGTTAGAAAGCCTTTGATTCACTCAAAGGGTATCTCCTTTCCCCACTGGTTATTATTCCCCCTAAAGAGGACCAACCTTTCTACCTCTACATTTTTACAATAGACCATTCCTTGGTTTCTATGAATGCACATCAGGATGATCAACATATAAATCAAGATATTTAATACACAATCCAAATGCTTATTGATTATAAAACTTAGTATACTCATACCAAAACTCTTTTCCTCACATTGGTCCTTGTATCTTCTAAACTCTACCACTACCTTTTAAATCACAAAACCTATGTTGTCACCCATACTGACCCCCTCAAATACATGCATTCCAAGTTATACAAAAACCATTATATGTCTCATTAGCTCATGATTCTTGCTATGTTTGACTTGGAATTCATCCAACAAATTTTATCAAGGAGTAAACAATTTTCGACCAGTTAGTTAGTATCCCTTTACCTGACAACAAACCTTCTAACCTCAAATTTCCTGATGAGTCTATCATAATGCTATCTACCAATGATATCTCTTATCAAATGATGATTTTCTTTAATGGGTCTAAATGTGAACTCGATGGGGGTGTGGGTTCATCCTCATCCCTCTTGATGGAGAGCCTATGCCTCTATTATTTAAACTATGTTTTAAATGTACTAACAATATGGCCAAATATGAAGTTTTTGTTTTAGGGCTTAAAATGACCATTTTCTTGGGAATCAAACCAATAAATATCTTTGGTGATTCCCATCTAGTGATAAATTAGGTTAATGGTTCCTACCTCTACAAAAATGAAATTTTTCAATGATATGAACATCATGTAGATGCATTATTAGAGTCATTCAACCACTACCTCTTACAAACTATTCCTTTATCTACAAACAAGTTTGTCAACATGATGGCTTCCCTTACCTCACACATTCTATCCTCACCCTCTTCTTAAAAAATCTATGTCACTGTGCATCACCTCACATTGCCCTCCTATGTGTCAACTAACATCCTATTTGTGGACAATGTTTACTTTAATCTGCATGACATCTAGTACAAATAGCTTGTTGACTATCTCACTTATGCTATCATCCCATCAGACCTTTCTAGTAATTGGAGACATGATATCATTAAAATTACTACTTGTTACACTATGTTGGGGGCCTTCTCTATAAACAAGGCTTTGATGGTCTCCTCCTTAGATGTCTCACTTGTGCTGAAATCCCCTTTGCCATTAAGGAAGTCCATAATGGGATTTATGGGGGGAATTTTAGTGGTAACTTAGTTTCTAAATGCATCCTTCAACTTAGCTACTATTGATCGACACTCAACCAAGATTTTCAAAATTATGTTTGTTGTTGTGTCAAATGTCAATAAAATGCTAACCTCCTTCACACTCCAAGCCATGCCTTACAAGTCACCAGAGACTTTTGGCCCTTTTCACAATGGAGTTTGGATCTAATCAATGAGATTAACCCTTATTCATCTCTCTAGCATCATTATATCATTAATGCTACTAAATACTTCACCAATTGGGTCAAAGCTATTCCTCTCATCTCTAAAAAGGCTGATAAATTTTTTGACTTTATCAACCTTCACATCATCTACCATTTTGGTATCCCTAATAAGATTATTATAGATATGGAAAAACTTTCAAAAACAAGACTATCTAAAAGCTCTATGATGCTTTTGGAATTAAATTAAGTTTCTCATTATTGTATTATCCACAAGCAAATGGGCAGGTAGAATCTTCTAGTAAAACCTTAACCAAAATCCTCATGAAGGTAGTTAATGATATTGGTAGGGATTGGCATACACACATTCCCTTCAACTTATGGGATTACCACACTAGCATTCAAACCCTGATGAGTGCTATACCTTTTTCATTAGTCTCTGGAATGGAAGTAGTCTTACCTCTTGAGGTCCAAATTCCTTCTCTAGCATCTCTCTACAAGACATACAAATGATGACTTTTTTCAAGAATGTTTGACCCAACTTGATCTACTAGATGAATGTTGTCTAGTATCCCTCAATCACCTCCAAATCTATCAAGAAAGTATCAAATATGCTTACAACAAAAACCTCAAGGAGAAAGATTTCAATATCAGATATCTCATCTTAAAGGAAAATCAGCATGTGATGAACATGGAGAAAAGCAAATGGGGCAAGTTTGCTCCTAATTGGCTTGGACCCTACATCATAACTCACAATTATGGATCAAAACCTTATCACTTGTCTTTTCTTGAAGGTAATATAGAACTTAAGCCTTTCAATGATTTTCACCTAAAACCATTATTTTTTTAATCAAGTGATGCTTCACTTCATTTCTAACTTGAGCTCATCTAGAGAGCAAACCTATTACATTCACCTCCCTTCCTTTTAACCCTTGTTCCTACACACTTAGTTAACCTTCCAAGTGTTATGGTTTTTTCCTCATAAAGGAAAACCTCTAAGATTATATATTCCTTTCCATGACTAAAATAATATGTAAACAAAAATATAATAATATAAATTGGAATATATAGACAAATTATTATCTCTCAGGTCATGATTTTTAATGTAGACTGCTCCCTTGAAGGATAGTTTCATAACTTCTCATTGCTACTATAAATAGACTACTCCTTATAAGGATAGCTAAAAAAAAACTTAGACCACTCCTTTTAAGTATGAATAATCCAAGCTTTGTTATCAATGAAATAATGAATTATAAGCTTCTAATATTGATCAACTTCACATAACCTCAAGGCACCAACAACATCCTAATAAATTCTTCCTGCATTAATCATCCTATACAAGAAAAAGACATGAAAAAAATTTAGTCATGGACTTGCCTATGGTAGCTCTCAAGTCACCTACAGAAGGGGCATACCATCCCCACTAAGAAGGTTCTGCTACATGAACACCCTAATTCCTTTTACCTTTTTCCCCTTTTACTCCCTCACAATCAAGGGAATTTGAACTCACTTGACACACGCTAATCATGATGTTTCTTTACCAAACAAAAGGTTGATACTGCAATGCATGAATGAGGCTCATGCTCATGTGCCTATTCATATGGTTATTATGGTCCTCACTAATGCAAAAGCATCACATCCCTTTCTTTTCTATTACATGTCAATTTCTCTTTTAAGGTGGCATCTCACAACAAGATTCACTTAACTTCTCACCTACCCACCAATCTCTATTTTTACATCTTAAAGTTATGTGTTTAAGAATACTATTGATTACATATCCATTTTAAGCAATAATTATCAACAATATCAACAAACATCATGGTGTATTAAAAATACATTCTTCAATCATCACACTCTTCTTATACTAATAAACCATTTGCCAGCTAATTTATTTCATATAACCTCATGTGAAATGCAACCAATGTAGCTTTTATAAATAATAGTAAATAATAAAATATAAAATCAAGTAGCTCATTTTTAGCATACACCATCACATATATAGAAAATTATAAAATGAAACTAATTGCTCAACTATGCATGTACCATCATGAATATGGGAAATGCTAGCATAACACACTAATTAACACTAACATAACCACAAATAACATCACATAAACCTCATACATAATATAAAATCATCATAACATCTCATAATACCAAAATCTCATATATATATTGAATATATATACATCAATGAATCATATCAGTATCATCTCTCTCTCACCACACATCTCTCAACTTTGACTCACAGGCCAAAATATATATAACAAAAATCATAATACATCTAGCGCTCAGAATACTCAAGGTTATGGTCATGGTCATGAAGAGGTAGTATCATCACCACCCTTTATTTGTCTATGTCTATGTGAATTAGAGGTTATGGTGCATATCTTTGATCTCTCTTGCTTTCTAGCTTTAAAATATCTCTAAATCTACAAGAATTACCTGATGGCTCTCTCATAGTATGCAATCTCATCTAAATCAATGTTGTACCTCACTAGTGTCACAATCTATGATGGACCCATCAAACCTATTGTAGGACCCTATAGTGGTGCATATGGTGGATCTTATACTACTCCCTATGGTAGAAGAGGGGGGTAGCCTACCCTAATACTCTCAAACCATCTCTCTCTATTATTAGTGTAGTAAGATTTTCCTACAATGTCATCACCTTTCCCTGTAGAACCAAAACCTACACATGTGCTATAATTAGTTGGGTCTATAATGTCATCACCTATCCCTATAAGACCAAAACCTATGCCTGCATTGTATCTTATGCCTGCACATCTACATCCCTCTCTCTCACAACTCCCTATAAATTTGGTCATGGTCTCCTTATAATCATAGGGTGTAAACCTACCCACCATGATCGATAAGCCATTGTACACCTCAGATCTATCACACCTAGGCCCACTAGTAACTCCTCAAAATCTAGCCCATCTATCTCCTAAGGAAATGGTATGGGTGACTCTATATCATCCCTCTTATATCAAATAAAAGTAGGATGTATGTCTTGTAATAACCTAAATTTTCTCCAAACCCTGATCATAGGTATCATCTCTAACTCTTTAGCTCACCTCCCCCTGACCCATATCATACATTATAAGCTTACAAGTTGCTCTACCTATCCTTTAAATGTAGGATATGTCAAGTAGGACCTCCAAAAATATATATATAGGAATCAATCCATCCATCAACCACCTGAGTAATCAATATCCTTCATGAAGCCATATACTCATGTTTTTGCCATGCTCTCTCTCCATCCACCCTAAAATTGGTCAAAATCATGATTGGTAGCCCCAGTGGCCATGTCACCACAATTTTATCATATGCCTAATATTGAAGTAAATTCCTAACATATATAATGTATCACTATCATAACCTCACACCCCATAACTCCCTATATAGTTTTGCAATAAAAGCTAGTCCCCATGTGAAGACTATCTGCTACTCAAACATCTATGCCAAAACTCTAGTCATCATGATAAGGAATCTCCCTCCATCTACATTAGGTAGTACATAAAATACAATGCATATCATCATTAATATAATCAAGTGATGCTACTCCTCATTAGTAGTGTAAAATAGCTCATATGCAAAGCTCACTAAATGATAGGTCACCTCACAACATGCTCCCCAAACAATGTCTACATATGAATATCATGATCCTCCCTTGAACACAAGAAGAGATCCTCACCCTAGAGTGGTAACTATAAAATCTTATATATATCCTCCTACGTCATTATCACCTCTTTGATAGGTAGATGAAAGGTGTTGGTGTTGTGATCCCACCTCTTTGTCAAGGCTACCACCAAGCTAACGTCTCATGTAACTTTACAATATCATCATACTCCTCCTAACCCTATAACTACCATGTGCTCCCACTCATCCATGGTGACATCCCTCCTCATCTTCATTAGTATTGTAGGTATTGAATCTCATAATGTCAAATCCTACCTAGCATGCATCTACACACAAAATCACTCCATCAAGCCACATACTTTAAGTTATAAACCTCTTCTTTTAATGCCTTTCCTTTTGGGTGAACTACATTGGCATAAGGCCTTAATCTAGGCTATGTATGTGACACTCAATTAACATGGGGTCTTTTGAGGCTAGTTCAGTTGTCTACCCACCTAACCATCTATCCCATTCACCCATTTAAACTTTAGGCCCCATGGCCTATATCTTAAACCCTAGGCTAACCAACATATTCTAAACCTCTAGGCCCCACATCATATATCTTAAACCCTAGGATAACTAGCCTATTTTAAAACCTCTAGGCCCCACATCTTATATCTCAGACCCTATGCCTAATGGCTTATTTTTAACCATAGGTCCCACAACCCATTTCAACCTACTATTTCCTAATCACTTACCTTAATAATTTCAACCCATATCTAACCCCTTTTTCCCTTTCCTTTGGGAGAACTACATTGGCTTGAGGCCCTAATCAGGTCTATGTAGGTAACACTCAATCAACATGGGGTCTTCTGAAGCTATCTCAACCATTAGGATAGTCCACTAATAAACCTATATAAATCTAATTGGGGATGCACAATTGGCCCTAATTCTTCCTAAAATTGCCACTTTAAGATTTCTAATGATTGACATCAGTTATATTTTGATTGACATCAATATTATATATAGACATCAATGCCAATTGTTAGCTAACATTAGTGCCAGTTATCAGTTGATGTCAGTAGACCCAACTAACATTGATGACTAGTTCAGTCTTAGGGATGAATAGCCTATGCCTAAAATTTAGGGTTTTTTCTAAAAACTACCCCTAACCCCTTACAAATCCACCCAACCCTACCCTTTCCCCATCCACTACCCCCTTAATTACCCTCTCTCCCCCCACACACTCACATTTAAGCTAACTAATAAATTATTATAAAAACCTAAATTAAAATAAAAACCAACTCAAGCCACCTAAATAGATCCTACCTCATATCTCCATCTCCTCTAGGTTAGAATGATTGACACCTATTATGGAGTGCCTCCGTCTAGTTCCCCTCATACCTCTACCATCTCCATCTAAACCAATACTCCCTCAGTCACACTATGGCCTATCAAGTGCTAAATCACACCCTCACTCTCACACACTCTTCTCAACCAATCACCTATCACCACCTCACTGCAATAGGACAAACTCAAGATGTTTTATGGTGCATGACACTCAAGGCTCTGGTTTCCTCCTATCTAATGTCATAAATGAATTTTAGTGGGCCACTAAACCCCTTTTATCAGGTTTGGTCACCCACCAATGTCAGTATTCCTACCCTGAGCTACCAATATTAGCATACTTACTACTGACATCAGTGACCTAATCAATGTCAACCACCTTAAAATTAGGGTTTCCAACCCAAACCACTACCCTTTACAAAATCACCTTAATTACATGCCTTTAGTGGTTCACATGGACTACTTATGGGGCAACTTAGAGATCACATATATCTCCCCACCCATGATAACCAACCTTGGAGATCACTTAAATTTACACCCATGACAACCAACCTTGAAGATCACTTAAATTTCTACCCATGATGACTCTAACCAAAGATCACAAATATTTCCTTGACCAATTACCCTTTTGAGCCAACCTTACTTTGATCATTCTAACCACTTATGTTGCCATTCTATAGTGGGATATTATACATACACATGTATATTAGGTGTTTTTAGATCATGACCTTCCTAGTTCCATCACTTGTAACCCTTTTTATTTTCCAAGAGTACTTCTTACCTCAAATACCTAAAACACATGGACCAGTAGAGCTATAAATTTGATCATTTTAACCCTATTAGCTATCACTAACAAGTTGTGGTTTGGTTATTTCTATCTAAGTCATCCTCACCTTTACCTATTATTAATTATTTTAACTATAACTAGTATTAGTATACATGCAATCAATGATGTTCTGACATTCACACTCACCATCTACCCATCCACTAACTACCTATCAAACTAGTACCCAAATCTAGATTCTCCTCCATTGGTTCCTATTTTGAGGGGGGGTATCTCATCCCATACCTGGAGCATCCAACTCCTATTTTTGTCTCACAACTTGTCAATACAAGTTACAAGATAAAAAGGGGTAAATGTAGACACTAGAATTACATCACACACTTGCATGACTCCCTATGTTGAAACCCCCTTGATCCCCTTTTAATAATTAACCTTCTTAACCCACATTTTCATCTTAAATTTTTTAATTAAGTTAATTAAAACCCACTTATCTCACCTCACTAGCCACCTCATCCTAATATTAATTCTTACCCTCTGAGTCACCTTGAGACTTAGTCTCCTAATCCTAACTACCTATGACTTGTTCTCACCCCTAACATAAATTCCTAACTAACTACATTCTTCATAACCTCACATTTTTACCATTTTCTAATGGAAACCACACTTGGCAAGAGAAGGAATAGAAAATGGGATAAAAATAACCCATTTACTTATTCTTATGCCACTGACATTAGTCAACCCTTGGCCGACATCGATGGGATTACTGACATTGATTATTTCAGTAAAATTCCAAGTTGGTATTCAATTTATAAAATTAACGATTTATGCATAGGCTTTTGGTAATCAAAGTATCCTACATCACTTTTGACATCTAAGATTACATTTACTCTACATAAATTGATCCAAATTATGAATTGATACACTGCATAAAACTTAAACTCTTGAGGACCAACAACACATGCTTTTTTTTGTTCATACATCAGTTCACCAAGCCTCATTGGAGTCATCTATTTGGCAATCATAGTTCACCCATTTCACCAGATAAGTATATCTAAATGTTTTATAAGTATTTAAATAGTAATTTTATAAAAAAAATTCATTATATTGTTTATTATTTCATGAACCTTGACTCCTTCCATGGAGGAGTTGTAAATCTCCCCACCCATTTTTCCCTGCCCCAGCATACCAACCCTCTGTCCAGACTCACCTGAGTCTCACCCACCCCATTATGACTCTTCCCAACCTCACAACCTGGGCATACTCACATTTTCCCTCCTAAAAAATCCTTCTCTAACTCATTATAATAATACTACCCCAACCAACATCAGTGACCCCAACTGACATTAGTCTTTTAATTGACTTAGTTACTATTTTTCTGAACTAGAAACCTTAAAATCACCTAACAACCTTCCAAAAACATAGACCTGACTTATCAACCTACACTTTATTATATTCTACTATACTTAAACCTATATCATGATAAATAAAACTCTAACTCTCTCTCTTTACTTGCATTTATTTTAAACTTTGTTTTAAAATAGTAGACTATCATCCCAAGGAAGTTTTATGCTTCCCAAAACAAGCATGTAGCTTGTCAGTCTACACATATCTCCACTAACAACTATTTTGTGTAGTGTTTTCTGGTCTACATGTGTCTTCTTACATAGCTAAAGAGGGGAATCTACAAAGTCTATAATGGTGTGCACTTATTTGGGTTTTAATCACTTATTCCTAACTCTCTCTTTCTTTTGTTTCACTCTCTTTGAATGTAAAATAAGATCAAAACATAGTGAAACACCATCAAATCTTAATACAAACTCTTAATAAAATGAATAATATTGAATATAATAATGTAAATAAAATTATTCAAATGTAAAACCACCTTATCCATCTTTAAACCCACCCTCAATAGATGCCACAAGACATGTATAATCAAAATATCCCCCACCTCCTCTTTGGGATTCCCATGGTAATCTTATCCCTCAACCTCCTCTTGTTAACAAGACAATCAAACATCTTCAAAATGATCCTATTACATCTCAAATTTATAATATAGATATACAAGGTATCAAACCTACCATTTATTACAATGGGTCAGCTAATCCTACTCTTCATCTAAAAATATTGGGAAATCTATATAAAGACTAGGTCAAATTAAACAACTTTGATGCTACTAAGCTATTAGCTAAAACTCTCATGGGTGATGCTTTATATTGGTACAACCAACTTAAAACTCATTTTATTTCTAGTTTGGAATATTTATTAAATGATCTATTTCAAGAGTTCCAAACTAGTGATCTTCTTAAGAATACCTTGGCCCTTTTTATCAATTGTAAGCAATTTGAAACTAAAACTACCCAATATTTCATTAAAATATGGAAGACATTATCAAACAAATGTGAACATAACATGACTGATGATAACCTTTTCCATATCTTTACCAATTCTCTTTTTTCCAAGTTGTAATATCAAGTTTGCACTTTCTCTCTCCACATACCTTGGAGGATGCTATTAACCAAGCTAAACATCAAGATTTTCTTATGCATCAATTCGAGCCACCCCAAACCTTTATGGGTCCTCCTATACTACTTAAAAAAATAATTTTCATGCTAATAATGATGGTGTCATGAACTCTTATGATAGAATTCAAACTATTCATGTTGTTGTTCCTAACCAATCTTTGGAACCATCTGCCCCTTCTCAATAATTTAAAAATCCTCATTTATCTTCACCTAATAACATCAATGTTTACAAAACTTTATCTTAATAGAATTACTAAAATTTATAGCCATGCTTGTACCATGAGAACTTGATCCCACTCACCTTATGAAATCTTGGTATTATCCCAATAAATTCTGTTAGTTTCACTCTAGTTGGGGTCAATGGATTTTCTGAGACCTGTAGGTAGCTTTGTAATTTGGCTATGGATTTTCTTCTTGGTCTCAATTTTGAATATGATTATATCATTCAAAAACACCAAGAAGCCTATGAAATTAATTTCAAATCCCACGAAAATAATACTAAATCTCAAGCTTTAAATCAAGCTAATGTTCATTTGGCCATCTATAAAAATCCTATTGAAAATAACTAAGACACCCAAGACAAGCCCACCTCTTTATTGGATAGTTGTCAATGATGTCATAGTGATGTCATGGAGGTGTTTAGGTGAGTAGATGAAGTGTATTGATAGTCTATGTGCTAATGAAAAAGTTTGCAAAATGTTTGTCCTAGTATGATTGAATAAGGCTTGGTTTTTCTTCAAAGTTTTCTTAGTTAAGGATGTTTAGGGATGAGTATGGTAATTTTTGTGAACTAGGAATTTGACTAAGAAGAGGATATTAGTATGGTTTTAGTGAATGAAACCAAATCAAAAAGACACTAAGCTAACATCTTCATGTCTAGTTACTAGGGTGAGATTAGTAACAAAAACAAATGACAAACATAACTAAAAATTAAGGAAAAATAATAAGAATTCCTTCACCTTCCTTGGATGCTCCAAATGCTTTTGTAGTAGTGGTTTGATAAGATGGTGCTCATTAAGTCCTTGGAAATGGAAGCTTGGATACCTCCATCTCTCCTTGGCACCTTTGGATTATGGCTTGGCTTAGCTTGGAATCAATTTGGGATGGTAACACTAGTTACATGAAGCTTTTGGAATCAATCCTACATTATAAATTTTCACAAATTAATCTTAGAAATGATGTTCATGGCCTTTCTACTTGTAGATTTTTGAAAAATTCTAGAATCAACATAAACCATCCATCTCAAGATTGAGATGTGTGCCTAAGTATTAATCCAATTATGTAATTAAAATTAATAAATAGGCTCATCAATATTTGGTATATAGGAGCAATTAAGAAGCATAAAAAGCTTTGATGAGACATGGGAGACATGAATCTTGATATTTATGGCATTTATGGCCTAGGAATGTCTTCCTAAGAAATGAGGTCACCTGATGATACAAATATTCAATATTTATTTCTAAAAATAAGTATTCAACAAGTTTCCATGGAATTATCAATTATGCCTTGATTTCATTTAATTAGCTCTTAAGCATGATTAAGCACTTTATGTACAAATTACTCAAATTGATCATAATGCTTTGTTATTGGTCTAAAATTTAACTAGATTAGAATTATAATTCAATGTCATATGTGTTGGATCTGTATTCCCATTTAGGATGTTACCAATAGTAAATAACAAAGGCACATATTTTGTGCAAGATATTTGATAGGAAAGAGCAATTTAGAGCACCTAGGTGAAAAATTGGCATTTTGACTCGAAATGATCTGATCAAAGCTAGTTATCCCATAAATTGCATTGCCCCATTTATTAATACTCTAGCCTAAATTATCACTTGAATATTTCAATTTCAACTCATTTAATGTGTTTTAGTGTTTTTAAGCCAAAATGTATATTTTGGTTGAAATCGGTCAAAACCCTATTTAGAGGTCATTGGTGGCTAGATTTAGGTTGGTATAGTTTGCCTCTGTTTGGGAAGATGTTGCAAACTATAGGCAAAACAACATCTTTTCAAAGAATGGGAAATGGCATGTATTCTAAAACTAAGATGATAACTGAAGAACAAAACTCTAAATAGTTTTTGGGAAGCCTATGATGATGCCCCCTTGAGGGAGTGGCCATCACATTTGTTGATGGATGATCCATCAAAAAGAAACAAGAAGAAAGGTGGAATTTATTCATGGTTAAGATTAATCCAAATGAGAAAATGATTACATTCATTGATGTAAAAAGGATACTAATTTTCCCAAAGGTGATTATAATCAAGATTACAAGTCAAAATAATGATTTTCCCATAGGTGGTTATAATCATTAAGAGGACCTAGATTGGCTAAAGATGATTGTCCCCTAGTTAGGGATGATTAGAAATCATAACTCAAGGATATAACCTAGAATACAAATTAAATATGAGTGGGTGTAAAGTGATGAAATAGATTAATAGAAGAATAAAATTAATTAGTGTGAATGATTCAATTGTAGTTGCCAATGAGTAGATGATTGTCCCAATTAGTAGGATACAACTAGAATGGTTAATGGGTTGATTTGATCAAGGATGGGATGGGAGAATTTTCCAAGGTGCCAAGGAGAAACTATTATGGCTCCATTGATTATATACCTTCATAGAGTTAGTTTTTATTGTAGCATGTGATGATACACATCATGATAGAACACCATGAAGACTTGGCCAAAATATGCATAAGGACTGACTTCTGATATCCAATATTCAAGTGAAAATAATGCACTAATGTTAAAAGCCATATTGATAATGTTGACATATGAATATGGATAGAATCAAAAATAATGTGTGCAAGGAATCACCCATTGCATACATATAGATTAAGTTAAGGCAACAGTGTTGAAATCAAACAAATAAGTAAGTGAAAAAAAAAAAAAAAAAATTGAAATAAACAAACCAAATAGAAAGCCTAAAAACAAAATCAAAAGAAATCATCCTAACAATGACTATGCCCCAGCAAGGCAGATCAAGGATAACTAACTAGGCTTAGATAGGATAAATATTTTTAGATTTTAAAATATTATGAATATTTTTGGCATTTTGAGGTATCTTAACTCATAAGAGAATGACAAGATACCTACTCAAAAAATGGCAAGAGCATTTGGCTTAGGTTTCTCACAAAATGGCAAGAGCATATGGAAAGCGGGACTGAGATGACCTCAACATGAATTGAGCATGACCCACATAGTCCCAAAATGACTTTAAGTCATAGTAATTCCATCCACACAAAAGGCAAGGAAAAATAAACTAGGTCCCAACAAGTTCTCAAATATGATAAATGGCTAGTCAAATGAAAATAGCAATGGAAAGGTGATGTGACAATGCATGATATACAAGTGTTGCCCTTTGTTTTCCCATAGGTAGTTATAACTAGGATACAATGGCATAGGTTAATTATACTAATTTTCTCATAGGTGATTATAATTAGTAACAAGACTAGTGAAACATTGATTTGCCCATAGGCAGTTATAATCAATCTCACATAAATAAACTTAGATATAGGATAAAAGATATCTTGCCAAATAAATTTTCACACTACTTGCATAGACTATCATTATAAAAATAGATTGGATTGATTTTTGAAATTTAATCCTCATAAAAGGTGTAAGAAGAACCAAATGAACCAAGACTAAAATAGGATTGGGTAGGATGACTAAAAATAGGCTTTGGTCTAGATAAGAATGGAATGGTTAGATGGCATAGTCTTGATAAGGATAATGATGGTTTGATAAATTAGATGAAATGGTAAGAGGGTTTCCCCCAGGTGATAAGGTAAATAGAAAGAATATGTGATAATGGAAAATGGATATGTAACAATGGTAATGTCATGGAAATGAAATGGCATGGTACATGTTTTTGGCTTGGGTGTAGTTTTTGATTTTGTTGTTCCTACTGATGGGGAGATGCACGTCATAATAAAAAATGATATAAATAGAATACTTGATCATGTCAATATCTAGACCACACCTCATCTAAATAGTTACTCCATCAAGAATTCCCTATAGATTGGGTTGTTAATAATGATTTTGTGATATTCATTGGTTGTTGATTATGATTCCTTTAAACATCGATACAAGGTATCGTTATAGCCTCTAAAAAGGAAAGTGTGACCATGGATGGTAAATAGGGAAAAATAATGGATGGTAGGTTTGATTGTGAAATAGAATGGTGGATGATAATGGAAAGGGTAATGGTGTGGAAACAAATGAAGATCAGGACTTTTAGTTACACATAATATTATTGATTCTGGATTCAACATAACTTTGGTTATGGTAGGGCCGAACATGTGTTTTCTTGATAGGACTACCAAATTTTTTTGTTGTTTAATCTTGAGAGTAGTTACCATCTGATTAAGCTATAGATTGGAAGCTATTTTGATTTGATCTTTGATTTTATCTTCATCAAGCAACGAATAACTTTTGTGCTTAGCTATGGATACCTCCAAGAGGTTTTCACCAATGAATTTGTCTTGATTGTCTTGTAGCACCTCCAATAAGGTTTCATTAAGAAATGTTAACTTTTAACTTTGATTATATTTTAGTGCTTCTAAAAAAGTTTCACTAGAAGATGTTGAGTTTTGACTTTGATTATCTCCTATCACCTTTGAAAAGGTTTCACTAGGAGAGTGTTCTTCTTCTATATGAATGTGGTCTTGGCATCCTTTCTCTTCTCCAATTACTATGTCACCATGGATGTAGTTTCAAAAAGTGTGATAATTTTGATCCTAATAGACAATTATGGGAGATGGAATGTCAATGATATGGATATTTTGGTTGATGGTAATGGCCTATGGAATGGGGAGTGGCTGCATAATTCTCATAGAAGATACTAAAATAACTTGTGTTAAAGCTGTAGTACTCATCCTCAAAAACCATAAAAGGATCAAAAATGTATTCAAATTGATCTATAAGGCATGTGTAACCAATGTTGTAATAGCTATAAACATATTCTTCTTTTGAATCTGATTCTAACTCAAGGGACTCTAAATCTGATATTGAGACTGATGTTGATTATGATTTTGAAGCTAAATCTGATGTCAGTTAAAGAATACAACTTGACTCTAACTTTGATTCTTCATTTGATGGGTATTCTATTACAATGATGTCTTTTTGAATGTTTAGTTTTGGACAAGTAATAGCCTATGATGGCATAATAGGATCCATAAAAACTAGTTTTTCAGAGTGGAACTCCTCTATGATGGAAAAAAGTTCAAGAGATAACTCCTTAGAGACTAGCTTATCAATAAGAGGCTCTTAAAAAATAGGCATATGGTCAAGGTAATGATTTTCCCAAAGGTATTTATAATCATTAAGAAGTAACTCAACAAAGATTAGATTATCAGTGTGAGACTCTTCGATAACTAGTATAGGATCAATAGGTGATTCATCATAGGTTGACTTATCACAAGTGGTTGGTTCAACAAAAACATCTTGGATTAGTTGGTTCGATTAGCCTTGGTTTCCAATGAGTTAGAAAATACCAAGTTTGAACATAGCTTGGTCTTTGAAGGATTGTACTAGTTGAGGTTTGGATGGGATTGGTACTGGACAAGGAATGACTTGTGGTTGGATAATGATAGGACCTTGGGGAGCATGATTTCTTGTATGAGCCAAAGGAGGAACTCCTTAAATGGTAACGATAGGGCATTATGGGGCTTAATTCCTTACACAAGCCAAAGGGTGAGGTCTTGGTATATAAATGGTATGATGTTATGTTCCTATAATAGAAATGGTATGATGTGGTAGAGCTTGATTACTCACATAATCCAAAACATCTATGTCTTCCTCACAAACCATATCATCCTAGTCATGAGTTGGCTCATAAGCTGGTTCTTGAATATGTTATGTATATTAATTTTTGTAAAGAGGGTATAGATCCACATCGAAAACAATATTATCTATAGTTGGGTCTTCAAAGTCCTCCTCACAAGCCTCTTCATACCAATCAAGGTTTCTATTTGGATTTTGTGTATTTTGACTATGTTCTCCATATGGATTATTATAGGGAGAATAATAAAACTCCTTAGAAAATCTTTCTCTATAGGAATTCTTAGTGGAATGTTGTGTGGCCATTCTATCATAAGTTATATTATATGTGACTCCACCATAATTATAGTGAGATATATCCATGTAAATGATGAAATCTCTAAAATAAAAAGGCTTAGAGTTATATAAAATCTAAAAAACTATTTCCAAAGGAAAAATGGTTCAAACTTAGTATAACTTGTTCAAAAGGTGGATCTATATCTCCAATGTGGTTTGAAAGTGGAGTTATATCTCTAAAATTATTTATGATAAAACTTGGCATAAAATATTCTAACATCAGATATTTAATGTTAAATGTCATACACATAAAAGGTCAAGCATCTAAATAAAAATTGGCATGTCAAAGGTCTAGGTCAAAGTGTTCCAAATAGGGTCTAAACTAGGAAAGGGAAAAGTTGAGTTGCTAAGTATTTTTTCTAAATTCAAAGTCAAAATCTAGGCTCAAACAAATAGGCATGATAAGACTTTTAGCCAAACAGTGTCAAAATCTAGACTTGAAATAAGGGTTGATGTGATTTGATTTATTCTAACAAGTTTGGAAACAACTTTGACATATACCTGGCACACAGAATCAAACATATCAGTTGTCATAAGGCATAAGACAAAAGTATATTTGAATAAATACTATGTTTTCCAAATAAAGGCATAAACAATGATGAGGATAGGCATTAAATAAAAAAATCATCAATAGTTTTCAAATTTGGGAAATCGATTAATTGAGTTATGCAACCCAAAAGAGAAAGATCTATGTATCAAGCCCAAAAATTAAGGCCTAAACATAAATCAATCAATGTTTGAATCCAAACTTAACAAGGCTAATTGAAAACTTAACATTTGAAAACTAGATTTGACCAAATAAGCTAGACAAGATCAGACAACATGATGGCATAAGACAAAGTTCCAAATTGTATACATGACATGGCTTGAAATAAAATATTTTTTGATACAAGGTAAACTAGTCTTTAAACAAATTGAGCAGCCTAATAGTGAAAGCATGCTTGAATGATGTGATATATGTTATGTTTTAAATACTCAAAAGGGTCAAAATGTTTTGACATGATTTAGGTAGCATAACATTACCCTTTGTAACTCAAATGACACACACACAAACAAGTTTAGCAAAAATTTCAAGGCACAAGTGTGGTATAAAATGGTGAGCATAACACCTATTTAAACAAAAGAGTGGGATATAAACAAAATGGTTTTAACATGGATTTATGAAGAAACAAACAAGTTTTAGTCTCAAAACATACCAAAGAAGATAAATGACCAAAATACACTAAGTATAATCATCCAAATCCTAGCAAGGGTATGGAAATGTGGGGTTGACTAAACTATCAAGTTTCAAATGTCTCTATGGGAATTGATTGTACAAAGATTTTCTAAAAAATGAAAATGACAAGCATAAAAATTGGGTGACTGTGGCATTGGCTAGTTGTAAAAAGGTCTAGTCTTTTTTATAGCCACTACATTTTGTTTTTTTCTCAGTTTAATGCAGATACATCCTATGTACAACTCCAAAGGAGTAAGTGAATTCAATGCTAGGAGATGAAACCTTAGGTCAAAGATTCCCTAAAGAACTCACAGGAGGTGATGAAGTCCCCCTCACAAGTCAAGATGAAATGAAATGAAATAAACCATAAAATAGAAAGACTTTAAGGTCATTTTCAAGGTCACACAAACTTTGATGAGTTTTTGGGGAGTGCTTTAGATGACTTTCTTTCTAAGCCTTGGACTAGGCTATTTGCAATAGGAATGGCACTTTTGATTCCAAGGGTTCCCTAAAGGGGAAAAATGAAAGATCATACACATGTCATCCCTCTTTTTTCCAAACGAAATCTAACTTAAGCAACTAATTAAATATAAAAAGCTTGGAAGGGTGAGTTCACTTTTAAGCCCAAATGAAAGATTTGGTGGTGTTCATTTGACCCTTTAGTCTTAATTTGTAACTTTGAAATATAATGCTAAAAAAATCTAATTAAGAACATAAATGTTACTTTAAGCACAAACATAATGTTCTTAATTCATTTGAAAATCATGCCAAATATGTCTTAATAACATGTTTTAACAAGTTCCAAGTCTGTTGGTTCCCTGTCTACCCTCAAGGCATCACCCCAAAAGCAAATATGTTAGATTAGAAACATTTTAAATATATTTTCAATTTTTTTTGAAAAATATATGAAATTTGAAGCTAAACTAATGTAAAATTATTAAAATTTAGGATAAAACACAAACACATGGTTTTAAAAAAAATCATCCAAAACAAAGTTTGTATGACCCCAAACCAAGCATTTTAAAATGGCCTATTAGCTCTCAAGTTTATGTTTAAAAAAAACATAGTGACAGATGTCAGTTATATAATTGATGATGGTTATCTAACTGATATTGGTTATACCTATAGTGATTGATGATGGCTATCTAACTGATGACTATTTTATTAACTGACGTCAGTTACTGTGTAAACCCATGACAAATAAAAATGGAAAAACAAAGTTAGAAAATCAAATTGAAAGGGTTTTAATGATCCAAATGAATATTTTAAATTTTTAAAATTATCTTCTTTATGTATGGGATGTGTTTCATCCCACCGGGTGTGCCATTATGTGAACTAAGAATTTGACTAAGAAGAAGATATTAATATGGTGTTAGTGAATGAAACAAAATCAAAAACACACTAAGATAACATATTTATGCCTAGTTACTAGGGTGAGCTTAGTAACAAAAATAAATGGCAAACATAACTAAAAATTAAGGAAAAATAACAAGAATTTTTTCACCTTCCTTGGATGCTCCAAATGCTTTTGTAGTAGTGGCTTGCTCAACTTGTGCTCATTAAGTCCTTGGCAATGAAAAGCTTGGCTACCTCCATCTCTCCTTGGAACCTTTGACTTGTGGATTGGCTTGGATTTGAATCAATTTTGCATGGTAACACTAATTATATGAAGATTTTGGAATCAATCATGCATTATAACTTTACACAAATTAATCTTAAAAATGATGTTCATGGCCTCTCTATTTATAGATTTTTGAAAAAGGCTAAAATCAACCTGAATCATCCATCTTGGGATTAATATGTTTGGCTAAGGATTAATCCAATTATGTAATTAAATTTTATAAATAGGCTCATCATTATTTGGGATAGAGGATCAGTTAAGAGGCATGGAGGGCTTTGATGAGGCATGGGAGGCATGAATCTTGATATTTGTGGCATTTATAGACTAGGGATGTCTTCCCAAGAAATGAGGTCACCTGATGATGTAGATATTCAATATTAATTTATAAAAACAATTATTCAACAAATTTTCATGGAATTATTAATTATGTCTTGATTTGGGTTAATTATCTCTTAAGCATGATTAAGCGTTTTGTGCACAAATTTGATTAAAATGCTTTGTTATTGGTTTAAAATTTGACTGGATTAGAACTAGAAGTCAATGTCAGATGCATTGGATCCATATTCCCATTTAGGATGTTACCAACATCAAATTAAAAAGGCACATGTTTTTTGTAAGATATTTTATAGGAAAGAGCAATCTAGAGCACCTAAGTGCAAAATAGGCATTTTGACTCAGAATGATCTGATCAAAGCTAGTTGGCCCATAAATTACATTACCTCATTTAGTGATACCCTAGCCAAAATTGGCACTTGAATATTTCAATTTCAACTCATTTAATGTGCTTTAGTGTTTTTAGGCTAAATTATACATTTTGGTAAAAATTGGTCAAAAGCCCAATTAGAGGTCATTAGTGGCTAGATTTAGGTGTCTATAATTTGAGGATGTTCAAGAGGTCCCATAAGAGGTCTTATATGCTTTGAGTTCTTTTTTTCATAAGTGGAATTCATCTGGTTCTTCATTTTATTCATCTATACATAATTGGGTCTGTGGCAAAAAAATCTAAGTAGGCATATTGATGACATCAAATTTCAAATGTGTGGAGGTTTTAGAAGCAAAATGACATATGGATAGATTTCCCTATGTGAGGAGATAATATGGTCCAAGTTTTAGGTCATTCAAATTAATATAAAAAAATTTATTAAGATGTAAATTTTGTCCCTTAAACAAAACTTCACTAAGTTCCAACACTTAGCCAAATTTGTAAGGCAAATCTAACAGTCTACGTTTAATTGCATCAAAGATCGACAGTGAAAAATAAATCTAAGCTAAACTATGGTATTTTTATAAGTTAAATAAATATTCAAGTAATCATTTTAGTGATGTAATATCTTTCATGCAAGGATGTTTCAAGAGGAAACGACCATATGGGTGTGTTCAGTATTTTGCCAAGTTTCTATGGTTCAAATTTAAGAACATGAAAGTGATCGAGGTAAAAGATATATCTATGCAAATTTGGCCTTATAATAATATTTTAATAGTCCCCATACTTATTAATTTTTCTATAAGGTAAATATCATGACCAAATAGAGATACAACGGTTCACAAGAATTCATACAGTAGAGATCAACGATGTCCATTAAGTCAAAAAGGTCAAAGTGTTTAATGGTTTACAAAGGTAAAGACCAAGATATTTAAAAAATATAGATGAAGTGTGTTAATTCCAAAGTTATTATAATTAATTCAAGGGATTAAATTTTCATGATCATGGGGGTTGTAAGTAAGATCAAATTGTGAGCATTATAAGATAAAGACTGAGCTAATCCATAGAGATCGACAGTGCATATCTTGTCAAGATTGTAAGATTGCATGAGATGAGGTCAAATATTCAAAGTTTAACATTTGTGTAGTGATTAAATATTATTTAAATTTAAAACAAGATTTATGGTGCATATTTAATTTAAGATTCAAGGGCATGAGATGCATTTTAAGTCACTGAAGTTTAACTATGACCATTCTAATTCAAATATTTGAATTTAACAAAGGAAAGACTAGTGTCTAGTTTTTGGGCCATATCTTTTGATATAGGCAAATTTTTCTCATGGTGTAAAAAGTTAATTTTTAGATTACTCCAGTTTAAATTTTTAAATATATATGTTAAGGTTTGAAATTGTCTAAATTCAAAGTTATGAAGGTTCAAAGTTGACTATGTTTTCATGTTTGCTTTGTAAGTAACCTAAGAAGGGTAATTAAGTTGTGATTATTGGTATCTCAATGTTTAAATGTGAGATATATATTGAAATATATTTTATACTCCATGAGGACCATATTTATGCATTATGAAGGTTTGAACAATCGTATGTATTATGATCAAAGGGTTAAAATTTGACTATGTTTTCATGTATAATTATTGTGTGTACAGAAAGGTTTTTGAGCTAATTAAGTTTTAACATAAGGGTGTTATGATGGATATGGACACTTAATAAGGACATATAGATAATCTATAATAGGTCCATGTACTTGGAAAGTTTTCATGTGTTCTTAATTTTCTTGAAGAAGTATCAAAGAGGTGAATGGGTTTCCACAGGAGCTAAAAAGTGACTTAGGCTTATTTGAAAGGAGTTGTGCTTAAGTGTGACCCATGTTAGATGACTTAATTATGAAGGTATGTATTATTTATGATAATTAAATATTGTGGAGTGGATAACTTATGAAGTCTCTATAAAATGTAAAATCAAAGATGGTGATTTCTAGACTTTGAGAAGACATTTATGAGAGACTTGTCAGTAGGTTCTTGAAGTGGAGGCTTGTGTAGACTAGTGGAATATGTGTTAAGGGTGTAATAAATACCTATTATATAAAATTGAAGAAGAGACACGTGTGATTATAGCATGTGTTGAAGATTTTAGAAGATAGAGGAAGGACATAGGTCAAAGTGAGGTGTGTGTGTATTATCATTTGGTCATGTTGCTAGTATTATGATAGAACTATTATAGGTTGATGAGATTAAAAAGTGTGAAGTGATCTAGAAGATGGTTTTTAGATGCATTGTGAGTGTTTAAATAAGTGAAGGAGATTATTTTATTATAGTTCCATCATCATGTGTTGAAGACATCATTTTAAAGGTGGATGTGTTCATTTCATAGGATGTCAGAAGGACTTGATCTTCCTTAGGGGTAGGTGTTCCTTATAAAAACTAATGTTTCACTAAAGGCCTTAGGTTAGAAGGACTTGACCAAAAGGTTCTAAAAATGACTTTATCATCTTATGGGTAGGTGTTTCTTATGATAATGAGGTTTCACTAAATCTTAGTCAAAAGGACTTGATCGGTCTCTTGTTTGTAATCTCTTATAAGACAAGTAGTCCACATGTTCCAATTTTGAGAGTGGGTTTCATTTCCCATGAGGGTTTCCCATAGGAATTATTTATTGTGTGTTTGATATTTTGTATGCATTAAATGAATGAGATATTTTTTTAATGTTTCTTGATCAAGTTAAGATATGTTAATTTTTTAATAGTTTGAAATGATTGGAATTAAAATTGAAATATCTAGGTTCACTAATTTTCCCCCTCATCTCAGTGATTGTACCTCTAACAATTAGTATCAAAGTATGTCCTTATTATAAGTTTAAAAACTTAAAGGTGATAAAAGTTATAATGGTTGACAAAGAAGATATGGTTTGTCTTTAAGATAAACTAGTATGTGCTTTATCAAACATCAATTCAAGCATAGATGATGTGAAGATACAAGTGAAAGATATAGAAGCAACAATCAAAAATATGCAGATCGTGATGGTTAAAGGTTTCAACCAAAGGGAGGAATAATTGGAAAATAAATTCATGACTTACTTACATGTGCTCTTATCCAAGGACAAAATGGATTTTAGATACACAAAAAGGGTCAAGAATGAAAATGAATGGACAATTAATGATCAAGAGAAAGGAAGTTCAAATTTGAATGATGTCTTCAATGGGTACCACTTCTCCTACAATTAATTTGGTCATAGATATAGGGATTGTGATTTATCTCTAGAGATCAAAAAAGGAATATTGTATGCTACAATTATAAGCAACAAGGTTATATAGCTAAAAACTGCAAAAGAGATTTCTAAAAAAAGGATATGCAAATCATTAACACCATCAAATGGTTTAAGAAGACTAAGTCTAAGATTGAACAAAAAAAGAAGAAAAATTCAAGAATTCCACAAAATTAGTTTTAAATATTTATAAAATAGATAACAACATGTATGTATTCCATGAATCCAAGAAGGAGGAGTTATTCATGAGTTAATTAGAATAAAGTTGGCTTTGGCATAGAAGGCTTGGACATATAAAATTTGATAATATGGTAAAGATCAGCTCAAAGGGGTTGGTAAGGCATATTCCCAAGATTTATAAGATTCCTCATTCTATTTTTGAGGCATGTCTTCATGGGAAGCAAACCAAAATAATATATAAATCCAATGAGTTCTATACCACAAATCCATTATATTTGATCCACAATGATCTATGTGGATTTATGAGAACCCAAAGTATTTAGGGTAATATCTACTTCATGCTTCTCATTAATGATTTTACTAGCATGACTTGGATATTTTGTCTTAAAGAAAAATCAAAATATTTTTCAAAATTTATAGCACTCAAAGAATTGTATAAAATGATAAAGGGTCAAAGATCAAGTGTGTAAGATTAAACAAAGGAGGTGAGTTTTGGTCTCATGAATTTGATGATTTTTGTGAAAAATAAGGGATAAGGAGATAATATTCTACTTCTAGAGCACCACAATATAATGGTGGTATTGAAAGGAAGAATAAGATTATTCAAGAGATGAGTATAACCATGCTTCAAGATTTTAAACTTTTAGATGGTTATTGGGAAGAGGTAACCAACACTTCAGTTTACATCCTAAACAGGTGTCAAATTAGAGTAAATAGTGATAAGACTCCTTATGAGTTATTGAAGAATAGAGAAGCTAATGTCAAACATTTTAGAGTGTCTGGGATTAGGTTATTCATCAAAAGAGATAAAGAGAATCTTGGTAAATTTGATTCAAGGTCTAATGAGGGCATCTTATTAGGTTACTCTTCTATCAATACTACCTATAGGTGCTTCAATAAGAGACTTCACAAGATTGTTTAAAGTTTAAATATAAGGGTAGATGAGACAAGTAGAGTTAAGAAGTCAAAAATATAAGTAAGTGACTCAATTTAGAATTCTATTACAAAAAATAATGAGTTATATGTTCAAACAAATGATGAAGATGAAGAGGAGGAAGAAAGACAAGAATCTAAATCTCTATCTAGAAGAATTCAAAAAGATCATCCAATCTCTCAAGTTATTAGAAATGTTAGTGCAAGTTTGTAGACTACAAGGAAAATGTTGATCAATCAAAATCAACAAGACTCAACTCTATTGTATATGATTGAACCCAAAATATTCATGAAAGCTATCGAAGATAAAAGTTGTATTGATGTAATGGATGAAGAAATTGATCAAATTGTAAAAAATGAAACACATGATTTAGTTCCTAGGCCAAAAGATAAAAATGTAATAGGTACCAAGTGGGTTATAAAAAACAAAATGAATGAGAAAGGTGAAGTCACAAGGAACAAAGCTAGATTTTGTGTGTAAAGGATATGCCCAGGTTGAAGGAATAGATTTGATGAAATTTTTGCTCTTATGGCAAAAATGGAAGTAATTAGACTCTTCTTGGCATATGCATGTTTTAAAGGTTTTATGGTATACCAGATGGATGTGAAATCTGCATTCTTGAATTTCAACTTATAATAAGTATAAATTGAGTTACTTGAAGGATACTTCATGTCAAATAATCAAGATTTTGTATTTAAATTGAAGAAGGCTCTTTATGGTCTTAAAAAATTTCTTAGAGCTTGGTATGATAGGTTAGATAAGTATATTTTGAGTCAAGGTTTTAAAAATGGGGTAGATGATAGTAATTTATACATTAAGATATAAGGCAATCATCAATTGGTAATGGTTATATATGTTGATGACATTGTTTTTGGATCTGACAATGATAATATGATTAGAGAGTTTGTAGATACTATGAGGACTAAGTTTTAAATGTCAATGTTGGGATAACTTTATTTCTTCTTAGGATTGTAGATTAATAAACTTGATGTAGTAATATTCATTTCACAAAATAAATACATCAAACATATGCTAAGGAAGTTTGACATGATGGATTGTAAACCAATGGGTACTCCAATAATCATAGAATGCAAGTTAATTAAACTAGATGATTCACCAAAAGTTGATCAAAATACGTATAGATCCATGATTGGAATTATTTTGTAGTCTACTACTTTTAGGCCTAATATTATGCAAACTATTGGTCTTGTAATAATGTTTCAAGCTGATCTAAGAGAATCTCACATGAAAGTAGTTAAAAGGATCTCGAGCTATCTCAAAGGCACCATAGAGTATGGTTTATGGTATCCCAGGAGTAAGGATTTCACTTTGAAATCATATACTAATGTAACTTGGTTAGGATGTGTGGATGATAGGAGGAGTACCAATGGTGGGGTATTATTCATGGGGGAATGCTTGGTGTCTTGGCTAAATAATAATCAAGCCTCAATATCTCTATCAATTACAAAAGTTGAGTATATAGCAATTGCTTCTTATTGCATGCAAGTCATGTAGATGAAATAAACTTTGGAAGATTATATGATAAGACAAAATGGACCTTATCCTATCTATTATGACAACACTAGTACAATTAGTATCTCAAATAATCATGTTATGTACTCAAAAACTAAGAAAATTCCTATTAGATATCATTTCTTAAGAGAAAAAGTGAATAATCAAAGTGTTAAGTTGGAGTATGTGCCTACAAAAGAGTAACTTGTAGATATTATGACCAAACCATTTTAAAAAGATAAATTTGAGTATCAAAGACAAAATTTGGGTGTCATTTCTTTATTTTTAAATTAATATAAGGTCTTTTGGTTAAGGGGGATCAATAAGTTAATGAGCATTGCTCCAAAGGTGGCTTGAGAGAGAAGTATAATAATATTATGTGGTGTTTCTTCATGGTGTGTGAAGATATAAAGATGCTCAAGAGGTACAATGGCTCAAAGATCTTAGGGGGAGTCCCTCTTAAATGTTTTTTTAAGATTTTCATTAGATTACATTGCATGGTTGAAAAGTACAAGGTGGTATACACAGAGTTAGGGGAGCTAACTCAGATAGCTTAAATGGATTGAGGATCTTTGCATGATGTGAGGGGAAGCATATGTGAGATGCTTTAGTCATAATAAATATGTGGTGATATATACTATAGATTATATTTCAAGAAATTTGGTATGATGACTTGATCAAACCTAGTCTTAATTATGTGTTCTTTCTTCATTGGTTGTAATACTTAATTTGAGAGAGTACCGGCATGTAGCAAGAAGAAGTCGTCAAGGAAAAGAAGAGGTAGGGTCAAGGTAAGGGTGATTTTATATCATATTTATAAGGTGTTACTTTATTTTTAATGGTCTTCTTAGGTCCTTGGGATTAGTTGGTGCCCACTTTGTCACTATGTCAAAGGGGGAGAAGATTCCTTTTGTGAGAGTGCTTAAAGGGAGAGAAGGAAGGTGAGTTATATATTATTTCATGATGGGTGTTGACATCAATGAAAAAGGGGGAGATTTTTGGATATTTGTAAATTATGTCATAGTGATTGCATGGATGTGTTCAGGTGAGTGGATGAAGTGTCTTGATAGTCTATGTGTCAATGATAAAGTGTGGAAAGTGTTTGTCTTGGTATGTGTGAAGAAGGCTTGGTTGTTCTTCATATTTTGCTTGGTTAAGGATGTTTAGGGATGAGTATAGTGATTTCAAGATGTGAAATAGGTCCCATAATAGGTATTTTATAATTTTAAGACTTGTGTGTATGAGTATAATTTGTATTGTTCTTAATTTTATTCATCTAGACATAATTGGGCCTCTGGTAGAAAAATATGAGTAGGCATATTATGACACCATATTTCATAGTGTGAAGGTTCCAGAGCAGTGTGATATATGGATAGATTTACATATATGAAGAGATCATATGATCTAATTTTTAGGTCATGAAACTCATGAAAAAAAAATTATTAAGATGAAAAATTGGTCCCTTAGACAAAATTTCACTAAGTTTTAACATAGCCAAATTTGTAACACAGATCTAATGGTCCACATTTAATCGCATTGAAGATAGAAAAGATGAAATGAATTTGAACTCAACTACGTTATTTGTCTAAGTTTAAGAAATATTTAAGTAAGTAATTTGTTGATGGAATATCTCATGCATATGGATGTTTCAAGAGGAAATGGTCATATGGTTTTGTTTAGTATTTTGCCTAGTTTCTATGGTCCAAATTTGAGAACATGAAAGTGAGTGAGGTAAAAGATATATCTATGAAAAGTTGGCCTTCTAGGTTGATTAAAATGGTCCCCATACTTTGTAATTTTTTTATAAGGTAAAGATTAGGACCAAATGGAGATCCAACAGTTCATGAGCATTTATATAGTACATTCAATGGCATGTGTTAAGTCAAAGAGGTCAAAGTGTTCAATGGTTTACAAAGGTAAAGACTGAGCTATTTCAAAGATATTGATAGAGCGTGTTTGTTCAAAAGTTATAAAAATTCATATAAGGGTGACAAGTTTCATGATCATGGGGGTTTTAATAAAGATCAAATGGTGAGAACTATAAGATAAATACCAAGCCAATCTATAGAGATCAATGGTGCGTATGTGGTCAAGATTGGTAGATTTCATGAGATGAGGTCAACTATTCAAAGTTGCACATTTGGATTGTGGTACACTATGATTTAATGTTTAAATAAGATCACTAGTTTGTATTTAATATATGATTCAAGGGCATGAGATGTTTTTTAAGTGATCAAAGTTTAATTGTGACCATTTGAATTCAAATATTTCAATTTAACAAAGGAAAGACCAGTGTCTGGTTTTTGGGCCATATCTTTTGATACAGGCAAAACTTACTCATGGTGTAAAAATATAATTTTTATAAGACTCCAATGTACATATGTAAATATATATTTTAAGGTCTTAATGCATGTAAATTTAAAGTATTAAGGTTCAAAGTTTACTAAGTTTTTATGTTTTCTATGCAAGTAACCTGAGAAGGATAATTGAGTTGTGCTTGTTGGTATCTCAATGTTTAAAGGTGAGATAGATATTTTAGTATGTTTTAAACTACATTAGTACCATATGTGTGTATTATTAAGGTTTTACCAATCATATGCAGTATGATCAAAGGGTTAAAAGTTCATTATGTTTCTGTTCATAATGACTATGTGTATATAAAGGTGTTTGAGCTAATTGAGTGTTAATAGAAGGGTGTTATGATGGATATGGACACTTAATAAAGACCTATAGATCATGTGACATGGGTCCATGTACTTTTAAAGTGTTCCTATGTTATTATTTTTCTTGGATAAGTATCAAAGAGGTGAATGGGTCTCCATAGGACCTAAAGAGTGACTTAGGCTTATTTGAAAGAGAGCTGTGCTTAAGTGTGACCCATGTTAGATTCCTTAAGGGTGAAGGCATGTGTTTTGGATGATAAGGAAATATTGTGGAGTTGATAATTCATGAAATCTCTATAAAAGTTAAAATCAAATATGGTGATTTCTAGACTTTGAGAAGACGTGTATGAGAAACTTGTGAGTAGGTGTTCAAAGTAGAGGCTTGTGTATGCTAATGGAGTAAGTGTTAAGAGTGTAATAGAGACTTGTTGGAGTAGATTGAATAAGATACATGTGTGAGTATAGCATGTTTTTAAGAGTGTATAAGATATAGGAAAGACACAAGTTAGATTGAGGACTATCTATATGATCATTTGGTCATGTTGTTAGTATTGTGAAAGAACTATTATAGGTTGATGACAGTGAGAAGTGTGAAGTGATCTAGAAGATGGTTTTTGGATGAATTATGAGTGTACAAATAAGTGAAGGAGGATTTGTTATCAAAGGTCCATCATTTGGTTTTGAAGACATCAGTTCAAAGGTGTAGGTGTTTATTTTATAGGAAGTCAGAAGGACTTTATCTTATTTAGGGGTAGGTGCTCCTTGTGAAACTAGTGTTTCACTAAAGGCCTTAGGTTAGAAGGACTTGACCAAGGTTTTTGGTCAAAATTAATTGACAAGAAGGTGTTTAAAAGGACTTGATCATCTTAGGGGTAGGTTCTCCTTGTGATATTGATGTTTCACTGAATCCTGGTAAAAAGGACTTGATCAGTCTCTTATTTTTAATCTCTTATATAACAAGTAGTCCATGTGTTACAAGCTTGAGAGTGGTTTTATTCCCCATGAAGGTTTCCCATAATAACTATGTGTTTTGTGTTTTATCTTGTGTATACATTGAATGAATGATATTTCTTGTTAATTTTACTTAATCAAATTGATATATATTATTTGTTTAATAGTTTGAAAGGATTAAGATTGAAATTAAAATATTTGGGCTCATTAATTCACCCCCCTCTCAGTTATTGTACCTCTAAAAATATTATACCAATAATGTAGAAATTATTATTGACCTAATTCCTAAAGAGATGTGGTTAATATGACTAATATGTGAAGGGTGGTTTTCATTGATCCTCAACCCATATACACACCTCCATTATCTCACACATTTCATGATATCCAGGGTTCTTCTCCAACTCACTTAAATGAGTTGGGAAAAGATGACTTTATATATTTTGATGAACCAATTCCAAATTCTCCCTTAGATGACACTTCACATTATATTTATATCATCCTTCCATCTTATTTACTTACCACTAGCGATACTAAAGTTTTTATCAACACTTCTTCTAGAAATTCTCAAAACTAACCTCCATCAACTACTTCATCTTCTCCACATAATCTACCAACTTATCCTCTCAATAAACCTTCTACCTATTATCAACATAAATTCATATTTACCTCAACTCATGCTTCTAAGGACCTCCTATAACACTATGCACCTATTTATAATAATCTTCTTATGGGTTATGATGAGTGGGATCCTATCATGAAACTCACTAATCCCCCATCCTAAATCCCATTTATTTAGATTATGAGGACCTCTCTATGCCATTGTAACCATATTATATAACTTTTATTTAAAATGAACATCCCTCATCCTACCCTATTAGAATGTGAATCAACCTTATTTGGATCTAAAGATATCATATTACAATAGTGCAAAGAGATGTCCATACATGCTGATGAAACAATAGACACTTCTCTTTCCCTCAAATTTACCATCAATTTCATGATCCTTGATGAGATTTTGCTTCATGAAAATGATCATCCTCTTTTAATTATTGTCCAAATTGGTGATATCCAAGTCAAGCATGCCTTGATTGATGGGGGTTCTAGCACTTGTGTTGCCTCTCTTGATTTTATGAAAATGCTTGGATATTCTGAATGCATTATCAAATCCACATGTAGCACATGTCAAGGTTATTATTAAATTCAAATGCCTCCTTTAGGTTATGTGTGGCTCCCCATTACCATCCCACCTATCACTATTCATGTGAAGGTGATGATATTTAACTTTCCTCTATCTTACAAAATTCTGCTTAGTAGGTCATGGACTCATCATATATGAGAAACTACTTCTTTCACTTGTTAGTGCATTAAATTCCATCACAATGGAGCCATATATAATATTCAAGATGATACTAACCCATGTAATTTCTAATAATTCTAAGATCATGGTGTATTCAAGATTTTTACCCTTAAACCCTTGCCTAGTGTTCTATTTCATGAGTCTTAATGATTTAAATTTCCCATCAATTCTACTTGAGGTTACAATGGTCATCCTAAACTCATTGGGAATATTCCCCACAACCTCTTATATTTTAATGATGATGAGCCTGATGAGATCAATCTCAAAATTAAAACTTTTGATCTCCTACCTCATCTCATCTCTTATTTTCCCACTTTTTTGAAACCTCATTCTCGGCAACCACCTTGTGATGACATTTTCATTGTTAAATAAGACTTAGCATTTCATTCATCACACCTCATCAGATGATAATGTTTTCCCTACCTACATCATTGATCTTCAAATTCCTAATTATGATGATGGTTATACCTTAGATTATACATTCTTAGGAGGCCTTGTTTAGGCTCATAATGCTAAGATTATCCATTATTATTCCTCTTTGCTTGATTATTTTAGTATATTTTCTTGTATTCCATCATATATCATTCCTAATTTTAGAATTTTTTTCTTTATAATAGGGTAGAGATGGTGCAAACACCTTCAGTATCTAAAAAATCTTGTAGGAGTATGCTTATGGATTGTGATATGATTGGGACCTATCATTTTACTAGATACCATGACCCCTATAGCCTGCTTATCCCTAATATGCATGCAACTCTCCTTTAGCCTTTTGTAGACCCCACCTCTCTTTTAGTAGATCCCATTTTAGATCCCATTCTTACACCCACATTAGTTAAGTCTATTCATACTTCTAACCCTATCACTATTCTTGTTGAGCCTTGCCCTATCTCACCATTATCACCACCTTCTCTTGGTGATGTTTCTTTATTTTACCATAGCTAGCTTCTTATCCCACCAAATTTGATGATAAGCCTCACTAATCTCCTTAATATTTTGTTACACATCCTCTTATAATTACATCTAACAAGACTACTCATTGGCATAAATGTTACTTCCACAACATAGATAACCATTTGTCCATGCATTATCATAAGCTATGAAAATATATTAACACTTTGCATCACACTCCCCTTAGTAATTAGATAATTATATACCTCCCTAAAAGGTACTACTTGAGTATATTCCTAAGTATGGTGAGGTATATTATCCTTGAAACTAATGTGGCACCCATCATACTAATCATTACTACATCCTTTAGTAGCATCTTAAAATTCACCTTTTAACTATTCTTGCACCTTCTACTATTCCTCCCATAGGTCATTCACATAAGAAGGCTCCCCCTTCTTCCCCCATGGTTCCACCTCCTATGGTTCCATCTCTCCCTATGGTCCCTTATTCACCTCCTATTCCTCCACATGTGAATCCTTCACCTGTGGACCTTCCCTCACTTGTATATCCTTCTCAATCTATGAGTCCCTCATCTATGGATCCTTCTCCACCAATGATCCTTTCCTCTCCTATAAAAACCACTCCCATGATTTTTATTGAACATCCTTTGCCTGATAACCCTCCTCAACATGATGCATCAAGCATTCCTATATTTTTTTTTTAGGAGATTAGATGTGAAGTATTTTCCCATTTTCTGTTGAAATAGATGAGACATTATTTGTAGTTCACATTCAACTTCATAGAGACTTATCAGATTTTCTATATAATGTGTGGGGGAAAATATATCAATACTTATGAACACATGCATGGTATTCTTACATTTTCATTAGGATTGGATGTGTGATCCAACCTTATTTTTATCTATTTTTTATATCATTTGACATTGTGATCCAACCTTATTTTTATATATTTTTTATATGGTATTCTTACATGGTGATCTTTGCTTTCAAATTTTATATTGCTCATAATGTCATTTATGTTTGCTTATGGATTTATTTTGTATCATTTCCTTCTTTTTATTCTTGAGTTTCTTACTTAAAGATATCATTTATTCTCTTTTTCATCATTATTTGTTATCTTATCTCTATGAACACAAATACTTGTCATTGTGACTTGGTTATGCTAACCTTGTTCCTTTAGTCATTTCTTTTATACCATGTGATCAGTTAGAAAATAATTCATATCATTATAATCTCCTTTTACATGTCCACTTTGTATCTCCTTTTCTTCCCCTTTATTCTTTTTTTGAAAACTAAGCATACACATGGTTGAGACTTGAGATAACATACTAGTTCATTATTGAGCCTAAGTGTCTTAGTTAGTTTTGTCTTTGGTTACTTAGCTTTAGACAAACCCTAAAACTTAATTATGTGTATCACTTTATCTCTCATGACTAATCATTCCAAGTCCATATGGAGGATGAATCTTAAAAAATCCATAAAAACATTTTAAATCCAGATCATTTAACAAAAGGCAATAATCCAAAAGGAAAAACATTCAAAATTATCAAAAGATAAATCACACTAAAAGATGTGATTCAAATCAAATCTCCTTCTTCTAGTTAAATCTAAAACTCCGCAGTTGGCCTCACAATAGATCTAAGGCCCATTGGAGTGTAGTAGGCTAGTAGATTAAGAAAGGAGAATAAAAAAATATTGTAGTGCTAGCTTCTTTCTCATGTAAGTACCCAATCTTCACAGTAGACTGATGACTCTATAAGGAGTCCTGAGGAATGGGAAACATGTCATGTGAAGGTATGTCCATTTTTTTTTTTAATACCAATCTACCTTCATGAGTTGATCTTAGTAGCATGCTTATTTTCCTACACAGTGTTGTGTCTATAATGAACAAGTTTCCTTTTTCCATTTATGTCACTAGTCACTTAGTGTATTCTCATGTCCTTAGTATTCCTCATGTCTCCTAAGGTATTTTCATAAGATTCTTAAATTATGATTTTTATATTCCCTATTTCATTCCCTATAATCCTAATATTTCCTCTTGAGAAATACTATTTTGTTCATTGATCACTCCCCTAGAGATTCCATTTGTGATTTGCATTATACGACCATGGATAGGACCTGACCTTCCTCAAAAATTACAAAAAATTCACATTAACATTACCAACATCCCATTTTTACCAATTGCTCACATTTATTTCACCTCATTGGTGTTCCCTTTGTGAGTTGCAGTGTAAGACTATGGATTTAGTATTATTGATTGACTTAATTGATTTGTTTTTATACCATTTATTCTTTTACATGTTTTCCCACTTTATTACATTATTTCCATACTTCCCAACATGATTTAGTGTGGTTTTACTTTTTTTAATTTGTTGCCAAATTTTTTTTTATTGTTTACATACAAATTTTTTGCCTTCTTGTTTACCACTCTCAATTTCTTATACTTAGTCATTTCTTGTTATTACACATTTCTCAATGCAAAATAGTGTGTAGTACATTTATTTTTGATTGATTATATTTATCTAAGTCTTTTTTATCTATTTATTTTTAACCATGCATGTGTACTACATAATACTATAAAAGAAACCACAACACATATATTTCCTATAGCATATACAACAAAATCTAAATACATGTGCTAGAAAGAAATATATTCATGCATCCACGACCACAAAAATAAAAAATAAACACATAAGATCAACATTCAACTACCAAAATGAGATATCTATATATATCATATGTTTTTGATACAAATGTACAAAAATATACATCAATACAAATTTAAGGCTAGGCTCTATCATGTCTATCTCGTGGCCTAGCCAAGTTTCCCATATATTATTTAGACAATCCCCTCTAAATGGTATGCTATAAAGAGGTTATCTGAGATCTAAAACCTATCACCTATCCCTGTAGATTGGCCACTTGGACCTATACCTATGCTAGTTTTTTCATGGTATCCATAAGAATGGCTATTTATTTAGCCAAGGCCTAATATGCATGTGCCTGCCCTTATCCCACCCATATTATTTGTTGTAACTCATCCCTATATGCCCATACTCACCTTGCAGCCTATTATACTAGTCTGAACTAGATTACCAAAGTTTGGGTAGATAGTATCACAAGATCATTTAGTGAATTAGCATCATATAACATCAATGCCTCATCTATGATCTCATGGAGTACTCTCCTCACTAGGGATCCCCATCTAGTCTCCTCCTCTATAAGACCTACAAAATTCAAACCAAATAGATATTAAATCATAGATATATCTCAAAATATTTCTATCTATAATCTATCTCAAATAACTTAAACAAATTTTCAAACCATCTATAATTACCTATTTGAGTGTTGCCTATCACCATATCCCTATCTGCACAATCACCAAGCACAGTCTCTCTATTGGCTCATCCTCTAAGTACCTCCTTTTTGGGATGTCACCCAACCAATAAAAACCTAGGGGCCATTACCTATGCCCATCTCAAGCTCTACCTAAGTTCAACCATCTCTATTTTGGTTTATTTGATGGGTTATCTTAGATGACCACCCTTTGTGCTCTCTCTCACTATTGGTATCTCTGTTGATGGTATGACTAAGGTGGTCACCATTCCTCCTAATTTGGTGTTGATTATGATACCTCTATCACTGCTACATCCACATCCATCCCATCTCTACCTACTAGCAATCATGTTTGACCTATTTAGGGTCTCTAACACTATAGTCTGGTTTCTAATCTAGAAACTGATGGTCCCACTCCTCTCCCCCTCATCTCTCTCACATATCTAGACCAAAATTTAGGCACCACTATCAGAGTTACTGGATGAGGGATTCCTAACTATCTTGGTACACATGTTATGGATGTGCCTTTATCCACCAAGTGTAGTGGCCTATAATATATGCTCATGTTGATGTCAACATCCTCCAACTCAGCCAAACTACCTTGATGTTCCCATATAGATACCACAAAATATCTACTCACATGACTATATATAGTGCTAGCACATGGGGTATGACTTGCACTACCTGATCTTATCACCATCTCTGCACCTAAGGTAATTAATCATCAACCACATAGAGTAACCTAGCTATTTGGTATATTAATAACCTCTCATATATCCAATAACTCAATAAAATCACTAATCTTATAGTCTTCTTCCCTCTAAATAACATTCCATATACATCATGCATGATCTAGACCTAGATGATAGAATCGAGATAATAAAGTGCTCCCTACTCCAATATGGACTAGTATAAGGCTATCATGTATAGAAGTACCTTGCCATCCAACTTATGCCACAACACTCATGCTATAAAAAGTCTTCTCACAACCTTTTGGATGTTTAAAATTTGTGTTATATAAAATTCAAAAATATTTACCCTCAGACTTGGGTAAATATTATCTGAGCCTATCACCCATAAGGGTAAGGATTGTCTTGCATCCTCGCTATTTGGTACCCTTGTGAACACTAGCATACCTCTTATCAGAATTCCAAGGATCACATAGACATCCTCTAGGGTGATACCCAACTTGATGGTATCCCCATCCACCACCCATCTAAACATGTTAGTCAATCATTCCTAGGTTCCCAAGAACATGACTACTAGATTAACACTCAATGATACTTGAAACATATCCATAATGTCTCCTAGACCTAATGTGACCCACCTAGATTGGTCTTCCACTATCAATCACTCTTAAATGTTTAGGATATATGCTACATCTACTAAATACCAAAATCTTAGATGCCCCTAAAACTGTAAAATAACAAAAGATGTATTAGACCTCCCTGTCACTTCTAATCAAATACATTTTTTTTCAAATTTTAACAAAAAAAATCTAATTTGGCTTAATCTATCCATTTTTGACCAATTTGACCTAAGCATTTTGGGCCTTTTTAGTATTATTTCATGCATTTTTTTACTATTTTGGTCATGTAGTCAACCACTAAGTTGACCAAATTTTCCCCTAAGTTGACCCTTTCATTTTTCCCCTCTTAGTAATAAGTTATCAAAGTGGATTAACCTACTAAGCTGACAATGTGGTACTAAGTTGGCAGTCTTCCAAAAAAAACTAAGTCAACACACACCTACTAAGTCGACAATATGGAATTAAGATTTTTAGCTTACTAGGTTAGGTCGACCTAATTGGTTCAGATTAACGATTCCTTTCCTTGTAATAAATTCCTTCAACAATTATTACTTTAATTATTTTCAAAACCATTTCCCCTTTTATCCACTAAAACCCTTATCAACTATCTAAAATTCATTTCAATTTCTAGAATTGGTTTAATTTACAAATTTATATAAAACACTTAACTTTCAATAAAATATTCAAAAATAAGTTTGAACTTCTTAGTTGCCTACCTGTGCTACACCCACTACAACTAATAGGCATCCCTCTCATCTCAGATATCACCTCCTCACCATATTATCTCTATTATCTTTTATTTGGTCTCTCTAAGTTATATTTTTCTCTAAAAACAAGTCAAATAATAAGCAAATGACTTTCTTGTCAACCTATTTAAATTTACTTTTCATAATTATTTACCTTTCAAATATTTACTATTAGATTTCTTGTTTAGATCACATCTTTGTTTTTACTCACCCATTTTTCTAACCATAAGAGATATGGAATCATGACATCATAAAGAATATTTTCCACTAATATATGCCTATATTCTAAAAAAATTGATTTTTCACTCTTTTTTGCACTAATCTCTACAAATTTGCCTAATGTTCTTCACATTTGGATGCCTTCATTTCTCTTATAGTCTCCTTATTTATCTATAACACTAACATAATTAAAGGTATGTATTTTTCAATTCTATCCTTCCATTTATCTTATTTTCACCTTGTTTCACTTTACTTAACATCATTATTATGTGTTATCATGTTTTATTATTGAAGTACCATCTCATGTTGCAACCATGTGACACATGATGAGATTTGAGTGGGGAATATGTATACACAATATTTTCAAACTTTTATCACTAATTTATAGTCTATATCTTGCAAGACCTATCAAGTCTCAATCTCTCTGAGTGCATGCCTTAAGGGGTACATCAAGAAAGGGATGGGAAGACCATTGGTGATTTGTAGGATTGTTTTCCCTTTTTCCACTTGTTATCTACATACTTGTCTCCTAAAAACCATATCCCTAAGCTTGTTATTCTCTAGTACATACTCATCAATCATTTCCTACCTTTATCCCCTTTTTTATAACCTAGACCCCCTTTCAAATATTTACAATACTAGGTCAATCGGGTCGACCCTGTACTATTTAAGGCAAAATTCATTTAGGGTCTAGGTCAGCTCTTGTCTGACCTAGCCTGTGACCTAGTGAATTTTTTTCCATAACTATACTAGGTTGATTGGGTCAACCCTATCAGTTGAAAATTTTGGAAGGGCTTAGGGTTAAATCCACCTATATATACAAGATCATTTTTTCATTATTTAAATAAGAGAAGAAGAAGTAAGAGCCATTGCACATCTACTTATCCACCATTATACTTGAGGAGCAAGCTTAGGGTTTCATACATTCTTTGGAGATACAGATCTTGGCTTGTGGATAAGTATTTTAGATGCATTGATAGGTTGTATAACCTAGAGCTGATTTTTCCTTATCATCCTTACATAACACAACAACTTCTTGTGAATCACCTTGGCCAAGGGAGAGATTGAGGCTCGACAAGCTCATATTAAAAGGTAATTATTACTAACTTTGTTTTTCCTTTGTAAGAGTAGATAGATATGAATTTATACTTCTCTTCCATGTAATACAAATCTATATACATTAATGTGAGTATACGTCTTCTATGCATGTTTACTTTTATTTTTTATTACCCCCACTTTATGCCACAAGCTTTGGTGAGCACTAGATTAGATTTTACTTTACCTATTATTAGTTTAGTAAATATAAAATATAGGGCTTAGATAGGGTTATTACATGATTGTGCTTGAATGGAGGATTTGAAACCCTCCCTAGCATGGTTTATCATGGTAAGAGATCCCCTAATCAGGTCTATTGCATCCCCATATTGGTCATGTTCTTGAATATCTAATTTATCCCCAATAATAAGTGTAAGTATGATTTATCTTTTTTGGGTTAGGATTGATTTATAGATATGATGCATTTCTAATTGCATACACAAACTAGCTAATTAACACTATGGATAAGGTAACTTTGAGAGCATGAAAAATTGTCAAGTTGTTGTTAAGGATGAAGTAACTTCAAATGACCAATTAGAGATAGTAGATAATGATTTGCATCCCTATGATCATGATCAATAAAGTGACATTTTAAACTATGATGTGCTTGATCTTACGCCTACTACTATTCAACTTGAAGAGAGTCCATTAACACTTGAGCTAGGTGAGAACCAATAAATAAGATTATTTGATATCATCAACTTAGGCTAATCTTTACAAGAAGGTGATTCAACTTATATTGAGAGAAGCAGCTCCATTGAGCAAAAAAATTCAACCTTCTAAGCACACTATTCCAAGAAGTTATCTTTTTAGGAGATGACTTATTTGATATTTTTAAGTAGGGTTATCAACTCCTCATTCCATATGAATATGTATCTTCACTCTTGGAAGGTGGGAATGAACTCAAGTTTCCTCAAGTAGTCATGAAATAAGAGGTAACTCTCTTATAATTCAACCTTCCATTCATAACATAAAGGCCACCTCAAACTGTCTAACATGATCAATAACAACCCATGACTAAGGAAAAATTGGCATTGTTTATGCAAGGAAGATAAGTATGGGATTATTATGATTGGGTGTTGGCCTCATATAGTTAACCTATGTAGATAAGGGTTGAGCAAGAGGATCCATCTACTCTTGTAAGAGGCCATGAGCATGAAAGTGTCTTTAGCTACAGTAGGAGTCTTCATTCAGTAGATAATACCTGATTACACTTCAATAATCATGTGTTAATCTGACCTCATGGAGATAACTTGATCAAAATATTTTCCCTTTTAATCTTGGAGGAGAAATGATGTGTGCTTTAGTTAGTTATTTCTAGTAATTTATTGTCATTTTTTATAATTTTGTCATGCACAAGTATATATTTAGTTGTCTTAGTTATTTTGGTGCATTTTTATTTGCTCTTTAGGTGTTAGGTGTGTTTATTTGGTAGTTTTTGTTATGTCTTGTGATTTATTTCAGCCCTAAGAGGTGACATAGGTTATAATATATTTATAAGTCTAATAATATTCATCACATCTTATTACCACATTTTAGGCATCATTATCATGAAGAGTCAATGGGTTCTCTTTACTAGTAGGCTGGTCACCCCTGAGAATCACCAAAAACATTGACATTTTGGTCTCATAGGAAAAATGTCAACCCTTACCATAAAAAAATTTCATTAGATCCCCTCTATGGTTTTCCATCATGATTAAACTATCACGGTCTCATAAATTTTTATTGAAAGTCTTTGAACCTTATCAAGAGTGTCATGTTATGTCATATAATTTGCTTGTGAACTCATGTGTCATAGTTGTCTTGGGTTTATTGATGATGTGTACTAGGTCCCCATGATGATTAAAATTTAAGTGAAGGAGTTATAAATGATTTTGAGGTTTATAAGTATGGTCTAAACCATGTTTGATGAGATTAAGGATTTTTTGACAAGGTTAAGGTAATTTGGGCATTTTGAGGTTATTGGTTCTTATGGTAAATGGGCTTGTTTCAAGCTATTCCTGGTGAGAGGTACTTGATAATCAAAGTGAAGGGTGTAAAAAATATGCTTTGGTCCTAATGGAATCCTAGTGATATGTGTTAATGTTATTCCCCTTGGTATATTTTCTCAAGTTTGTCTCAAACTTTGATCAGCCCCTTTCATAGTGTCAAATGATCCTCAAACATGCTGCATGGGCCTATATACATTTTAAAACTTTGAAAGTTGGAAATTTTTTGTTTAAAATTAAATTATAAAGGTCTTAAAATATCCTAGTTTATTCATATTGTCACTCACTATGCATTTCATATCTTTAAAGATCTATTTTAAAGCTCATATTCACCTCCCACTAGCCAAATGGGCCCCACACATGCCAAAATATGCCTATGTAGTTATTCCTACCATACTATTTAGTTTAAAATATTATTTAACTCATGTTTTCCCTCTCTTCATCCTTTAATGGTAGCTCAAGGTTAGAAAAATGGAGAAAATGCAGGAAAAGAGGTATTTTTAAGTGTTTTTTATAGGTTGTATGAACCTGTATGGTCAGATCTATGAAATAAGTTTCATGATCATAAAATTAAAAACAATCTCAAAACCATTCTTCTATCTCTACCGAGCTCTTTGAGAATCCAAGAAAGCTTTCAGGTTTGTAGATAGTATAGATAAGAGAGAGAAAATGGGGAGTTGGTCTCTAGGGTAGAGGAAGGGGGTACCTTGAACTTATTATTAATATCATTTTTATATAGTCTCATTGAATAATCTTTATGAATAAATTTTAACAACCTTGCCACTCCAATGAGCTTATTCATCTATGTAGGGAGTTTAAATGGCATTAGTTTTGGTACATATTTGAAGTTTTTCTAAGAACTAATGTTTTATGAGTGCTCTAAGATTCATCATATACCATCTCCATCACCCTCCACCCATGGTTTACATGTGTGGGGTGTGAAGGCAAGAAAATATTCAAGTTATCCCTATTTGTATACTATAGATAGTTTTCTCATGTTATAGGACCATTTTTACATATTTGAGGTCTTTGATGATGTTTTGATCTTGATGGTGATAACATTGAATCCATTTAAATCTCCCCTTCATCCCATACTCAGATAACCCTTCAAGGTTATATTCCCAATAGACTATCATGAGTGAATATGGTATCATTTTCAAAGGGAAGATATATTAGCTATAGAGGTCTTTGGTGGTGATAGATATGCATAATCTCCTTCATGTCATATTCATTTCCTATCCTATAACCCTCACTTCCTCTTCATCATTGACTTATACATTAACTACCCCTACACTCAGCCCACTATGAAAATATAGGTCTCTAAGAATCAATTTAGGCTTATTATGTAGGCTAAGAGATGAGAAACCACCATTGAATTGAAGTCTCATTGACATTGAAAACCCCTAAGGACTCATATGGGATTATGACAGTTGCGAAAAATAAGCTGATTAGGGGTAGACAAAGTCCACACCCTCAACCACCCATCCATAAGAGGACAACTTAGCCATTACCCCAATAAGGATAGTATTTTTCTTGTAAGGTAATTGAAATATTGATGCTTTGAGGATATTAAAGCTTTAGAGGGTTATAAATAAATGGTGAGAAGCCATTATCATGATGATGATACCTAAGGACAAAAATGGAGCACCATGCTCTCTTACTCACACAATCAAGAGTCTTTTGAACAACACTTACATGTTGATTATTATAAATAGGGAAGATTAGATGAATAATTCATCTTGTTTCCAAGGATATGAGGTGCTAAAAGGTTAAAGGAAACCATGAAGAGGATGATGGATGTTACCAAAGTGATAGAGAGTGGTTATGTAGGCATAGGTATTTTTGTCACTTGAACTTTCACCCAATGAGGAGATGAGGCAATATTTTCCTCATTAAAGTGAGATAATGGAACCACCCCAGGGCTGTGGGTATCCCTATTGGGGGTGGATCTTTGGATTAGGGGATAGCTCCCCTTGATGCATCACTAAAGCACATATCCTATAACTATCACTTTAGGGTTGAAAAGGGTTAAGAATGGAATGAAAATCAATCCTAATCTATGGGGGTGATAAACCAAATGTTTTTTATACTCACATTCTTTGAAATGTACTTGAAACTAATAACCAGTTATATATACACTTCACTCAATATCAACTCTCTCTCACATCAATGCTTCAACATAGGGTTTAAGAGATAGCATAGATTAGGAATAGGCAATAGGCATGCTAGGACACTATATTTAATGAGTTATTCACTATACCTAAAATCTCACTTGACACTTCTTATTGACCTAGAATGAAGAGAACATAACACACTAGGTACTAGTAGGAATAGTATGTGAAGGCAAATAGACATCACTCTTGCATAAGACTAAACACTATCATTTACACTTAGTGAATTCTTTGAATGAGGTAAAATTACTTGTATTTATTGATTCAATTCATAATTTTGGTATGGATTCACCATACCTAAGTGGATATATCCATACAATGGCCAAGAAGGCCCAATTTATAGATATCAGAAGAAGAGAGAGAGAGAGGAGAAGTTGAAGAGGCACAAAGACATGTATCACCAATGTGAATACAAGTTATAAATGCATGATAGATAAGTATGGAGTGATCCATATCATGTAAATATTTATAAATGTCATCTTCAATCATCTAAAACATAAAAATAGTCAAGAAACTCCTTTTCTATGCATAAAGAATTGCCCCCTATGATTGGCCTTACAAAACTACCCAAACTCTACACATGATCAATTTTGATGATTAATATGATTAGGAGGGGTTAATAAAAATCATTCACATAAATTTAGGATCATCTTAACCCTTCCTATCATCTTGGCCATGCATTATCACACTTGGAAATCTCAAAATATCCCTTTTCCCTTCACCTCTCATACTTGGCACCTTAAAGCTCTTCACACCTATAATATGATCCATAAAAGAGGGGAAATGACATTTTTAAGGAGTTTTCATACCATAATTTACAATAAATTGGCCTTAAAAGGCTCTTCAAATTAATATTTGTCATTTCTTCTAAGTCCTCACTAATTGGCTCACTGGACTAGCTGAAAAGAGTGAGTTGGTATGCATACTTAGGCACTTATAAACTTTATTTAATGACCATAGGAACTTTTAAAAAGTCCAAATATTCCCTCCAAAAGTTATTTCATCTCATGAAAGTTCACCATGCCTATAAAACACAAAAAATGGTAACAATAATCTTTGTTTTTCTCTTTCCTCATGGAGTTGGAAACAACTTCTCTTTAGCACTCAAGGTCAAATTCCTCCATCTGGGTGCACTTTTAGTCTCATTTTCACCTCTATGTCTAAAAACAAGGTTTAGGAGGGTTTTGGAGGGTTTTGAATCTTAACCTTTATTCATAAAGGTTTGACATTGAAATTATCTCCAAATGGAACTTTTATCTTCTTAAGGACCCCCTCCAGCTTCCTGTAACATCTCCAAGTCCCATGTAAAGGCTCATGAAAGATATAAGCATTATAAGATGAATATTTGAGTCAATTTTACATAAATAATAGGGTCTTAGTACGTTCTAGGCCAAATTATGGCTTCCTGGTGAATCTCTTAAAAAAAATTAGGTAAAATCTCTTAATATGTCCAATAAACATCCTCTAATCACTATAAAATCTCCCTTGAAGATAGAAATGAAATTAACCCTTACTTTGGAAACATGTCTAGCTTTACCAATAGGTTTGTTTGTACCCTAGATTTAAAATATCCCTAAAAATGGATTTATCTATCCCTTTGTAGCTCAAAAACTTCATTTCCACTTCCATTAAGGTGAATCAAGACATTGGGATTCTTTAATAAGGCCCAAAATTAAAGTGGCTCTTCATTTGAGACTAGACCTATTTCTTTCCCACTAGGTATACATGAAAACCTCCTTAGTTGGAGCACCTTGTTTGCCCTCAAACCCTCCAATTTTTCTTCTCATTTCTCCCTTTGTGTGTTCCATCTTCACAAATATTAACTTGAACCCTCTTTACCTTATGGTCCATGATTTCACCTATTTTCATGAAATGGTAGGGTCTATACAAAGGGAAAAGTGACCCCTATCTGAAACAAAATAGGGGGAACTTCCCCTATTAGTATTGAAATTTTTATTATTTTTTAATATAAATCAACCCAAAAGGGTAATATATATCAAATTTCACCTCTTTATTCCTAGTTTTGACCCTCAATACCTCCAAATTCCAAGACTAGTCATTAGGTAAGGAGAATATGCATGGTAAGCGGGGTAAAAGCTTGTTTTGCCTTTGTAAAAATGGTTTCCTTTGATTTTAATCCTCATTTTGATGTTTAAATGTAATTTTTATCCATATATAGACATTTTTCAACCACTTTTCAATGTTACTCTCACTAGAACCTGCATCCAAACATCTCATCCTTGCTTACCTGTCCTCATGTTTTGATTGGGATACAGTCCTTTGACTATGTTTGGAAGTTTTTTAGGCCTCAAAACCAAGTTTTAAAGTGCTTTAATCATGTTTATATTATATTTATATCACTCATTACTTTTTATAATCTTAATTTCACCTACAAGGTCCTTGTTGTGTAAAGGAGAACTTATTTTCAACTTCCTACCTGTAAGACTATATTTCATGCATTTTGGGCTTGCTTGGAGGTGATCTTGAAATTTGGATGATGGTTTATGGAATTAATATTCATTTTTATTGGTCATATGACATCCTCATTCATTTTTTTCACTTATAAAACCTTCAAACCATACACCAATTCATGTTTAAGTTTCCAACTAACAACCCTGTCTGCCTTGACTATATTTTTGTGAGTTTAGGGGCCTGTAGGTGGTTGGCTGATTCCAATTAGGTCATGTTATTGAAAATAAATACTTATTCCTTAGGCCTAGTACTTATTCAAACATATAATTCATTTCACACATTTAACTTGATCACTATAAGCCCTATTAAGGTTAAAAACTTGTTAAAGCTATTGATTGTTGGTGTTCTCATGCCTGTATGGATAGGAGAGGGTGTGTTAGGGGTCCAAAACATTGGAAATGACCTTGTATTTTTCATATTTGCCTATGAATTCCTTTTGGAATAGTTTTAAATGTTCTAAAATTTAATCATGGTCTATAAATTCTCAAATTAAACACAAGTCACTTTTTACACCTTGTAGATATCATTGCTACAAATCAATGATTTTTGGTAGCTTTTGAGTTTGATCAAAAACCATCTTCCACTCCTAATTTTAACCTCAAAATTGGCACAAGTAGTGATTATGGATATGGATACAATTTAAACCAATAAATTTAATTCAAAACCACCATGATCTCACAATATGAAAACATCAAAAGCACCTAAGATCTCTGTTTTGATCCTTTAGGGACTGAGAACCCAAAATGGCCTTTTCACTATTTGAAGTGAAAATCTGGCCTTACATAGCCTTTAAACCTTCATAGTATGGAATAAAATTACCCTTGTATATGTGAAATTACTTCAATCATGAATTCCACCATACATTCATCATTAAAATCTCTGTACAAACCTCCCAGAGAAGCTGATTGTAAGCACATTTTAGAAACAAGGCCATGAGCAAAGAGACTAAAGAAAATTAGATTGGTAGGATTACTTGATTTGATATCCCACAAGAATATTCATGAAATAAAACTTTAAAACATTATTTAAAACACATTTAAACCTCTATGGAGCTCCTCCCCAATTTCAAAACTCAGATTCCACATACATGACTGCCAACTTGGCAAAACAAGCATAATTTGGAATCTTCCTTCAAGTGGCATTGAAAGAGAAGGATTTGGAAGTTTTAAACAAAAAAATAAGCATAATAATTTCTTTAAAAAAATTATAAATCACTTTAAACAAACCATTCCATCAATCCAAATCAATAAAAGTTGAAGCAAATTCAAAAAGAGACCCCCTCATGGTTGAATAGGCATAGAAAGCTACCTATATTTTTAACCATTTATCATGAAGGAGAAGCCAAAAATATTATATTTATTTATATTAATGTGAATTTAAATTATATTTATATCCACCTATAGAATCATTTCCCTTAACTCCACCTGTAGTTTCCATAGTGAGTGCTTGAACTTGCCCTTCCTTGGCTTGCCAATGGAGAATGAAGAGAAATGAATTGTAGATGAAAATTTTCGTGATATATATGAAAAAATATGTGTATATTACTTGGGTGGAGGTGAAGAGTCACTCCACCACATATGTTTCTACAAGGGAGCTTGAGAAGTTCATATAAGTGTTGAAAAGGGTCTATTTTTTAGGGAAAACTACTTCTTGCCTAATGAACCTGACTTATAACTATCACCTGACCTAATAGTAACATGACCCAAGTTTAAAATCACCTTTTCATCAAATTTTATTTCATAAAATTAAGTACAAGTCATTTAATAGGCTAAAAGACCTTTTTTTCACATGAAACCTAACAAATGACTAGTTTATGATTTATAATCACATTAAAACATGATAACTGACATATTATGAAAATTTGACATAAATTTTCCATTTTTATAAGTTTTACCAAGGTTTTACCATAGTTGACCATGGTTGACTAGGTCAATTCAAGGGGAATGAACTTAGACAAGGACTATGACAAGACCAAGTAAGATATATAGGACAATATGAGACCCCATAAGATGTGTATAAACCTTCTTGAAAAGTTTAAAATGATATGGGTTTACCTAATTTGAATATAATTCAAATTTGGTCAATAGGTATTATATCTCACATCCTCATATAGTCTAGGCAATCCAAGTAGGTAGGGTTACGAATAAGAAGGGTTAAGTCATGAAGACCTACAAAGGAGTGAAAACATGAATAAGGGTAGAGTTTACATGTAATTTTACCATTAAGCATAGTGTTTATATCCAATATTTTATCCCTTTATATGGGAAAAATAATTTAATAGCCTATTAGACCTATTAGGTCTAAAGATGGATAAACAAGCATGTGCCCACAGCTTGGAGATTTGTACATGCTTTGGGATTGTCTGAAGATTGGACACACCTAAGTAGGGATGTTAGAAACTAGATAAATGTTTTAAAATGATGATAAACTTAGATTTGAAAAATAACCTAATAGTTTATCTAGATTAAATAGGCCTAAAACTAATACATCTTCTACATGTAAGGTTATTAACAAAGGGAATGGGAATATGATGAGTATGCAATAGTCATAATGTAATGAGTGAAATGAAATATATTATTTATTTCCTTAGGTTATTAACCTTCAATTAATATTTCAGTCCACTTAAGACAAGTGAAGAATAACTTAACAAGCTTACATAGGCCCTTTAGGCCTAATAGACCTAAACATGTCTATACATGCCAATTGGAAGGTTATAAAAATTTGGGAGGATGTTTGAAGTTGTACACATATAGTAGATAAGTAATTAAGTTGAAATAGTGGTTTCATAATCATATTAACCTAAATTTAAGTGAATAAATACTTATCCAAACATCATAATTATACAAACCCATTAGGCCTAATAGGCCTAAACAGCCATGTGTGCACAAGCTAAGAATATTTGATTGGTTAAGGTTGATGGTCTAGGATAGGAAACATTACAAGAAGGGAAATGAGAAATTATGACAAGGTTTCAAATCATGGATTCTTATTTCCAAGAGAAAAATAAGTTCAATGACCTGTTAGTCCCTTAGGACTAAACTAGTGCACACAAACCTATATCAAACCAATGGCATTTACTTTTGAGGTGATCTAAAGGTCTATAGACATGAAGGAAAGTGAGAGAGGTAGATCAATGTGTTATGATGAGAAGAGACTTAGGTGATGTTGAGAAGGCACTAAACATAGTCATCAAGGGTTATGTAGACCTAATTACTTACAAACCTTGGGCAACAGATGAACACATAGAAGGAACAACTAATGGAAAATTTGGCCCTATGGATATTGTCCACCCTGAGATTAGGTTACAATATTTCAAACTCCATCAACTCTATATTTGAAAGAGGAAGGACTACTCAGATGCCTATCTTCCCCAAACACTCAAGTTGGAAGTTAAACCTACAAGCATAATCATGAGAGAAGGATGTAGAATAGAGTTTTGATAGATAAGAGGAAAATACAGAGGATAAAAATAGGTGATAATTGTATTATTATAATTATTATGAATCTCCAAACACATATAGGTCACCTCATAATGATGACACCTAGTTTAGGCCTGTTAGGCTTAAAAGTCACTCTTGAAGCCTCAAACCCCATGCTCACCTCAACAGCATAACCAAATTCCCTAAGATAATACAAGACCATGAGGAGGTATGGGGGAATGGTACAATCCATAAAAGGGTGTTTGAGGTAAGGGAATAAAATAATAAGGCCATTTCAATCTCATGAACCTCATCAAGCTATCACAATCTTAGACAGTCAACTCAAGTTTTCTGATCAAGTGCTCAAATCCTTCATAACATAAGTTCTTAGGGAGAATTCTCTTGAGGTAAATCGGTAACCCCTATGTAATTAATATCCATGAAAGAGTGAGTTCGATTGAGGAACCTAGGTTTATGAATCATTACTAATACTGAAGATAGATCCAAAAATTTGGTAAAGAGATTAAATTTCACCATCTTCTACTCATATCTCCACACACAAATTTTATGGGGAAAAAATATTTTCAAGAGTTTTATGGGGTTTTATAGACTAAACAATTGTGACCATAAGTTTGGGAATGAATTTCTCATCTTTATGAACCATCATTAAGATGGTAGACCTTTAAAACCCTAATTAAAACCTAAGATAGACCAAACCTGAGAAAAATGGAGATCATAACACTCAAACACTCTTGAATGACCCTAAAAACACCTAAACCACAAATATCACTTAGAGGAAACCCTACCCATAGTATTGGTTTGTATAGACACTGTATGGATTTATTAGAAAAAGGTACTTTTTAAAGGTTTTGTGAGATTTATAGGGTGAAGAGATATTTTTAAAGTTACAAATCATTAGATGTGAAGTTTTGGGATTTTTTTAATCTCTTAAAGTCATTATATGTCCAAAAATATGCCTATAAATGCCTCTATAAGCCTCCTCTAAATAGCTAGTCTACAAATATGAAAGAGAAGGTGATCTACCCACCCAATATGGCAAGGTTATACATGTGTTTTCCTTAGAAGGACCTATATTATGGTATATTATGTTTTTTTAGACCTAAATCTCACCTATTAATATTATTTCAATGTCTCATATATTTTTTCATGACCATTCAAGCACAAACATTATATAACTATGCCTAGTTATCTATTAGGCCTACTTGATGAATAAATAAAGTTGAATAATGGTGTAAAGATACTTTTAGAGGAGTTAGTATAGAGTTATTACACCATGAAACTAATTTTAAGGGTGAGTTATACACACTTCACGGCCATTATGGAGGAATAAAGGTAGTTTCAAATCTAAGTCAACATGCATAAGGAAAAGTGGGTTGTTCAATGCCTCATGAAGGCTAATTACACCCTAATTTGATCATGTAACTACCATAAAAGAAGTAAATTCCACCTTTTGGGGATTTTCCATGCTCTAAATGAATTAAAAGAGGTCTAAGCTAGCCTCCACCACTCGACCTCAATACCTAAGGGGCTAATTGAAGAGCATCAACGCATGGAAAGAGTTAAAAGAGGATAAGTATGACTAATAAAATTGATGTATTAGTAGACTATGGTCATTTATGAATTTTCATCTATAACTCCATGATATTTTCCCTCTCCTTTTCTCTTCATTTTGCTATATATCTAGGCTTTAAGGCCTTGATTTGTATCCCTCGACCAAGTATGAGGAAACTCTATCTGGGTTTGTACTTGATGAACCTATTAAAATGATGAATATAATGTTTTAGATTTTTTATGATTATTTATAATCTATAAATTCTTATTTTTATGTGTAAAATTGTGGAATATTTACCATTTACAGGTTCAAGTATCACCTAAGTGATAATAGGTCTTTTATGCAGGTCATCTAGTGTGTTATGATGGTGATGGTTGAGTTTAGAATGGAAGTCTAACTATAAGTGGCTTAAACCATGCCTTCCTCCTATCACCCTCATGATCTCTTCATTTAAACCAATCTCTATATGAAACATTATTTCTTAGAATCCATTGAAGATAGTGATCTAGTTCTATGCATAGTCTACGATTGTTGTTAAGAGTTTAATTTGAATGGATAAGCAATATTGGTACATCACCACCCCTTATATTAGCCTTATTTGATGCACTTTTATCCCTTTCCACCATAATCTATAGGTTTTAAGTCATTCTAATCTATATAGATGCACCAGGGAAGCTAGCCCCATAATCTAGAGGTCTAGTCTAATGATAAGGTCACCCATAGCCTTTAGGCCATTCCCATGTTAGTCCAAATTTGAAGAAAAATTAAACAATCTCCTTCAAAAGGGTTTAACTTGGGTTACTAAAAGGTTCTTTAAGGAATGGAATCCACTTAAAGGTATATTAATATCAAGCCTTGATTTAATTACATCTAGAGAAAGTAATTGGGATCTTCTTGAGATTGCTCATTAGCCATGCATAGTGCAATTGATACCATGCCTCTTTAAGGTAGATGTTTATCTCATATGTCTAAAATTATTTGTTTCTAGTTCTCTAATGCCAAAAATCACACCTCATAAATCCAAACACTTTCCTTTACTATTTTATATTTTATTTCTAAAGCATGTTATGTCTAAGGTTAATGCCATTATGTTTTAAAATTTCTCTTCACCCATCACCTTTTAATAAATTGATTCAAGGATTTTCAAATAGACTCATTGACTACACTAAATTGAATAATTTCACCTTTTACCATTCTAAAAATTAAAAAATGATGTAAATCACATCTACAAATTTATATTGATTACATAGTTTAATCTTGTGTTTATGATAGTTTGGTAGGTTGGAAAGGTAGTCAATTTAGGCTTTGTCTTATATTTTAACATGGATGCCAACTCATTTTATGCACTTTAGATTTTTCCACTTGTCACTCCCATGTTATTCTACCACATTCAAGTCTTCAAGGATCCCTTCTTCTTCCATGGGATGCCCAAACCTCTGGGATGATGCCACATGGTATCATCTTAGGGCCTCAACCATAGATGGGGTCTCGATTGACTATGTGTTATATTGGTCAAGCCACATTCACCAAGATCATTCCATAAAACATGATATAGAGACACTAAGAGTTTTTTTGTTACTCTACTATTTTAAATGGACCCAATACATGAGGGATCAAAATGTCACCATGTGGAGATGTCATGGTGACCCATGGATTTAGAGGGTATGATGGAAATTTGAAGTTGCCAAGGAGGCAAGATCCCAAGATCATGCCATGTGGAATGATCTTGGGGATTTATAGGTGAAAGTATCCTAGTATAAATGAAATTTTATACATGTTATAGATCTCTAAAAACCTACCACATGGCCCTAGGAAATTTTGAAAAATCAACTGAGTATCGAAATGCTTTCGTGAATGGGTATAGGGTGCCTATAAAGGAATAAAGAAGAACAATTAGTATTTTCAAATTTTATTTTTTTTAAAGGTGGATGGCCATGTTTTTGAAAACAAATGGCTAAAAGAAATTAAAAAAACATGAAAACTTAGCATATAAAGGGGACCCATTCAATAAGCTAGGTGATTTGCATGAATCTTTGTTAAATGATCCAAATGCTGATTTTCAAAAGTAATTCAAAACATGATTTTAAATTAGCCAAGACCTTTAAACTTATACAATTTTAGATGATATATTTCAATAACTCTAGATGAAAATCTTAGACCAGGTGTTTAAAGTGAAAAGGTCATTACAATGAAGCACATTTGGCCATTTACAACTTTATATCTAGTAACTTGCAAACTCAAGATGGTTATTTTAAATATACAAATTACAAAAACTCTTTAAAAAAGTAAGACTAGACTCCAAAGCAAAAATAGGTTCCATGATTTCATTAATTAAATTAGGGCATGTTGTGAAATCAACAACAAATGGTGAACTTGTTGGAAAATACTACTAGGTATTTTAAGAATCCAAAATCTTAATCTCCACACCCAAATAACAAGCATCAGTTGTAAATAATTACTCAATGAAAAATTAAAACATGAAGGCACAAAAGTTTGCTTCAACAGGTGACATACTAAGTTCCCTTTTTATTAATTTGCTTCAACAGGTGTCTTTAATTTTTGAATTCACACAAATATTCAGACTTCAAAACTTCTGAGGGAGAAAAACATTATAATTTAACCTAGGGTGAATGGCATAGGCATTTATTTACTACTAGACAAGAATTTATATCCTCGATAAAGATACCTCTAATCCTACTCAAGGCCTTTATTCCACTACCATCCAAGTTGGAAAGCCTATGGTGGAGGTTACCCAAATCACACTTTCGAGGAAAACTCAAGATTTTGTGTTTGTATTCAATTTCATTTAAAATTTTCTTTCCATTTTTAAAAAAGGTTTCCAGGTTTAATCCATTAATGTTTGGGAACCAAGCCATGGGTAAAATTAAATTCCATAAGTTCATGATCATTAAGACAAATCTAAACAAATTCAATGCTTCATCAACTTCATATATTACATTAAGTTCATTTGATGTTTTGAGACAAAAAAAATAAACATTTCTAAAATACACATGTTCCATTTGGAATCATAGGCCTTCAAAATTATGAAAATGTGAAAAGAATTACAATAGTTTATGTAAGTATTTAAGTGAATCTATTTAACTTTTAAGATTCATAATGTCATTCATGTCTTTCATCTTACATACCTTTCATTCATCATTCATTTGAGAAGGCATGAGAACCTTAAGACAACACAAATGGTCTGGGCTAAAAAGGAATAACAATGAAACTAGACTGACAAGGAAAAAGAATTAAAAGTAGAAAACAAGAAAAATAAAACCTACACTAAAAACAAATAATAGGAAGTAAAAATTAAGAAATTAAAAAAAGGGGGAAAGAAAAATAATTTATTTATAGAACTTATCAAGCAAATGCATGCTTAGAAACAAGATTTGGAGGAAGTGTTCATTAAGAAGCAACAAAATATCCTCACAAGTTACACATTTTAAATAGAATGAGTTCATGATCATAAAATTAGGAATATTGGTAGAGATCATACTAAAAGAGAGGACACATATTTACATCTATGTTTTCCTCTATGTTCATGGGCACTATCCCAAAAAGATTCATCTATGTGTTTTCCATATATTTTAAGCAAACTATGATTATCCAATTCAGTAAAATATGTTTAGTCAATTTGCCTAAAGCATTTGGAATAAGCTATAATATAAACCTTTTCCCATACAATGAATTATGGTGGGGGTTAAGGTTGGATATCAACACATACCAAAGAGATTGAGATCCAACCTAATAGGATTTTTCTCTTCATGGAATCTAAATGGGAAGTCATTTATGGGATACACCTTAACTAATATGGATTTTTCGGTAGCATCCTCCTTATTTTATTTATCCTCCATAAATCATAAGATTGGTTTTTCCCATGTCAAGGAGCTTATGGATTTATCATCAGTTGTTAAAGTATGTGGATAGATGAATTTAATTAAATTATTTTTATCTCTAACTATAATTTGCTTCATTTATTTATTTACACCATTGTGTTCATGATTTATCATTTCCATATTGACTACCTCTATTTCTAGGAGAATTCTCAAGACTGCACCATTTATATATGTGCCATCTGAAGCAAAAGATATGCTATCCTAAGGTGAGAAATATTCCACTTATAAATCTTTTATCTCACCTTCTTTAGGGTGACAACTTATTACCTCATTATTTTCTTCTATTTTATTCATCTCCAATGATGGGTTGGGTGTTGAACTAATACAACTAAGCTAGTAATATTCTTGAATCATATTTATAAAGGTAAGACAAATAACATAGGCCCATAATTCTTTATACTCATAACATGATTTTTCATCATCTAGCTACTCTAGATCTTCTATTTCATCATCTGATTAATTGCAAAATATTTATGATTTCTCTTTTAGTGTAGGCAACTCATTGCTACTCAAATCTTGTGCGATGAAATTTCCTAAAATGACTATTTTAGTCTCATCATAAGATTCATCAACATCACTACTCTCTTAGATAGGCTCATGCTTAATGAATGGGTAGGAAGACTACTTTAACATGATGTCTAATTCCACCTTGGTATGCTCCAAACTATGAAGTTTGTAACCTAGTCTCATAGCCTAGATTATATATTGTTTGCTGGGGATCTCCTATAATAAATGGCATTTGATTAGTAATGGTACCAAAATATATTGAATCATTTAAAAAATATGAAGTATCCTTTGGTCATATACTAAATTAACAAAATTATATGCATTTAATAAATAATTAGGGTTCTCATTTATCACAAAGAGATATGACTAGTTGTAATCCTAAGGTAATGTTTCATTATAAGGTACCAATTAGTTCATGGGCTCACTTTTAGGCAAGAAGGTTTATGGAATTTTTGTTTTAACACCTGGTTATCCTAAATAATTTAAAATATTAACACCATAACCATAGGGCATTGCTTGTTTCTCGATTGTGCAAGCTTCTTGGTAAGCCAATGTTAAGGATGTGAGAGAAGATTAAGACCTCTAAATGAATATGGCAGTTGGAAGTTCCAAATCTTTAAGGTATAATTCAATATCCATGTCTTCTATTTATAGGAAAGGGTATTTCAACCTCATGTATAGATGATGAAAGTGATGGTTGAACACACTAATGGGTTCATTTGGTTCTTTATAGTCTAGGGTAAATTGGTAAAATAAGATAGAAGGGTCAATGGGTACACCAAATTGGCTAATGAACAAGTTTTTAAAGATATCACACGAGGTGATGTAACTATATGGTAGACAAAGATACCAAGAGTATACATTATCATCTATGGAAAAAGGGAATAGGTGACAAGCCAAACCCTCATGCTAGATCTGAGTTCTGATAATGGAATCTTTGAATACCCAAATGTGTTCTTTAGTAGTTTTAATCCCACTAGGTATATTTTGAACATAAGTCCTCAAGATCTTTAGGCAAGCCATGGGTATGCCCTAGAATGTTAATATGACATAACTTTCCACCCATCCAAGCTAAGGTCATTGGTGGATTATAATATTAGTCTTTTAGTCTTATAACCTTTAAGATTACTAGGTAAAGCTCCTAAAAACAAATAATAAGTCTAATATAATATAACTTATTCCCTCCTAGTACTAGTCTATTGATGGGAATCATTTTGACATGGCAAACTCAACTATAGACATCAAATTTTTAGTCCCTCTACCTCTATTTAAAGGATTATACTTGTAAGATCCTCTCCCCAAGGTTTCTATCTACTTGGTCTAAGCACATGGATCTTCACTTGGTGGCTCATTGTGACCATTCCATTTTAAGGGCCTTATATTAGTAATAGAATACTTTAGATAAATCATAAGCATTTTAGTCTTGTCAAGCTTATTACTTAGGTAAATCATAAATCTAAGTTGACATGAAGACACATCTAATTAAAGAGATGTCCATTGCATATGTGATTCAACAATGCATGAATGGTAATAAACAATATTATGCAATCAAGATAAAAGTGTAATTATAGATTCCAACTAAGAACCTAATCTACCTACTCAAACCAAGAGAGAGAAAAGACCAAAAGAGGGAGGGGAAAAGAGGAATAAAATATGAGCCTACTTTAATGGAACCTAATCTATTCCTATAGATTATAAAAATCTCTAGAGTAAACCACTCTTTACTAAGTCATCATAGCATGACCATGGGAAAATAATGGTGCAAGAGCCTAAGGGAAATCATTAATGAAAATTGATGGAAATTAGCCACCATATACATGTGTAGACCAGTAGATAAATTGAAAAAAAAATCACATAAAATATATTTTCATGAATAAAATATTAGGATTCATCATATACCCAGTAAAATTTATAGACTTGAGTCTAATCAAACTTGATCCATGCAAAGAGAAAAATCTGACTAGAAATTAGGAAAGCATAGAAATTAAAATAGACATGGCCTGACTACTCTAACTTTTAATACTAACAGGCCAACTAGTTTATAACTAAGGAACCAACCTTTATTACAATGAGGATCTAGTATTATATAGACAATTATGTTCATGGGACATTGATCGACTGATTGCCTTGGGTAGCTAGAAGGCATCAATGTTACATGCCTATAGAAACTAGAAAACTACACACTTACATTTTTTGATGAATAAATACCTCAAGACCCTCTAAAGACCCCCTAAACCTTTTTAAGCCTTTAAAAAACCCTCTTAACCTAACCAAATCACTATTATTCTAGTCACACAATATTATTCAAAATCACTATTTGAAAGTACTATTCACCATCACTATTCATTATGGGACCTACTATCACTATTCATGATGACATGGCATGTGACATGGAAGTGACATGTCACATGACATGGAAAAGTGACATGATAAGTGACATGGTAAGTGACATGATAAGTGACATGGTAAGTGACATGGAATGTGACATGACATGTGACATGGCAAGTGGCATGGCTTGATGTGGGACATCATACCCCACTTGGGACCCTTTCTCAAAGTGCTAAATGACCTCATTTAAGCATCACAAAGTCCCCCCCTTTAAATGTGCAAAATTTTCCCTAAGGTTACATATATTTTGTCTTCCCACATGAAATTAGACTTTAAAATAGATACCTACCTCTTTAAGACTTTGGGAAAGACATAGGGCACCCATTTTTGACTTCTTAGCCCAAATTAGAGACTATCCAACCCAAATGGGAATCCCCACCAAACTCACCTTGGAATTTTCATCTATAACATGTAAAATGGTGCCACATTTGGTGTTCCACCCTTTTAAGTGCTTGTGTGAAAATAAGAAAGGATGGGGAGAAGTCTTTAAGCTTCATTCAAACCCATGTGTATAATTCCCCATTCAAAGTTGGACTTATGGGTAAAGAGGAAGACTTGTCAACCCAAATAGAATATTCCACAACCTCAGCTTGGACCTTTCATCCCTCCACATGAAAAATGTCACCATATTTCACTATTTCCTTCTTTTGGCATGCTTCTTAACATCAAATGCTATAAATACCCCACCTTCTCCTTCACCCAAGGTTAAGTTGTAAGTTAGTCTTTGGTTATCAATATTTTGTTTCAGGTTTGTGAATAAGGTTATCATCTTGGAGGTCATCATCATTTTATATTTCATCATCATCTTGGAAGGAAAATAATTTAAATTAATGAAGCTCTGTTCGAATTGTTGTAGGATTCCATCTTCATCAACCATGATCAACAGCAACACTCTTCTTCAATCTTGGAAGGTAAAATTTCCTTTGGTCTATTTTAGTTAATTAATTTTAATTCATTTCTTCCATTTGGCCTCTTATTTATTTACCTCTAAATATTATCCCTTAACCTCTTCTTTTCTCTTTTCCCTTTATCCCTTTATATCCTTACCCTCTTTGTTATCTTCATCTCATTTACCTTCTTTTACCCCTTTCCACCTTCACACCATTTACCATATTATTTATTTGTAATATTTGATCCATTTACACAAATATTTTTTTGTATATGTTAATCCTTAACCATTTAACAAGCCCAACTAATCTATCCCTTTCACCCTTGCCATTTTACCAAATCAGAAACCACCATTTTGACTAGATCAATTTTTAGCGTTAGCATTAACGTAACTAATTGATTCATTTTGATCATCTTATCAAAGTATTTAATTTAATTAATTAATTTTTATTAATTTAAGTTTTTTTCCATTTCATAAAAATTATATCATTGTTATTCATCAAACATAAGTGTTTAAAGTAGGTGGATTGACAGCCTCCTATAAAACTTTTGCTTTTAAGATCTAGCTCAAGCTAGGCAATCCACCCATCTACTTATCTAATAAACAAGTTTATTTTAGTGTTTTATTATTTATATGTCATCCTCCCAATAAAAATATGATCTCTCCATAATCATATGGATTTAATATATGCACATTTAATAGGTTTTTCTACACACCCTATCTTAGTTTCTTTCTTTTCAAAAAAAAATTAAGAAAAGCAAAAAAATTGAGAGAAACATTTTGGAACGCTTGGTGGGACCCCTTATGGGTTCATAGTTTTTTAGTCATATACTTGATTTTATGTAAATTTCAATGCTCTTGAATTTTTATTATTTTTAAATTTTGAAAAAGAAAAAAAATCTTTCATTTCTTCTTTTCCAAAGAAAAAAGAAAAAAGTTTTCATCTTAGGGATAGGTTGCATTTTACATCTAGGATTTAAGTGAATTTTATCTATTCTTTGTTTGCATAAAAATATATAAAACTCTTCTTTTGGGTTAAAATTTATTGCATTCATTGCATTTCCTCTTTAATGATTAGCTCACCTAGATTAGTTAAACGCATTATGAATTAATTTTAGCACACATATGTTACACTACCAAACCACACACAAAAATTAAACATCAAAACTTATTTAAGACAAGGCCCATTTGGATTTCATCACCCTTTGGATCACCTTAACCTACTCAGTGATCCAATTTGGATTTCATCACCAAAGGGAGGACACACTCCATTCTCTATCTGAGTATAAACTCTAGACAAATAGTATATATTGGCTAAGCACCTGCATTGGCTACAAGATCGTGAAGTAAGGGGAGCAAGCCCCCAATACTAGGCCACATACTTGATCTAATGTAGATTTTTTTAGCACCAAAATTCAATCTAAAACCATCCTTAGACAAATTTTCTAGTACCTAACTTACAAGCCAATTTCCCCTTTCACATTCTATAAGACATAAGCCAAAAGTGATTTAAAATAAATCCTAGGATTAATTTCACTTTTAGTGTGTGCTTTGTTTGCTCATTATGTGAGAAAAGAGGTTCATTTTCCATTTCTAAATTTCTTATATGGTCTTAACTAAACAATGAGTGAAAAACCAAAATAACCCACCACTATCTTCTTCTTCATCTTCATCCATGGATTATACCTCAGATGTTGATAGATCACCCCATGCTTCACTACACCATTCTCCCCCACCTACAGTGCCTACAATATTCCTTAAAAGTGATTCAAATTTTTCCACCTTTTTGGACAAAATTTTGATTGATTTACAACACTATCTTAATACCTAATTCTACAATACTTCAATGGCTTTGATTCCTCCTATGGATCCACCCTTGGGTATGCCACACCACCTTATGGTTGGTGTTGCATCATCCCACCCTTCTATTAGCCATGCTTCATCTTCTACCATCACCACCCAAACACCTGTTACCCAAACCAATACCTCTAACTTTGGTTCAATTTTACCCCTTGTCACTTCTAACCCTTTTTCTGACATGGTGTCTTCCACACCCATTTCTACAATTCCCTTCAGCTTAAATAATGTACTAACCTCAACCCCCTTTTAAAACTTGGTACTCTCCATACTACAAACACTTCCCCCTATAATCACTTTGGTCACTACCCACCTTTAACCAACTAACCCACTAATCACTTCAATGACATACATAAACCCCCCAAAATCAACCCTACAATACATACCCATGACATCTTATCAATATATTCTTAACACACAAGTATACAAACCTTCACCTTCCACCCAATCTTGCATGACCTCACACACACACATGACATCATCGCAACCATCCACTAGTTATTTCCATGTCACCTAGCCCCAACAAAACATGTCATATACCTATCCAGCCCAATAGCCCCAAGTGGACTTGGTCAAGATGCTAATGGTGAAAATGACTACCCTTGAGTCATCCATCTTGGGATCACATAACCTTATCTCTTATGACTAAATTTACAATGAACCCATCCATCCATCTTTCCCTCTTTGACCATATCCTCCACAATGGGAATTGCCAAAATTATCTAAATTTCAAAACAAAGAGGACCCCCAACAATATTTAAGATAATTTAGGCACGCATATTACTTATATCATATGATGATGTTCTTCTCCTCCATACCTTTCCTATGTCCTTATCTAGACTAGCATTAGATTGATATAGTGCCATCCCAAAACACTCCATCTTCTCCTTCACCCAACTAGCCCAAACTTTTTTTGGATCACTTTTAGATCAATATATCTAAAAAAGTTTCTATTACCAACCTCTACTCCATTCAAAAATTTGAAGATGAATCTATTGCCAATTTTGTGGCTCATTGGAGGAGCCTAATTAACCAACTTTCCTTTTTATTTCCTCAACCTAAGCTTATAGATATCTTTGCTTGGGCATGTGCAAAACACATTTCATCCACATTGTGTGTCCAAATCTTCCAAACATTCGATGAAGCTTTTAACATGGATTTCAAAATAGATAACATATCCATTGATGAGGGAAGATTAAAGTTGAAGAAAAAGAACCCAATAAGACCTCTTCTTTCAAACTAAACAACCCAACCAATACCAATTCCAAGATCAAATCCACCACCAACTCTATTGTCCGCAAATCTACACCTTCAGCATCTACCAACCAATAGAACCCAAAGAACCAAACCTTTGACCCCTTTAACTATCCAAACTAAAACTGAAGAAACCAAACTTGGAATAACCATAAGCTATTAACTCCACTTTTAGAGCCTTATCCTTCTATTTTGGAAAAGTTACTAAAATCCAATATCATCTAACTTCCACCAATTAAACCACCCCAATAGTTTGATGCTTCTCACCCCATGTCCAATTGGTACAATGAGAATGACCATTGTGATTTTCACTGAGTCATAGGACATGGAATCAATAGGTGCAATAAATTTAAATACCTTGTCCAATCCCTCATTGAAAAAGGGGAGTTCACATTGGACAATCTTAATGAGCCACTAAACCAAGCCCTCAACATATCCTACAAGCCTTTCCCTAATCATGTTCCTTTTACCCCTCATCATGAAAATAAATCTAAATTATCTCATGAGGCACATACTATTAATGTGGTTACTAGTGAACCCATTGACAAAGGAAATATTACCTCAACCACTTCTTTTCCCATTCCCCTAATGGAATAAAAAATACTACCTTCTATTCCTTTAGATACCCAAACAAAGGAAGAAAACATATCCACACCTCCATTGGAGGATGCCACACCTACCTCCCCTATCACAGAACCATCCACCTCCTCTTTGGAAGCTATCTCACAAGATAATATGGCTCCATCCACCCAACCTCTAATTGTAAAACCTTCTATCAGAGGTCAATATAAAGGTAAGGGAACCAAATTATAACTTTTAATCCCTTCTTTGGTAGACCAACTTAGCCTTTATAAACTAACTAAAACCTCCACCCAACCAATGAAAACCTCCTCCAAATTGATTGACCCTCAAACACCTAAACCCACCAAGATAACTAAAGTGACCAAATCCTCTCCAAACCAACAACTAAAACAACCAAAGAGGTAAAATCGCCAAAGGGCCCAAAACCCCAAATTTTACCTCCCTCAACCTTGCCCTCCATTTTGGATCCCCATCCCTCTACCTTAAACACAAAGTCCATCATTTTTACCAAAACTCCACCACCTTTATTGGTCACACCTTCATACTTATTTTTTAAAGCACCTTTCCCTACTACACCAACCATCCTAAAGTTACCTACCTTTCCCTCCTCTGCTACCATCCCATCAACCATCATACCCAAACCAAAATCATCAACCAAGTATACCACCTTACCCAAGACACCTATCACCAAACCCATTTCCCCGCAACCTTCTACTTCCACACCCAAAATAAAAATTTCTAAACCTTTACCACCTTTAGTTGAATCTTACTTGACCATCCTCTAGCGATTATTTCAAACTTCTTCCTTGAGATTACCACCCATCAAACCCTTTGACCCTTCACATACCAAACCCTCTTGGCTCAATGATAACTTGATATATGTATATCATAGGGCATCAGGACATGACATCAAGAACTATAAATCTCTCCAAATGCTTATTCACAACTTGTATGAAGATGATGATCTATTATCAGACAAACCTCCTTCATCCCCATTACCAATCCAACCACTGACTCAACCCATCTGATCTTTTATCTCATAAAAAAGTGAAGAGGAGGAACCAAAGCAACCATCCAATCTAGAGAACACCCTTATCCACACTATTCACATGATTAACTGATCTCGAGCCTAATATAAGGATAAAAGGAAGACTAAGGCATCCATTCCTTAGACTTACCCCTCTCTAAACTCCTAAGAAAATAATACCCAACCTTCTCCATCTTCAAAAAACCCAAGGTGTCTATCTTATGTGCCTCCCCATCTAACCCTCCATACCCTAACCCATATGCAATATCCATCTAAAAATATATCCTCAGGTAACTTCATCAAAATCTAACAAAGATGATTTTATATTAGTTAATCTATACGTCTCCCCATCATCATCAAGTACTCATAGAGGCTCTATAATCCAATGAGGTCCAACTCGATGATCCTTAGTCTCTAGCTACTTTTGTTGGTACCCCTCAGACTTCCAACCTTGTCACCTTTAAGAATTCAAAAATATCTTCTATTCATTTAGAGATCCCAATCCCCCTTCTTCATTATAGAATACATTAATCAAACCTACATCAAAAGGGTGATGATCAATGGGGGAGCTAGCATCAATATTATCTCCTCCCATGCTTATGACCAACTGCAGTTACCTAAAAACATCATGTCTAAAATCTCAGTGGTCCTTCATTATTTCAATGACACTATGGCTACCACCTTCATTACACCTATTGACTACCCCAATGGGTCTTAAACATTGTACCTATCATCGAATTCACTAGGGATCTATGCATTTGTGTGGATTTTCATGATCTTAACCTTGCCTACCCCAAGAATGACTTCCCTCTACCTAGCATTGACCAGCTTGTTGATCTTACAACTAGCCAAGAGATGTTATCTCTCATGGATGGGTTTTTGAGTTATAATCAGAGCTTAATTTCTCCTCAAGATCAACATAAAATTGCCTTTACAACCCCTTGGGGAAATTTTTGCTATAGATTCATGCCTTTTGGGTTAAAGAACATTGGTGCAACCTACCAATATTCCATGACTTATATTTTCCATGATATCATCCATAAGATTGTAGAAGACTATGTGGATGAACTTCTTGTAGATCCAAACTTTGAACAAATCACTTGACTATTCTTACAATCATATTTGAATGCCTCATCCATTATAATGTTTACCTTAATCTTAACAAATGCATTTTTGGGGTCCTTTCAGGAAAACTTCTTGGATTTATCATATCTCTTGATGGAATTGAAGTAGACCTTGCTAAATTTAGAGCAATTTTGGACATAACTCTTTCATCCAACCTTAAGTAGCTTTATAGCCTATAGGAAAAAATCCAATCCATTCACCATTTCATTTCCCAACTTTTAGATCGAAGCCAACCTTTCCATCACCTTCTAAATAAAGATGTCTCTTTCAAATGGAATAGTGATTGTCAAAAGGCCTTTGATTCACTTAAATAGTACCTTAGGTCACCACCTATCCTCACCCCTCATAAGTATTACCACCCATTTTACCTATATATCCCCACCACTAACCATTCCTTAGGGGCAATGTTGGCTCACTGAGATGAACAACACAAAGAGAAAGTAGTAGACTAAATTAGTTTTACACTTGTAGAATATGAGACTCAGTATACACACATCAAGAAACTCTACTTATCATTGACCTTCATGGCCACCAAATTCTACCACTACCTTCTTAACCATAAAACCTATGTCATCACTAATACCAACCCACTCAAATACATGCACTCTAAACCATACCAAAATTAGTGTATGTCTAAGTGGCTCATGTTCCTAGCTAAATTTGACCTTGAATTCCTCCAAAAAAATTTGATTAAAGATCAGGTCATTATTGATAAATTAGCCAAATCTCTTTTAGTAAATAACCAACCACCTCTTCTTTCCTTTCTGAATGATTCTATCATGACTCTTTTTCAAGAAGATGGCATAACCTACCAAATGACAATGTTCCTCGATGGCTCAAAATGACAATAAAGATGGGGTGTCAAAGTTATTCTCATTTATCTCAATGGTGAAACCCTTCCTCTCTCCTTCAAACTTGAATTTAAATGCACCAATAATATGGTTGAGTATGAAGCCCTAGTGATAGGTCTCCAAACTACTCAAAGCTTGGGAATTAAGATAATCCATGTCTTTGGTGATTCATATCTTATGGTCAACTAAGTCAATGGATCTTATCAATGTAAGAATGATGTCTTGAAAAAATATAAACTTATAGTTGAAAAACTCTTAAAATTATTTGAACATTACCTATTATAATCCATTCCCTGATCTACCAATAAATTTATAGATATAATGGTCTACTTTGATTCTCAAATCCCTTTTCAGCCTTCCAATTCCAAAATATTTTTCACCATTCATCATTTTACCACACCCTCTTATGGCCAATCTGACCTCCCTACTATTTGTAATGTAGAGGAATCCCCATCTAACATTTGGTATAACCAAACTTTCAACTACCTCAACCTAGGAATTGTTCCTCCCAAACCTTCTAGGAATGCCCAAAGAGATTTTATTAAAAGTACCTCTCATTACACCATACTAGGGGGAATCCTTTACAAACATGGTTTTGATGGTCTGCTTCTCTGTTGTCTATGTAGCCATGAAGCTTCCCATGCCATCAAGGAAACACATGATAGGATCTGTGGGGGACACTTTAGCATCCTATTGATCACTAAATGTATCCTTTTCCTTGGTTACTATTGGCCCACCCTTAACCGAGATTGTTTTGATTATGTAAAAAATTATGTTAAATGTCAACAACATGTTAAATTACATCATACACTAGCCAATAGCCTCCAAGTATCTAAGGACTTTTATCCTTTCTCTTAATAGGGGTTTGATCTCATTAGAGAAATTAACCCCCATTCTTCATAGTGGCATAGCTCCATCATCATAGCCACTAAATACTTCACCAAGTGGGTGGAAGTTATTCCTTTAATCTCTAATAAATCAAAAAATATTATCGACTTTATCAACCACCATATCATCTACCACTTTGGTGTTTCTCATAAGATCATCACTGATAATGGAAAATCCTTCAAGAATAAGAAAGTCTAAGATTTATGTGATTCATTTGGCATCAATTTAAGCTTTTCCTCACCTTACCAACCATAAGTAAATGGATAATTAGAATCCTCTAATAAAACCCTCACCAAAATATTAACCAAAGTTGTCAATGCTTTAGGTCAGGATTGGCACTTACACATCCCATTCACCTTATGGGCCTATCACACTAGCATTTGAACCTATATGGGTGATGCCCCTTTCTCTCTAGTATTTAGAGTAGAGGCAGTATTGCCTCTTGAAGTCCAAATCCTCTCTCTTCACATATATTTGAAGGAACTCATTTCTAAGGAAGATTTTCATTAGCATCATTTAGCTCAACTTGAGCTACTTGATGAGTATAATTTAGAAACACTCATCCACCTCTGTATCTATCAAGAGCATATCACACACACACTTATAACAAGCACATCAAACAACAAGAATTCAATATCAGAGATCTCATCGTAAAATAAAACCAACATGTGACCAATATGGAGAAGAGTAAATGAGTCAAGTTTGCTTTTAATTAGCTTGGACCCTACATCATCACCCATAAGTATGGATCAAGAGCTTATCATTTATCCTCTCTCAAAGGAAAATAGGAACTTGAGCCTCTCAACACTTTGCATCTGTATCCATTTTTTATTAAAGAAGGATCAAGCTCACCTATTTGTCTAACTTAAGCTCATCCCTTAGTTATGAGATTTTAACCTTCACCCCCTTCCTCCTCCCCTTTTGAGGATAATTTATTAGAACATAGAACCATGTGATTAACCATCATATTTATAGACTAATCCTAAATATAGGTACCATAGCTCTACCCATAGAATGGTTCTCATGGATACTTTTCATCTCTAATAAAATGAAATCCCATGGTCATTATCTCTCAAAATGACACCCTTTCACATATCATTGACCTTCTTATGTAACATGTTGCCATCATAAAGGTAAACCTCTGAACCTAATTAGATTGGTCCATGTCTAAACACATTTCATCTTTCAAAAATTAATTGGGTCAATATCTTAAGAATTGTAGAATGCTCCCTTGAAGGACAGCTACCCAAAAATAAAATAAAAATTGCCACATGTAAGGTAGACTACTCCCTTAAAATATAGATATCAAGAACATTAAAACAAATCCAAAAAGCTTAAACCAATCCCTTAAAGGATGGTTGAGTTAACTTTGTCAAAAATAAATCAATTTCATGGAAGCTTCCCACATCGATTAGATTCTTATATATAGTAATAAAACAAAAGACCCACTATCATAACAAATTCTAAAGCCCACAATCAGCTGTCAAGCAACATAATAAGTTGGAATCTATAATTGGCTTTCCTATGTAGACTTACCACACTAATCAGTCTACATCTAGCATATGACATGGACATGTCTATTACCATTCTTAGGCCACCTATAGATGGGGAAAAGTAATTCACATGAGGTTATCATACATATCAACCATTACCCTTCACACCACCTATCACCTATATTCCCTTTAAACTATCTGTACATCAAGGGATTTAGAGCTTTCTTGACACCTTATGATCAAGAAACCTTTTTTATCAACTGACGATCCCTCATGCACAAGCATTTTAAGGGCTTATATTTTTTAAGTTGATCTCACTTTGGGTATATTTTTAGTCCTTATCAAAAATAAAGCATCAGGCCCTATTCTTATCTTAATATTCTTGGTTGATGTTTTCACCATGACTTGTACCATCTAACATTGCAATAACAATAGTCATTCCTTTTACATTAAGTGATATTACAACAACCATAACCATACCAATCATAACCATAACCATAACATTAAACACATTTTATACATGTTTACATCAAACTATGTAATATTTTATTTAGGGTGTGAGGATTCACATGACACATACAATGATATTATACTATCCACACTTCACCGAAAGCCCCTACATACATTATTTCCTACCTAAGCACTAGGCTCATTGTTTTGTGACTCTAGATTTGTGTTTAACCATCCTTCTACTTGATTGTTCCCTAAAATTGCATCCATAATGTTCCCTATCTCAATGGTTTCTATAGGGCATACTCTATTCTCCTCTTCCACATTAATCCCCATAAGGTGAGAACCATATTCTACTCTAGGTATTTCAACTATAGCAGCATTTGCATTCCTCTGCTCTAGTTGTTCTTCTTGCATTAATACCATCAATTATTGCCTCAGTGCACATCCCCTTAGACAGTGAAGGTTCCTTCCATAAACAATCCAATAGTCATGTTATCTATCCCTACATCTTGTGCAATGAAATTCTTTCCTTCTTCATGTAGACACCTAAATCTAGCCAGCCATAACCTCCAACTAGGCTTTTGGCTAATTTCTACTCAAAATGCATAATTTGGCCTAAATCACTCAAACACACTAAATAATATGAAACTAATGTATTCTAGTGCTGATTTTGGCTAAAGTATCATTAAATGGGGCAATACAATTTATGGGCTAGCTAACTATGATTAGATCATTCTGAGTCAAAATGCTAATTTTACACCTAGGTGCTCTGGATTGCTCTTTCCTATAAAATATTTTGCACAAGACACAGGCCTCCATTATTTGTTTTTGGTAACTTCCTAAATGGGAATACGGTTTTAATGCATCTGACATGGACTTCTAATTCCAATCCAATCAAATTTTGGACCAATAACAAGGCATTCTGATCAATTTGAGTAATTTGTGCACAAAGTGCTTAATCATGATAAGAGCTAATTAACCCAAATCAAGACCTAATCAAAAATTCAATGGAAACTTGTTGAATACTTATTTTTGGAAATGAATATTGAATATCTACATCATCAAGTGACCTAATTTCTTGGGAAGACATCTCTAGGCCATAAATGCCACAAATATCAAGACTCATGCCCTCCATGCCTCATCAATGCCTTCCATGATGCCCTCCATGCCTCTTAATTACCCCTTCTTCTAATGTCATGATGAGGATAATTATAAACTTAATTCTAAAAATTGAATTAATCCTCAACCACACATCTCAATCTTGAGATGGATGGTATAGATTTATTTTGATCAAATCCAAAAATCTATAAATAAGGGGCCCTACCACATCATTTCTAAGACTTGAGAATGTAAAGTTATAATGCAAGATTAGTTTCAAAATCTTCAAGAAACTAGTGTTACCATGCCAAATTTATTCCAAGCCAAGCCACAAGCCAAAGGTTCTAAGGAGAGATAGAGGTAGCCAAGCTTCCATTGCCAAGGACTTCATGAGCACAAAAATCAAGCAAGCCACTAATATAAAGGCATTTGGAGCATCTAAGGAAGGTGAAGGAATTCTTGTGTTTTCATTCCTTGATTTTTAGTTGTTTGTCATTTTCTTTTATTAACTAAGCTCTCCCTAGTGTCTAGGCTTAGATATGTTATGCTATTAGTGTGTTTATTTTATTTTGTTTTCATTTTGGAACTAACACCATACTAACCATCCTCTCTTGAGTCAAATTATTAGATCACACTTCATTGTTGCACAGGTAAAAGTTTAGGCTCAAGCTCAGGCTATAAGCACCTTTCCTCCTATTGATCCAACAATAATTCCATTACTATCATTACATGTTGCCATATCTAGTAGATCCACAAATTTACCATATTGATTTTTTCAGGTCATGGAGGTTATTGGTTATCTCCACCATTATTCCCATTATTTTCCATCTTTAACCTTATGTAGTTTTCTACACTCTCTATAAACTATAAAAACAAATGACTAAATGATAGGCATTCATCCTTATCATGATTCTTTAAATAGAATACATGACCATTATTCCTCACCAACATGATTCACCATTCCATCAATGGGGAAAGTCATATGATTCCTTTGAATAGTCCTCCCACTTGAAATGGTCATGTCAACTTACCTTTTCATGTGGACACATCACCCTTGATTTGATTAGTCACAGCAATAAATCCATTATGCACCATTAGGATATCTTTTTGTTGACCTTATCACCTGACCCACATCTGATGTATTCTCTTGTTTTGTCATCTTGTGATCCTTGTGGGCCTAGTGTTCATTAGCATCATTATCACCATTACCTTAGTTAACATAAATTAGCTTCCAATTATGGGCCGCTATAATGATCATGCCTTCAAAACTATCACTATTACTGGTGGTGGCTCTCAAATCCTTACTACTATAGACACTCTTCCATCAAGGGTAGCTTTCCATGAATTCATATCAATACATTCACCTTCTTTCCCTGTTTACCCTCCTTTTCTTACCATCCCATTACCACATGCTCTAAGCATTAGACCCCAACCATTGGCAATGTTTGGTCAAACATGGTAGTCTTTTATTTTTTGCCAGTTGAATTTTCATCCATATCAAGGGAACCACCATCTTCGCTTGGCCACATAGCTTCTTATTGGTTGGGACCAAACTAGCAAAACCAATAAGTCATTAGTTTCATGGAGCTGGGATAAAGAATGCAGACATGACCACCATTTGCCTAGCCTACCCATGTAGCTCTTGGGTCAAGAAAGGTACATCTTATGTCATTCACCATGATTCCAACATCCTTGTAGTGTCTTCTTGACCACAAATAAATTCTTTGTAGGTCATCACTTAGCTACTGCCCTTAAAACTCAGCTCGTAGTAGTGATGAACCTTGGCCATAATGACTCTATAGATCTAGATAGACCCTCAAATCCTAAAACTTAGCTTGTAATGGTAGACACTATCTCTAAAATCCTAGCCTTGCATAATTTTATAAGGTGTAACCTCCTAACAAAGGCACCTCTTCTTTCGATTAGCTCCATTGAATATCATTTGTGGTACTTAGCATTGTGTTTCCTTATAATTTATCCTACCTTGCCCATCTGTATCTCTCATCCTAATAAATTTGGGATCATTATGGTAATTATTTACCAACCTACCCCATTCACTTTCACCAACACCTTCACCAAAACCCAAAACCTTTGTTTTGAAAAACCTTTTCCATCAGCCCAAACCAACCCATGTGATCCATCAAATTGGGGCATCCAATTTGAGCACCATTTTTCAACCCATGTTGAACTACATTGGTGTGATGTCCATGCACTATGTAGGTGCTACTCCACTTCTAAGGTCATCTCAACCACTAACAACTAATCCCTATCCACTTTTTATTCTCACTCATTTCCACCACTAACAATGCCCTCTTGCTTAGGTAATCCTACATTAAGGAAGATTTGAATTCTTTCTTAAGCATCCTTATGTTTTAACACCATATAATACTTCCACTTAAGTTTTTCCCCCATTATTAAGAGAACTACATCAGCTTGAGATCTTTTTGCAATATGTAGGCAACACTTTGTTACTGAGGTCAGCTCGACCGCATTCTTTAATTTTATTTTCCCTTCTCACCTAAAATCTCTTCCTCCACTTCTCTACCTATCCCCTCACCACCTCCCTCCCTTCAGCTTGTCAATCTATTTTAACCACTTTTTTATCTTGTCAATCTCTTTTAACACAAGGGTTGATAGCCTTCCCCATTGGCCCCTCTTACCTCCCATAAAACCACCTCCAAATCTACTTCATTGTCCTCCCCATCATATTTCCTTATGCATGCTTTGCATCTCACTTCTTCACCCACCTTTTGCATTTTCTGGATCTCTTTCACCTTATTATCAACCTTGCCTTTTATCCCCTTCAACTTCATTCTTCATTCTCATTATCTCCCCTTGCCCTTGACTATTTTTTGTACCCCCCTTATCACTCTCTTTTCCTCACGCATTCTACATCATAATTTGCATCTTGAAAGCTTTATATTTCTTCTTTTGTTGCACTTTTTATTTACATGTACCACCACTCTCTGCCATTCTACCACCCTTCCCATCATACCCATTTTCTATTTTTATTATTTATTTGTTTTCCATCCTTTTTGTCTTTTTTTTTTCCTCCACAACTAGTTTCTCCCTAGGTATTTATCCTTTGAGAAGACTTCCATAATTTCCCTTTTATTCTTATCTCTTCTTGTATGTTACCATTTTTAATTCCCCTTTTCCTCTTTCCATCTTGGTACTCACTTTGATTTTGCATCTATGTGAGTATCCATGCTTTGTATCCCTGCTTCAATTCTTCTTTTTTGTTCTTATCATCCTTGATATTCATCCCTTAGTTTCATCTCACTCTCTTTCATTATATCCCCATATTTCTTCACCACCTCACTAACTTTTGGCTTGATAATCTCTTCTTATCACCCCTTCAACTTGTCAATCTCTTATAATAAGTTGATTGACACCTACCTTCTTTCTTCACCCTTTTACCCACCCATCATTTGCTTCCCCTTGTTTTTCTTAACCCCTTTCCCATTTTCCATCCCATTCTCATCTCCAAAACCACCATCTTCTTTGCTTTGTTATCCATCATCATCCATGCTTACTTGGTATAGATACCACCTTCTTCTTCACTCTGCTATCATCCTTTTTGTGTCCTCATTTCCATCCTTTTTCCTCCTATTTTCCTTTTATTTATTTCCTTGATTTTTTCATTTTCATCACCAAACTATTTTCTCTTTCATCTATTTTTAGACTTATTTTCAAACCCTTCATGGCCTCCCATATTTACCATCCTCCCCTTACCCTTCAATATTGTTACACTTCTCTCCCCATCCTTTTCAATTCTCCAATCTATCACTCTTTAGTGCATCTCTCACCCCCTATCTTCTACCTTTTATTTTTCTCTTTTCTCCATTTCATTTCATTTTTTCATCTCCCTTGATGCCCTTCCTTGCTCTTCCCAACCTATATAACCATGCCTAGCTTCTTCCATCATTCTCCACTTTCATATTTATTTATGACCTCATTATTTTCTCTTAATCCATATCCTACTCCCCCTTTAGCTCATCCCTTGTTTGACCTCCCTTATGTTCTCCAATACAACCTCTACCTCTTTAGAGTGTGGTCACTAGTTGTACTACTTCTGCATACATCACCTTGTCTACTTCTTCATATCCTCCATGATTTTGCCTTAATGTAAAAATTCTAGTCAAGTTCTGTTAAGGTGTGGAGCCTAAAAGCTTCACCAAAGAGCGCATTACCAAAGTTGCAAGTTTACACAGTCACCGACGTCGGTCAGGAGTGACCGACATCAGTCAGGAGTAGTTGAAGAGACGCCGGCATCAGCAGGGATTGACCAATGTCAGTCACAGGCAAGCAGGCAGGAACCGGCGTCGGTTACCTGTGCATCCAGAAAGTGATTTTTGAGGACAGAACCGAGTGTTTGCATGATGAGATTAAGTTGTAGTCTTAATTCCGCGTCTCTATTATTAGCAAGACTATTTTTAGAGCCCTTGTTCAAGAGGCTTAACTATTGGTTGTAAGTGCATGCTCAAGTTTCCTAATTCTATATGTAGGAAAGATCTTCTTAGCTTATTGTAGTAGTTCATTGTATCTAAATGTTGAAAGAATAGTACAGAATTGTATAGGTGAATCAATCTAGGTTGTTGGAGTTGATTGTACTTGAGAGAGAGAGCTCTTGAGGGAAAGAGATCTAGAGAGATCTTGTACATCTGAGAAAGGTGTGTAAGAAAGAAGTTTCTTCATTTGTATTCCTTTTGTAAAGATTTTAATACAAGTTTTCAGGGTGGTTTTTTGTATCTCTTGTTCTTTGCTATTTGTCATTTTAGTTACTTATCTATTTGAATTAATTCCACAGTTTATTGCTTTCATAAGTGTAATCATATTGTTGGTTGATCCCCAAAAAGTGGTATCAGAGCTTGGTTGCAGGTTTAGAGCTTGATATCCATAAGTAGTATCAGAGCTCAAGTTCACTAACAGGTGGTTCAGATCTATGTAGTGTGTATTGATTACAGGTTGCTCACAGGGGTTTCTGCAGGGATTTCTATTTGAGTGGGAGAAGCAATGGCAGAAGAAAGTAAACTGAGGATGGAGAAGTTTAATGTAAAAAATTATCAACATTGGAGAATGCAGATAGAGGATTATCTGTATCAGAAATATCTATACTTACCGTTAGGTGGGATTGCAAAGAAGCCCACAGACATGGATGATGAAGAATGGGAAGTTCTTGATAGAAAGGCTCTGGGGTCTATAAAACTGAGTCTAGCATCTACTGTGATATCTAATTTATCATAGGCAAAGTCTTCAGTAGAATTGATGACTACTTTAGCAAATTTGTATGAAAAACCCTCAGCTTCTAATAAGGTATATCTTATGAAGTAGTTATTTAATTTGTGTATGCAAGAAGGTGGATCTGTATCTAATCACCTAAATGATTTCCATGGAATTTTTAATCAATTAAGTTCAGTCAATATTGTATTTGATGATGAAATTAAAGCTCTTTTAATATTATGTTCTTTACCTGAAAGCTGGCATAGCTTAGTAATGGCAGTTAGTAATACTACATTTGCTTCAAATATTTTAAAAGTAGAGGATGTTGTTAGTGTTATCTTGAATGAGGAAATTCACAGGAAAAGCATAGAGGAAACATCAGGGAACACTTTAAATTTTGAGAGTAGGGGAAGGCAAAAAGAGAAGAGCAAGAGGAGATCAAGATCTAAGTCTAAGGTGAGAGGTAGATCCAAATCCATAAATGGCAGGAGGCCACAATGCTGGAATTGTGAAAAGATGGGGCACATAAGCAGAAATTGATGGTCAAAGCCTAAGGAGGACAATCAGCATGAAGGAAAGGAAGAAGCAAAGGTTGCAGGTATTGCACAAGATGCTTTAATATTCTCTTTGCATAATAATATAGAATCTTGGGTTTTAGATTCTGGTGCATCTTTTGATGCTACCCCTAATAGAGAATATTCTAGTGACTATATCCATGGAGATTTTAGAATAGTGTACTTAGGGGATGATGAGCCTTGTAAAATTATTGGCAAAGGTAAACTGCAGCTGAAAATGTAGAATGGCAACACATGGGTGTTGAGAGATGTTATGCATGTTCCTAACTTGAAGAGGAATTTGATTTCTGCAGGAAAGTTAGGGGATGAGGATTGTACAGTAACTCTCACAGCTGAATCTTAGAAGGTGACCAAGGGTGCACTTGTTATGGCTAGAGGTAAGAGAGTAGGTACTCTCTATTTATGTAATTGTGTTACTAACAACTCTCCTTCTGTATTATCTACTTCAGATGTGGATGCTAAATTGTGGCACTCAAGGCTTGGCCACATGAGTGAGAAGGGGATGTCAATTCTTAAGTCTAAAGGTAAGCTTTCAGATTTGAAAAACATAGATCTAGAATTTTGTGAGCATTGTGTGTTTGGAAAATAGAAGAGAGTGAGTTTTCTTAAGACTGGGTCAACAAAGAAGAGGCATAAGTTGTAGCTTGTTCACACAGACGTGTGGAGACCAGCTCAGGTAGCTTCTATTGGAGGATCACAGTACTATGTTTTATTCATAAATGATGCTACAAGAAAGGTATGGATTTATTGTATTAAGAAGAAATCTGATGTATTTGAGACTTTTAAGATTTGAAAAGCTATGGTTGAGAATGAAACAGGCAGAAGATTGAAGTGCCTGAGATCTGACAATGGTGGTGAGTTTTGTAGCTATAAGTTTAGAGATTATTGTTATATGCATGGAATGCGTAGGCAAAGGACAGTTCCAAGGACACCTCAGCAGAATGGAATTGTTGAAAGGATGAACAGAATAATAATGGAGCGTGCAAGGTGTATGAGATTGCATGCTAGTTTGCCCTTAGAGTTTTGGGCTGAAGCTGTTAACACTGTAGTGTACCTGATTAATAGAGGACCCTCTACAGCTCTAGATGGTGGAATTCCAGAAGAGTCATGGACAGGTAAAAAGGTAGATCTCTCATATCTCAAAGTTTTTGGTTGTGAAGCCTTTGTGCACGTAGATAAGGAAAATAGAAATAAGTTGGATGCTAAGTCTATGAGGTGCATGTTTATTAGCTATGGCTCAGATGATTTTGGTTTCAGATTTTGGAATCTAGGAACTAACAAAGTAATTAGGAGCCGTGATGTTGTTTTCAATGAAAAAGTGATGTATAGTGATCAGCTGAAGAAGCTGAATCAATTTGGGCAAAGCAATGGAGAATTAGACAAGGTGACGGTCCAAAATGATCTCATGAGAAAAATAAATAATCACTTGTAGGAAAACACAGAGACCAACGTTAGCAGGGTAGGAACCGATGTCGGTAGAACAGAAACCGATGTTGGTAATACAGGGACTGATGTTGGTAGGACAGGCACTGACATCGATCAGGAAGAACCAGCGTTGGCAAGGAATAGGCCTAAAAGTGACTGAGGTTGGTCACTGTCAGAGAATTTGGGCAGACAGCGTGTTGTGAACGAGTCTCAGACACCCATCAGGAGGTCAGAAAGGGTAAGTAAGCCTCCAATTAGATATTCTCCTTCATTATTCTATTTATTTCTAACTGATGGTGGAGAACCAGAGAGTTTTGAAGAAGCATTACAGGTGGAGTCCAAGAGTCAGTGGGAGCGTGGCATGGTTGAGGAGATGGAGTTTTTGAGAGAGATCCAAACATGGGATTTGGTTGAGTTGCTAGCTGGTAAGAGGACACTGAAGAATAGATGGACCTACAAGTTGAAGGAAGGTGAGAATGGACAGATGAGATATAAGGCCATGTTGGTAGTGAAAGGATTTGCACAAAAGCCAAGTATTGATTTTGGTGAGATTTTTTCTCCTATTGTTAAAATGACTTCTATACGGGTTGTATTGTCTTTGGTTGCTATTGAGGATTTACATCTTGAGCAGCTAGATGTTAAGACATCATTTCTTCATGGAGATTTGGATGAGGAAATATACATGGAATAGCCGAAAGGATTTGAGGTCAAAGGTAAGGAGAAGTTAGTGTACAGATTGAAGAAAAGCTTGTATGGCCTCAAGCAAGCTCCTAGACAGTGGTATTTGAAATTTGACAGGTTTATGACTGAGCATGGCTACAGTAGGTGTCAATTTGACCATTGTGTGTATTTTAAGAGATTGGATAATGGTAGATATATTATTCTATTGTTGTATGTAGATGATATGCTGGTTGTAGGATCACACATGTAGGATATCTCTGAGCTTAAGGTGAAATTAGCTCAAACATTTGCCATGAAGGATTTGGGAGCAGAAAATAAAATCCTTGGCATGAGCATTAAGAGAGACAGAAAAAAATCATAGGTTGATTTTGTCTCAAGAAGATTATGTGGACAAGGTGTTGAAACGGTTCAATATGTAGGATGTTAAATCGGTAAGCACACCTTTGGCTGGACATTTTAAGTTGAGTAAAGAACAATGTCTGAATTCATATGATGAGGTAGAGTACATGAGTAAAGTTCCATATTCTTCCGTAGTAGGGAGTTTAATGTATGCAATGGTGTGTACTAGACCGGATATTGCCCAAGCAATGGGAGTTGTAAGTAAGTATATGGCCAATCCAGGAAAGGAACACTGGAAAGTAGTTTAGTGGATCCTTAGATATCTGAGAGGAACCAGTAGTAGGAATTTGTGCTATAGAGGTTCAGATACTTCTCTACATGGCTATGTAGATTCAGATATGGCAGGTGATTTGGATGGCAGGAGGAGCACCACAGGATATGTTTTCACTATTGGTGGAATGGCGGTTAGCTGGATATCAAAGTTTCAGAAGGTTGTTGCCTTGTCAACTACAGAAGCAAAGTATATTGTAACCACAGAGGCTAGCAAAGAGATGATATGGATGACACGGTTCATGGAAGATCTTGGAAAGGAGAAAGAGAGTTGTAGACTATACAGTGATAGTCAGAGTGCCATTCATTTGGCTAAGAATTTAGCCTTTCATTCAAGAACCAAGCATATACAGCTTAGGTACCACTTCATAAAATAGGTATTGGAGGATGGTGAGTTGAAGCTGGAGAAAATCTATACAGATAGGAATCCTACTGATATGTTAACCAAGCCGGTTACAAAGGAGAAGTTGAATCTTCATTCAACTTCTGTTGGTCTTCATGATTGAGTTGAAGATGGAGGAGCTAGAAGATGTTGTTGTACAGGTACTAGTGCAGCTGTTTATCTCCAAGTGGGAGATTGTTAAGGTGTGGAGCCTAAAAGCTTCACCAAAGAGTGCATTACCAAAGTTGCAGGTTTACACAGTCACCAGCATCGGTCAGGAGCGACTGACATCGGTCAGGAGCAGTTGAAGAGACGCCGGCGTCGGTAGAGATCGGCCGACATCGGTCACAGGCAAGTAGGCAGGAACCGGCATTGGTTACCTGTGCGTCCAGAAAGCAATTTTCGAGGATAGAACCGAGTGTTTGCATGATGAGATTAAGTTGTAGTCTTAAGTCTGCGTCTCTATTATTAGCAAGACTATTTTTAGAGCCCTTATTTAAGAGGCTTAACTATTGGTTGTAAGTGCATGCTCAAGTTTCCTAATTCTATATGTAGGAAAGATCTTCTTAGCTTATTATAGTAGTTCATTGTATGTGAATGTTGAAATAATAGTACAGAATTGTATAGGTGAATCAATCCAAGTTGTTGGAGTTGATTGTACTTGAGAGAGAGAGCTCTTGAGGGAAAGAGATCTAGAGAGAGATCTTGTACATCTAAGAGAGGTGTGGAAGAAAGAAGTTTCTTCATTTGTATTCCTTATGTAAAGAGTTTAATACAAGTTTTTAGGGTGGTTTCTTGTATCTCTTGTTCTTTGTTATTTGTCATTCTAGTTACTTATCTATCTAATTTAATTCTACGGTTTATTGCTTTCATAAGTGTAATCATATTGTTGGTTGATCCCCAACAAGTTCATTACTTTAAGAGCATCCCTTTCTTCCTTTAATGCCTCTATTTGTTATGCTTAGATATTATTTTTTTCCTCTCCAACTACTCCCTTCAACCTCCTATCACCTTTTTCCTTTTAAACCCTCTACCCATTTTGAGCATGTTATAGCCTCCAAGGTTTTCTACTCAATTTTGGTTTACTTTGAGATAAATACCAATCCTAAAACTCTATAACATAATTCATTAGGACTCTGGGCTCATATGACAAACCAACAAGCCTGAGCACTGTTAGGTAATCAGGATGAAAATTCCTTCTCCACCTCTTCTAGTCTTGTCTATTTTCAACCCCTTTTACTCCAACCTTCAAAGACATTAGAATTAAAACTATAACCACATTTACATGGAAGCTTTGGGATACCCACATGGGGATGATAGCTACACCCTTTCATGCACCCTACTTTCTGATAATTCCCCTTGATTCCCCCTTCCTAGATTACATCTTCTTACACCTTGAAATAGCCCTTAATTTAATGCATGAAATCCACAACTTGCTCCCTCATTTAATTAATATTATTCTTATTCACCTCACTCCATATTCCAAAACCCCTCAATGTCTTTCTCTAAACTCCCTCAAAAATTCATGCTTACTTATTTAGGGGCCCCACTGACTCAAGAGTCAAGGTTTTTAATCTTTTCCACTTCTTGTTTACCCACTCTACTACTTTGCTTCCTCAAATCATTGAATAATAACCTTCCATAGCCTATTAATGACATTGTTATGGTGTGTGCACAATGTCAGCTTACTTGGATGGTGAAAAAAGAATGCATCGGATCACCATGGCAATTCGAGTAGTTCCAAATTTTGTAAAAGCCTGGTAAAGCATATTCTCCCTTGTCTTTTCTTTAAAAAGGTGGCAAAAATTTTATGCTTCAACCTGCTTATCCATGGCTATAGTTTTATTTTACATAGTTGATGCCATCATCTAATTACATCCTAGGTAATCCCATCCACCATTTTTACCACACCCATAAAAAACTATTTGATAGCCATATGTTCCACCCTTTGATGCTTCCCTTTCTCCAACATCCTTCACTCAGACCTACCTACATATCAAATTGGGGTAACCATGTTAACCAACACCCTTCACCTTAAAATAACTACATTTAACCTAACATTCTTTTTGGATTCTTATCCATATAACTATGTAGGAAACATCCACTTATTGCATGTATCTGGAGTTAGCTCAGCCATCCCCTTCCAACCCATACCCAATCCACCCATGCTTTCACCATGTCCACCTTGACATCAGTTGCTTTTAACCTAGAACATTGGTTTTTTTGTAATAAATTTTGATCAAAATAATCAACCTTGACATGTTGAAATTTTAAATGTTTACACCACCTCATGCAAAACCAAACCATTTGTGTTTTCTTGGTAGCACTTTGTACCTTAGATACCTGAGTCAACATTGACCCTGTCTAAGAGCCTTGATAAGACTAACCTAATCAGCTATGACCAATGCTAAGGACTAGTTACCTTGTCATTTATCTTATAACCTAACCTTTTTTTATAAACATTAGCACCTTTAGTCTTTACATAATCTTGACTATTGTGCTTAGTCATATTTGTGAACCCATTGGCATTTCACATGCCCAGCTACCTTGTGGCACCACCTAGTACCTCCCCATCAAATGCTTATCAAACCTACACCTGATTTGACCTTTCCTCATTTACTTTTGGTTTGAGGTGGAATACTTCCTCCCATACTCAGAGCACCTTAACCTTCAACCAAGTGATTCATTTTTGTTTTGTAGCTTGGTAATTCAAAGCCATATAACAAAAAGGGGTAAAATTTAGACACTAGAAAACTACACACTTGTAGTTTTTGATGAGTAAATACCTTGAGACCCACTAAACATATTTAAGCCATAATAATCCCCTCTTAACTAATAAAATCACTATTTTAAAGTACTATTCACTATGGAACCCACTATCACTATTCATGATGACATGGCATATGGCATGGAAAATGACATGGAAAGTGACATGGCTTGATGTGGGACATCATACCCCACTTGGGACCCTTTCTCAAAGTGCTTAATGACCTCATGTAAGCATCACAAGGGTCCCCTTGAAATGTGGTGAATTTCCCCTTAAGGGTTCATCATTCAACATATATTTTGTCTTCATACATTAAATCAGACTTTAAAAGAGATACCTACCTTTTGGGAAAAACAAAAGGCACCCATTTTTGACTTCTTAACCCAAATTAGAGACTCTCCAACCTAAATGGGAATCCCCACCAACCTCAACTTGGAATTTTCATCCCCCACATGGAAAATGGTGCCACATTTGGTGTGCCACCCCTTTAAGTGATTTTTTGAAAGCAATAAAGGATGGGGAGAAGTATTTAAGCCTCATTCAAACCCATGTGCATAATACCCCGTTCAAAGTTGGACTTATGGGTAAAGAGGAAGACTTCTCAACCCAAATGGAATATTCCACAACTTCATCTTGGAAATTTCATCCCACCACATGAAAAATGGCACCATATTTCACTATTCCCCTCTTTTTGCATGTTTCTTAACATAAAATTCTATAAATACCCCCCCCCCTCCTTCACCCAAGGTTAAGTTGGAAGTTAGTTTTTGGTTATCAATATTTTGTTTCAAGTTTGTGAAGAAGATTATAATCTTTGAGGTCATCATCATTTTAGAGGTCATTATCATCTTGTAATGAAAATAATTAAATTTAATGAAGCTATACCATAATTGTTTTAGGATTCCATCTTCATCAACCATCATCAACATCAACACTCTTCTTCAAGCTTGAAAGGTAATCTTTCCTTTGGTCTATTTTAGTTATTTTATTTCAATTCCTTTCTTCCATTTTGACTCTTCTTTCTTGACCTCTAAATATTATCCCTTAACCTCTTATTTTGTCTTTTCCCTTTATCCCTTTATCTCCTTACCCTCCTTGTGAGCTTCATCTCATTTACCTTCTTTTAACCCTTTCCACCTTCACCCCATTTACCATATTCTTCCTTTGTCATCTTTGCTCCATTTACCCATATATATATATATATATATATATATATATATATATATATATATATATATATATATATATATATATATATATATATATATATATATATTTGAATATAGGTATCCTTAACCATTTACCAAACCCAACTAAGCTATCCCTTTGAACATTTTCATTTTACCAAATCAAAAACCACCATTTTGACTAGACCAATTTTTAGCATTAGCATTATCCCAACTAATTGCTTCATTTTAGTTATCTTAGAAAAGAATTTTAATTTCCTTAATTAATTTATTGTTATTTATTATTATAATTTTCATTTTGATTCCATTTCATGAAAATTACATCATTGTTATTCATCAAACATAAGTGTTTAAAGCAGGTGGATTGACAGCCTCCTAGAAAGCTTTCACTTCTAGGATCTAGCTCACGCTAGGTAATCCACCCATCTACTTGTCTAAAAAACAAGTTTATTTTAGTGTTTTATTATTTTTAGGTCATCCTCCCAAGCCAAAGAGGATATCTCCACAATAATCTAGATTCAATGTGTGCACATTCAATAAGTTTTTTTACACACCCTATTCCTAGTTTCTTTTTTTCCAAAAAAAATTAAGAAAAGCAAAAAAATTGAGAGAAACAATGCCCACTTGAGGTGATTTTGGGAATGGAATCCACCTAAGGTGTATTAATATCAACATTTGATTTAATTACATCTAGATAAATTATTTGGGATATTCTTGGGATTATTCGCCAATCATGGATAGTGCTATTGAGACTATACCTCTTTAAGGTAGATATTTCTCTCTTATGTCTGACATTTTCTTTCCTAGTGCTCTGCTTCTAGAAAATAGGGATCATAGAGTCAAATGTTTCCCCTTATTATTTTTTGCTTTGCTTCTAAATCATGTTATGTCTAAGGTTAATGTCATTACATTTTTAGTCATACTTCACCCATCCCCTTTTGATAACTTGATTTAGGCCTTTTCAAATAGCCTCACCAACTACATTGAATTGAATAATTCTACCTTTTACCATTATACCAATTTTAAACATGGTGTAAATTGCCTCTATAAATTTAAATCAGACACACAAATCAATATTATGTCTTTGATGGTTTGGTAGGCCAAATGGGCCATCAATTTTAGTCTTTGTACTCTATGCTAATGTGGATGCTAGCTCATCTTATGTACTTTTGGGTTTTCCACTTGTCTCTCCTATATTACTCTACCATATTCAGGTATTTTAAGTTATTTTTTTATTTTATAGGATGTAGGCACCCAAGATGATGCCACATGGCATCACCTTGGGACCTCAACCATAGAGGGAGGCTCAATTGAATATGTATTATATTGGTCAAGGCATGTATCAATGGGATCATGCTACATGACATGATATCGAGATCTTAGGTGGTGTTTTCTACTCCATTATTTGAAGTGGCCCTGAGATGCAAAGGCCTAATATGTTACCATGTGTATATATCAAGATGACCTAAGGATTCAGAGGTTCCAATGGAAAGTTTAAGTCACTAAAGAGATGAGATCCCAAGAGTGTGTCATGTGGCATGATCTCAGGGATTTAGAGGTGGAATGATCCTAGTGGAAAGGAAATTATAGATGTATTTTGGATCTCTAAAAACCTACCATGTATCCCCATGAAAAATTGGAAAATTGACTAAGTATATAAATGCTTTTGTGAATGGGTCTAGGGTGCCTACAAATGTATAAATAAGAATTGTCAGCATTTTCCAATTTTATCTTTTTTAAAGGTTCATAGGCAATTTTTTGAAAACAAATGGCTAAAATAAAATCTAAAATAAATAAATAAATAAAACTTAGAATTAAAAGGGGGCTCATTCAATAATCTAGGTGATTTACATGAGTCTTTATTAACTTATCCAAAATGTGATTTTCAAAATCACTTCAAAACATGATTTTAAAGTAGCCAATACCTTTAAACTGGTGAAAATTCAAATGATAGATTTTAATAACTCTATATGAAAATATTAAACTAGGTGTTTAAAGTGAAAAGGTCATTATATTGAAGCATGCTTGGTCATTTAAAAAATTATATCTAGTAAATTTAAAACTCAATATGGTTGTTTTAAATTAACAAACTGCCAAAACTCCTCAAAGAAGTACAACCAAAATCTAGAGTGAAAAAAGGTTACATGATTTCAATGATGAAATTAGAGTGTGTTATGCAATAAACAACAATATCTTCTTTAAAATCTTTTAGAGATCAGAAATTTTTTTCATTATGGTTGCATGATATACAAAAATTATAGGACACACTATGAGGTTGTTTACTACTATAATATATGACATTTTATAGTGGAATGTCTAACTGTGTAAAAAAATCATATAATTATGGTTTGATCTTTTGATATTCATTCCCTCTTTCCCACACTCAGTGCAACATACTACCAATATGGGTTTTTTTCTTTCATTTAATTCCTCCATCTTATGCAAGACAATGTCTATCTTTGCATATGTTTTTGTATCATAAGGAGGACACTCTCCATAATATTATATATGTTCAACCCAAATCACTACAAATCTTGTGTCATATTTATTAGATATATAGGCTTCTATGATATTACACTAAATCTTTATTAACAGCCCTTCTATGAACCAAGTTGCTTCGCTGAGTCTAGGAATTTAAATTTTACCCTATTCATTACATCTAATAACCTATAATCATAATCCTAGACCAATTCTTCTAGTTTTTTCCATATCTCCTTTGGATCCTAGATAATTAGACTTGTGTTTTTTTAAATTTTGAACTCCCTAATCAATTTATCTTTGACCTACTAAAATTTCAATTATCTCAGTTATTTTTAAACATAATATCTAAGGCTCTACATGTTAAGGCTCCTACAAGATCATAATTTTTAGCATTATCTGTGGTCACACCTTTGATCTACTATTTCATCTCATAGGTCAACAAATACTACTTTGTGTTAGAGGACCCATCTTATGTAGGTAAAGTAATAAAAGCCCCAGATGGATGTCATATTCCCTATAATAGGACCAAATACTACTATCTTTTTAGGATCTAGGTTTATTAGATTTTACAAATTTTTACAATTGTGATTGGAGTTGATAGCCTTTTTTTATTCAATTTCTTAGCTTAAATGCTAATATTTCTAAATTTTTCTATTAGCTTTCTTTTCTTGTAAACTGCATTTTATAATTAATAAATTAGGAACATAGTATGCTTCCTCATGGAGTGATTGAACCTTATATGTACTATCTACCTCACTCAATCATGAACCTATAATAACCCTATGATTCAACATGAATTCTTTTAAAGACTATCCTTCCTCATCCCCAAACAATCTCTTCCCCTACAACTCTTCCTAAAACTACTATTAAACTAATCCAGTTGCCTCATTGCAACTTCTTCCCAATTTCTTAGGTCACTTCCTTCTTCTTTCTCTAGGTCAGTCTCTAAATCCTAGATGATTTATATGGTTTGTTTGGTCTTGTTTAGTTCTCTACACTCCTCTTCTCCATATTCTCCTAGTGGACTCATTCTTCACATTTTTCTTACTACTACCAGAATTTCCTAGAGGATCACATTGTTTCATTTCTTTTTTTGTCACATTTATCATCAAAGTCTAAAAATTAATTTTTCATTTTGGTATTTTATGTTATCCATATTCAAGGTTTAGGTTTAGGTCCATTATCTTAGTTATTCATCATTTAACTCATTTTAGTCTGCACCCCAATAGTTCTCTAAGTGACTACTCCATGTCAATTGGGATTGGCACCATAGCCAACATTTTCTATATTTTAGGAAGTCATAAAAAATTTCCCTAGATTCCTCTGACAAACAAGTCATATATAGCTTCAAATTTAATATATCCTTGAACAATAAATTTAGTGATGTATCGATTAATTGTAGTAGTCAATAAGTGATCAATCATATAGGTCTAGTCAATATCCAAGTTGTGAATTGTTTTTAGTTTTTCTTCATTCTAATAAAAATTACTTTGTTTATTTATGTCTAAATTAGTAATACTCAATCCTCAATAACCAAATGAATAGCATCTTAGGTAAATCACACTAGAATATTTCATAAATCTTGTCATGGATATGTTCAACTATGGTTTCTTTAGTAAAGCCTCCTACTATTATAGTTATTCCTCTACAAAATTTTATATCCTCTCATCTAACCAATGTTCAAGGTCTCTTTGATAGGGTAACTATATCAACAAGTTTTAGTTCCACTCATCACACCATTATTAGTAGCGATTCTATAAAATCCCATCATGACTTTCTAAGTGTTGATTTATATAGTGTGTTGGTGCACAAGGAATTTGTAAATAATCACGTAAAATTTACATGCATATATTGTAATTAACATGAAATATTTTCAAAGAAAACCATTTATATTCTCTATTAATATATTAAAACTTGGGAATTATTTATCAATCTTCTTATATACAAAATAGATTAATTATAGAGTTACGATGAGTCTCTAACTCTTCACCTTAGTCACCTTTAATTTTTGAAATTGAGTGAGACTTTTCATATTATAGAAACTTTTAACATTCAAACTGAACTCATATTTTAAACAAAATAACTACTATCAAACACTTATCACCTTTTGAATGTAATAAAATATTCATACAACTTAGGATTCATATCTTACTAAAAACATGAGTGAAACTATACAATTGAATCTATAAGTTATCTATAGTGGTTTATTCACTTTAAATGAGTGAACGTATCCCAATGGTTCTCTTTTTTACATTCATAGTTATTTAGGTTAATAGATGTCAATACTAAAATCTAATTTGTGTACTGTCATGGTCCTATACACTTGGAAAATACCTATCATAATTGTAGCTTTCAATTATAGACATGATTTTTATTGAAAGGCTTATGTTCATTATCTCCTTACACCAAATTATGTATCTCTTATTCTAACCATTTTTATTCTAATGACAAAACTTTCTATACTATGTAAAAATATTTAAGCTTGATTATTATCCTTCACTACCAGTTTTGGACCTATACCTATTTTATGGCTTCCTGTAAACTTGTGTCCTAGAAAAACACCTACATTGACATAAGTTTACAAAATTCTTACAAATTTTACAATTCCAAAAATTCATCTAATTTGCAAATGAATACATCCTAAATGTCAGCCTAAGTGCTTTAGCATGAGATATTTATAACATAGATTGGTATATATACAAGATCAATCTTGATTCATTCCTCACCTATAAATCACATGGAACTCACAAGGCAACATACTAAGAATCACTCAATCAAGCATTCAAGTGAGAAAAACTACCCTTTTCATCCCTATTTCTATATCAATCATAAGATCAATATTTTCATAGGTCAAAGCATTTGAAGAGTAGTTCATGATCCATATTTTCCATGTTACAAGATAAGTCATTGAATGTCTTTGATTATCACACATTATGCACACACAAACCAACATGTAGGGGAGAACTACATAATTATGATTCCCTATTTAGAGTATTTTTTATGTAGGTAGTGCCCATTCATATAGGGTTCCTTAGGGTATCTCAACAATATGAACCCTTTAACCCATTTTCCCACATTCACTCTAAGGGTGAAGATCTTGGGTTTGATCATTTGACAAAGAGTAATAGCCTATGTGCATGATCTAAAAACATCAAAAGAAAAATGACAAAAGATCTACAAGGCTCAAATTGTTCACATAAAGATCTAGTCAGTATTATGTACATGACACCTACATCAAATTTAGATATCTACATCAATGTCATTATCCATATCTAACATAAGCATATGATCCCACATAAATAAAATTTTCAAAATTTGATAATTATTTTAGGATCATATTCTATTCCACTCCTATCATATTCCATATTAGCCATGCATGTACGTAATGAACTAGCTAAGTATCATTAATTTCCTTTTTATTACAACATCTACTAATATATGTAATTTATTATTTTTAATGATCTTAGTTATAAATATTCATAATTTTTTTTATATTAATTAGGCTACTCATTAGGTTAGTTCACCATCCCTGTGTAAAAATTAATCTAATACCCCTTAACCCTAGATAACCTATATATATATATATATATATATATATATATATATATATATATATATATATATATATATATATATATATACATACATGGTTAAAATTTTAGTTAACCCCACCTTTGGTCTCAAAATTGTAGTTTGACTTAGGGTTTCCTAATTTACTATTTTTTTTATTTCTGATTTCAAAATATTCACAATTTAAAAATCATGATTAATTTGGATAAGTAGGAACCTATTCCTCCTCCTAATCCTAAAGAGGGTGATAGTTACCATCCCTCTAACCAATGCCAAAATATTAATTATTAAATGGGTAAGGTGGCCTATTATATGGTTTCAAATGAAGATAATCCATATGTTTTTCCTCATACCCTTCCACCTTCCATATCTACTCTAGATGGTGTGTGTATGCATAGTCAAACCAAGGCACCTTGGGTTTGTTCTTATGAATCCCTCAAATATCAAAACATCATGATGATAAAGTTAATGGAAAAATTAAAAAATTAAAATTAGTATTTCAACTCAAATATCACATCATTAGATAATCATACTACATATTCAAAAATATGTTTGTGTTAATCATGTGTTTACATCTTCATCTAGTAGGGTTTTATATATAAATGAGAAGCTACAATATAATACATATAAAATAAGTGATTCAAAAAGTGAATAAAAGTATAATAATATTCCAATTCAAATCCTAATAAAAATGTTTGGAAATAAATGATTCAATTATTTCCTCTACATCCTATAATGAGATCAAAATATTATTATGCATATCATAGAATGCATTGGAATCATATAGGTTGTTATTTTACATGGAAAAAAAATTAAATATAAATGATAGTGTTAATCATATCATTGATACATAAATTAATCAAACTTATCACATTATGGGTACGTCTCCAAAATCACAAGTACAAAAACAATAAAAATGGGTACCAAAAGATAATTTAGAACACAAACGATTATAAATGAAAAAATATAGAGAAAGATAAGATTCGAAAGGCGAAACTAGAGAAAGATATGTTACAAAAATATAAATAACTTAAAGTAGAAATTACATATTTTTCTAGTTTTCAAGTAAATATACATTATTCTTCTCTATCCCATAATGAGATGCAACATTTAGGCAATGATGAACATACTCAAGAAAAAAAAAACTTAACATCTCTCCTTACAAATATAGAAAAATTATTCCACATCTAAATGAGAAAGATGAATTAACAAATTAACAATATGAGAAAATGTGGGGTGTTCCTCACATCCATAAGGGAGCTTTACAATAATTACTAAATATGGAAACAATACAAGATATACAGAAAAAAAAATAAACACCTCAAGTTGAATAAATCAAAAAACATCTATGCTAGTAATATCTAACAATCACATTATTCATGGTTGGTGCTTATTTTTGGCAAAAACATGTTGATCATACACAAAGAAAAACAACTTGCAATGTAAGATGTTTGCAACAACTTGGACTTGATCTAAAAGACCTACAACATAAAGGAGGTTTGAATGACTCCTTGTAAAACATAATAATACCAATTTCTTGTGTTCTTAAAATAATTCAAACAATATTTTGGGTTATGCTACAAATATCTCAATATTCATTCATAGTAGGAACCCTTTGCTTATACTATATTGAAGCAAAAATTGACCAAAATCAGCAAGGTGTCTCATTTTCTCATGAGGGAAAATTGATCCATATATCAAATGATGGTAATTGTTCTTATACTTCACATATAAATAATGAGGAAGAACGTGCCATGCACCATTTTCACATATAAAACCATGTTAAAAATAATTTAAATGATCTAACATAATGTTGAAAACATCAAATATTCCAAAAATACAAAAAAATCAAATATTCCAAACAATATAAAAACATTCAAATAATTTAAAAATACCAAAAAAATCAATATGTTCTTAGTTGTACTATTTATTATACATATGTTGTTTTCTCCATGTTATCAAATAACATATAATTCTTTTCCTATATACATGTTTTTCACACTTCATTTGAGTGTGATAAATGCATACCCATATATATGATATATGTGCACATAGATATTGGGCCCTCCCTCCACTCATATCCTAAGTATGTTGGGGGCATCTACTTATTTGATCATGACAAACATAGGTTACATTATTATATGATCACTTTCCACTGTCATGTTTGAGCTTATATACCTACACATGCCAATATCCATGCTTATAACTTTCATAGTGTACTTGATATGTTATGTACTTAACGTTATTTGCAAACACATATGTTTAGGGACTAGTATGCTAAGTTCATGTTGGTTGCTTATATTTTTCCTAATTTTCCATTTTATGCACTTCCTTGAGTGTGTTCCTTACTTGTTATTTTCTTTCATTGTATTTCTTATTTTAGTGTTTAAATATGCTCCATTGATTTTGGATCCCATGCTATGCTTTCCTAAATGGACATTTGAATATGTCATTTTATGATTTGTGGATATTTGACTAAGTCATGTCATTTTGATTGTGCAACATTTGAACATTTCCCTTGTATGAGGTCTTCTTGGACCATTTTTTATTTTATTTACTTTTGAGTGCTCTTGTGTGTGTGTTTTATTGCTTGTTGAACTTGTACTATTACTCTCTAGACATTTTCATAATCTATATCATACATATTAGGACTTGATGTGATCACATACTATGTACTTCATTGTTATATCTAGCTAGACATGTTACTCCTATATGCTACATGATCCATACACAAATTATATAGTTATGTTATCGTTTTGAAGTAAGGTAACTACCAAATGATACTTCCCCTCAACTCAAAATGGAGGAATATATTCGTGGGAGCATCTCATAGAGGCGTGAATTTCATATTGTCATAGCTTCATATTATAGTGGGGGCATGTCAAAAAGGCATGACTTCCACACTTATTTAGTACTCAGTATCTCTAGATTACAGTGGGGGTGTGTTATGGAAACATGTTCTCCACATTTACACCAGTTATAAGATTATATAAATTCAATGGGGTATGTCATAGAAACATGTCCTCTACACTTACACTAATTTTAGATTCACCATATTTCAAAGGTATATGATTCATATACATATTTGTGGCATCATTCTATACATTGTTATTGTTATTTTACCTAGGTTTCAGCTTGAGACATATATGAAGTGCATATGATATGAAAATGGCACCTAAATTTAAAAAATTAATTCAATTACCAGATGTCAAATACTATTATGGAGTGTTATTATACCTATGATGGACTATTATGGATTGCTATCAAGCCAATATATTGTAGTAATTGGTTCATCTTTGGAAGGTTGAGTTAATTAAATCACTCAATCTTACCAAGTTTATAAGTTAGATTTGATTAAATCATCTAACTTTAATATACTTATAGGATAGATTTGATTAAATCACTAACACTCACCAAATTATGCACATATTTGGGTTACACGATTGGGATGAAATAAGTTTTATGGTTTTGTTGAAACTCACCTTTACACTAAGGTTGGGGGAATGTACCCTCCTGTGTGTGTGTGTGTGTGTGTGTGTATGCATGCACACCTATGGGTTTATAATTATCCTAATCTTAGCTTCAATGCTTCATAATGAAGCATCCTTTTAAATCAAATTTTCAAAATTCAAGATGGTTGCTAGACACACACACATAAAGAGAGAGATACATACACACACACACACACACACACACACACACACACACACACACACACACACACACACACACACACACACACACATATATGTATATATATATATATGTATGTATGTATGTATATGTGTGTGTGTATATACACACACACATGTATATATATATATATATATATATATATATATGTGTGTGTGTGTGTGTGTGTGTGTGTGTGTGTGTATGTATGTATGTATGTATGTATGTATACACACACACACATATATATATACATACATACATATATATGTATGTATATATATATAGACATACATATATATATGTATATATACATATGTATGTATATATATAGACATACATACATATACATGTATGTGTGTATATACACACACACATACATACATATATATATATACATACATACACACACACACATGTATATATATGTATGTATGTCTATATATATATATATATATATAGACATACATATATATATATACATACATATATATACATATATGTATGTATGTATATATGTGTGTGTGTGTGTGTGTGTGTGTGTGTGTCTATATATATATAGACATACATATATATACATACATACACACACACATGTATATATGTATGTATTTCTATATATATATATATATATATATATAGACATACATATGTATATGTATATATATGTATGTCTATATATATATATATATAGACATACATACATATATATACATGTGTGTGTATGTATGTATATATGTATATATATATATATATATATATGTATGTATGTATGTATGTCTATATATATATAGACATACATATATATATACATACATATATACATATATATATATATATATATATATTTATGTATGTATATATATTTATGTATATATATATATATATGTATGTCTATATATATATATATATATATATATATATATATATACATAAATATATATACATACATAAATATATATATATATATATGTATGTCTATATATATATACACACACACACACACACACTTTTAGGTTCAAAATTGTCCTAATCTTAGCTTTAATGCTTCATAATTAGGCATCCTTTTAAATCAAATTGCCAAAAGGCAATATGGTTGCATCGATACACAGATGTACTCCTGACCTTGATCTCCTTAATTTCAAGAATTTTAAATTATTTTTATTTCATATTTCATACACTAATTATATATTGTAACATGTTATTTGTTGCAAGTCAGTCATCAAGAAATTAGTCAATTTGGGATCACACAAAGACAAGGTGTATTATACACACTAGGTATGCATTTATTTCTTTTAAACTAGTAATTTCATTACTAGATTAAAGAGGGGTTAAATTTATATACTAAAATATAATTTATGTGGTAACTCAATTTTATACACTTAGAAAATACATATCATGATTTTACCTTTTAGTTATATATCTACCTACTTCTAAAAGGCTCACGTTCACTATCTCCTTTTGCCAAATTTCTTATGTCTTAGTCAAACATTGTTATTTTTATGACCAGACATTCTATACTACTCAAAAATCTCTAATATTGATTATTATCCTTCACTACCTATTCTAGACTTGTACATGTTTTCTATCTTCCTAGATACTTATCTCACAGATAGACACCTGCATCGACACAAGTGTCCATTGTTATTAAAAAGTGTCCAATTCCCAAAAAATCATCCAATTTGTAAATGAATCATACCCTAAAGGTTTTCCTAAGTGATTTATCATGAGATATTTCTAAAGTGGATTGGTATATATATAATATCAATCCTAATTCATTCCTCACCTAAAAGTCACATAGAAATCACCTATCAATCACTTAAAACTCACAAGATAACATAAAAATAAGTACTCAGTCAAACATTCAAGTGAGAAAAACTACCCTATTAATACTTATTCCTATAGCAATCATACGTGTAGTTTTTCCATAGTTCTAAAGCATTTGAATATTAGTTCATGATCCATATTTTTTAAGTTATAATATAGGTCATTGCATATATTTTTTTAATTACACATTGCATCCTTGTACACACATAATCCAACATGTAGGTACGAACTAAATAAGTTAGAGGACCTCTTTAGAGTATTATCTATGTAGGTAACACACATTGATAGAGAGGTCCTTGGGATATCTTTACACCATGAGCCCACTAACCCATTTTTCCCATAGTCACTCAAATGATGAAGAAATAGAGTTTGATCATTTGACAAGGATTGATATCATGTGTGCATGATCTGAAGATAATAAAATAAAGGTGATATAAAACCCATAAGGCTCCATTTGGTCACATCTAGATCTAGTTAGTATTCTATATAAGATACCTACATCAAATTTAGACACATGTGTTGTTAGTATTTTGTGTGTGTGTGTGTGTGTGTACACACACACACACACTTACACTTTTAGGTTTAAAATTTTCCTAATATTAGCTTTAATACTTCATAATGAGGCATCTTTTTAAATCAAATTACCGAAAGGCAATATGGTTGCATCGATACACAGATGTACTCCTAACTTTACTCTCCTTGCTTTCAAGCATTTTAAATTAATTTTATTTCATATTTCATGCACTAATTATATATTATAACATGTCATTTGTTGCAAGTTATTCATCAATAAATTAGTCAATTTAGGATCACACAAAGACAGGGTGTGTTATACACACTAGGTATGCATTTATTTCTTTTAAACTAGTAATTTCATTACTAGATTAAAGAGGGGTTAAATGTAGATACTAAAATATAATTTATGTAGTAACTCAATATTATATGCTTAGAAAATACCTATCATGATTGTACCTTTTAGTTATATACCTACCTACTTCTAAAAGGCTCACGTTCACTATCTCCTTTTGCCAAATTTCTTATGTCTTAGTCAAATATTGTTATTTTTATGACTAGACATTCTATACTACTCAAAAATCTCTAATATTGATTATTATCCTTCACTACCTATTCTAGACTTGTACATGTTTTATAGCTTCCTAGATATTTATGTCATAGATAGACACCTGCATCGACACAAGTGTCTATTATTATTAAAAAGTGTCCAATGCCCAAAAATTCATCCAATTTGTAAATGAAGCATACCCTAAAGGTTGGCCTAAGTTTTTTAGCATGAGATATTTCTAAAGTGGATTGGTATATATATAAGATCAACCCTAATTCATTCTTCACATAAAAATTTCATAGAAATCACCTAGCAATCACCTAAAACTTGCAAGACAACATAACAATAAGTTCTCAGTCAAACATTCAAGTGAGAAAAACTACCCTATTAATATTTATTCTTGTATCAATCATATGTGTTGTATTTCCATAGTTCTAAAGCATTTGAAGATTATTTCATGATCCATATTTTTTAAGTTATAATATAGGTCATTGCATGTATTTTTTTTATTACACATTGCATCCTTGTACACACATAATCCAACATGTAGGTAAGAACTAAATAAGTTAGAGGCCCTCTTCAAAGTATTTTTATGTAGGTAACACACATTGATAGAGAGGTCCTTGGGATATCTTTACACCATGAGCCCACTAACCCATTTTTCCCATAGTCACTCTAATGATGAATAAATAGAGTTTGATCATTCGATAAGGATTGATATCATGTGTGCATGATCTGAAGACATTAAAATAAAGGTGATAAAAAACCCATAAGGCTCTATTTGGTCACATCTAGATCTAGTTAGTATTCTATATAGGATACCTACATCAAATTTAGACACTTGTGTTGTTGTAATTATCTAAATTTAATGCAAGAATTTGAGGCCACAAAAAGAACATTTCTAAAATATGATGACTGTTCTAGGATCATCTTTGAGTCCACTTCCAACCTATTCTAGATCAAAATTGCATGCACACAGTAAACTAGTTAAGTATCATTTATTTCCAATTTATTGAAATATCTATCAATATTTGTAATTTAATATTTTTTAAAATCTCAATTATATAAATTCAAAATACTATTTATCTAAGTTTTTCTATTAATTGGTCTACTCATTGGGTTAGTTCACCATACTTGTGTAAACTTTAATGTAATACCCCTTAACTTTAGATTACCACACATATCTAAATTTTGGGTTAAATAATATATTTCCTATTTTCCCCCATGTTCATGAGGGTTGGAGCATGTTTTCTTCCCAACCCAATATCTTTCATAGTTATACAAATTTGTGGCATATTCACCCCAACTCTCTATGTGCTTCAATAAGTAAGCACATGTTTCTCTAATGCTTCCACAAGGAAGAATCATATACAAAAAGTTATAAGGGTGACATGCTTTTCACCAACACACATTTATACTCTAATATTTTTTATTTCAAAATTTTAACAAATTAGTTTCAAATTAAAATAGTCAATATATTTACATTGACCACACATGATTAGAAGTTTTGATATTGGGTGGCCTGCACAATTAGACCTTCATACTAAATATATAGTGTTTTCTACATGCTTAGGTACATTTTATCCTTTAATTCTAGAAATTTTATTATTAAAATAAAATAGGGGCATTTATAGATACTAAAATCTAGTTTTTGGTACTTAGCAATGATAATATTTACACACATTTACCATGCACAACTAGAATGCATAAGATAAGTTTTAACCTACCATTCCCTCACATTTGCATGCTATCTTATGAGTCATCCCTTTTATTTTTTATTACACACCTATAATAACCTCAATATTTATTTCAAACCTACTAGATATCATTCATAGGCATATCCAAACTCTCAATTTAGTTTGTTTGTACACAAGTTGATTCTACCATATTTGGTCACTATCACCAGTCGATACTAACCTGACCTAGTTAGTATTGACCTTCTCCCTATAGTAGCTACTTTTTAAAATCAAACCTATCCTTAGGGTTGGACCATCTTCCTAATATGTTGGTGGTATGGTAAATTACCCAATTGGAATCATATATAAATAAATCAATGTCTCATTCGAAAGGCACTTGACACTTATATGGAACACATCTATACACTATTAAACATTGATAAAATCTATATTCTTCCCAAATTAAAATCTTGTCATTACAATCAATCAAAATGCAAGTCTAAAGCACTCTAAATCTAAGTCAAAGCAAGCATTACAAAGTTTTAAAATATAATCATTAGTTGCTTGTGTATAGCAAAGGAACACAATATGCGGGAGAACTATGTGTGGCTTGGTTTACCTCCTCATAGTATCATATATGTTGGTATAAATCAATCATCAAATGGGAGTGATTGGGGTCAACTTAGTAAATTACACTTTCTTAGTTTTTTTAAGTTTCTATACCTCACAATCACACATAGTATTTTAAGGCAAAGGAGAATAATTTTTAGGGATATGTGCATCATTAGGGTTCAAGATCATAAATATGAAGAAAAAAAAGATAGGTATACGTAACCATAGAATTATTGTTCCTCATTTTTTCACTTAATAGTATCAACTAATATAGGTTATTATCAGTTAGTAATACTAACCCAATCTAATAGAAAAAACCCTACACAAATAGATAATAGGTTCCAAAATTAAATGAACCACATGTTTATTTTATCTAATTTTTGTTTCTAGAATATAGCCACAGTTAAAGATTCACCTATAAAATCTCATCACTCATCCCTTTTTTTTGTTTACTATATTTAGCATATTCCACTTATCGAATCATTGCAATCAGTTCCAAGATTTTAAATTTATATGTATGACTAAATCTCATATCTTGATATCTAAATTACATTTCAAGCTTATATCTTAATTATATTAAGTAATTCATCTTAATAAAAATTATGGTAAAACACTAGGCTTTCATAGTAAAAACCTTTGTACAATATCATCTTAGCCACCAAGGTTTTTAAATATTTATACCCTAAGCATGGCCTTTATAAAATAATTATAAACCATAGAACCATGTTCTCAATAGATTATTAGGTGAAAGGATTTCCTTTTAATTTTGGGTTTTGATGATAAAGTTTCAATTACAATTCAAGTGTGTGCCTCCTATTTCCATGAAACCCATTGTGGTATGTTTAGGTGTGGCCTTTCCATATTTTTTAACTATATTTTTCTTAGAATAGTTCCCATACCACATTATGGAGACTAACCATGGTGTTTTTTGGAAAAAAATAAAATTTCTCTATAACATTGAAAGATTTGTTTTGGTGATTTCATAACACCTAACTTAACCTATATAAGTATCTTTTAAGGACCTTTAATTTTCTCTCACCAAGACAACTAGTAGGAGAACCAATGTTGATAATTTGCATCAATCTTTCTCTCTTTTTATATAAGGTGTAGTTATTGGCTAACATTTTTAAGAGAGACCCGTATGTTCACACTTTTCTGAGTGGCTACACTTATGCCTAGTTGTGAGGATAGATAGTGATTTTGAACCTTTTTATTTTGAAGATATTATTACAAACATACCTTCTTGGTGAAATACCTTATTCCACCTAAGGGTTGGGTTTTTATTTAAGCTCTTTTGTATGAGTCTTGAGAATGGAACACATTTTGGAGAATCCCATGTTAAATTAAGATTTGTGGAACCTCAAGAGTTATAAGCTCAACTTATATTTATGAGCTAGCAATTGTGGCTATTATCCTTAATGGATTGTGTCAATCCTATTTTTTATCAATTCAACATAATGGACAAAACTTTTGAGTATCTTTATTATCTAACACATCTTAAACTCCATGTCAACAACAACATTGTTTAGAACCCTTGTAGACATTTTGGTAGTTATATTATTTAAGACTTATAGCATCTCATGCTTAGGTCCACAAATTTTGGTTCAAATGTAGGTAGTTTGCAACCTTTGTTCCTTCCTAAACTCATACAATTTCCTTCTCAATGCATCTATAAGTGTGTGCACATGTGTAAGGTTGAAGTGGTTGTTAACATTAGATCACTCAAAGATGTCATGATTATTGTGATTATGTGCTTGATGTATCATCACATTCAAGCTAGGATTTAACATCTAATGGGTCTTCTTTATTACTCCATCTTGTGAAGAGGGAAACATTATGTGAATTACATAATTTTTTTGTATTGCCTTTATCCAATCCTTGTGGCACTATCAAGATGATGGATGGAAAAATGATTGAGGTGGCACAAATTTTTTCCAACCTCTTTTATATTTTTGAAGACATGAAGATGGTTGGGATGTTTTAAGTCAAAAATGGAAGATTACTTGACTCACCATAGAGGATCATTATTTTTTAAGGTTGGTGATGATTTTTTACTAGGTTTCCTTGGGGATTGTTTTGATTATCTTGGATTTAAATATTCCTTAGGGTATGGGATTACATCAATATAGTTGAAATTGACATTGGACAAAGTCTTATTATTATAGAACCTTTGATTATTGAATAACCAAGAGTACATGCTACCTTGATTTGGGTTTCTTTTTATTTTGTTAGCTAATATATAGTGTATCACTTAACATGCCATCATAAAGCTTCATTTCAATTAAATTCTTATTGTTCTATGGATGTGTGTTTAAGGTCACTTCCTAGAGGATGGATCATCAATAATGGTGATGGAGATATATTTTTATCCTCAAGTACATCCATTATTGGAATAATTGAGGGTTGGGCCTACAAATACTTGACTAAAATCAACATGCGATCTTGTATAGTAATTGATCATATGGACCACCTTTTGGTTGATATTTATTTTTGCATATTGTTATTTCCATCTCATTCAATGACTTATAGGATAAATTCTCTATAATGGGATGGGGATGTCACACCCTATTGTTTGCATCCTCTTGTATCTTGTAGTAGATTCAATCACTATGGGTTACATAACTAGTGTTTCTCTTTGGGTATGATTTGTATCAATATTTTCCATACCATTTAGGATTTTAACATAATTATGATTATTTTATTCCTCATCTTAGTAGTTATGATTGATTTATTGTGTTGAGGACCTTTTTATGTTGTTTATTGAGATGATTATCTTCCTTTATTATGATGAGTATTTCAAATCTGAAATATATCCCTATTATCCTTGGTATATTGGCATGTTGATTATGTAGACATCCAATTCCTAACACCATTTGTGTTGAAATTATCAATCTTACTCGAATTTCACTCAAATGTATAATTTAGGCCAAAATCACTAAAAATGCGTTGAATGGTTCAAGTTTGTCATATACAAGTGTTGACTTAGGCTAATGTATCCCTAAATAGGGCAATGCATTTTATGTGATTCCTAACTTTTTTTAAATCATTTCAAGTAAAAATGATGATTTTGTATTTTGGTGCTCTAGATCACTCTTTTCTTCTAATTCATAAGCACATGTCACATGCCTTTTTTATTTTTCATCAACAACATCCTAAATGAGATCACAGTCTGTACACATTTAACATCACCTTTCAATTCCTCCTAAGTCAAATAATGACCCAATAATATGATTTTCTAACCATTTTGATTAAGAGTGCACCAATTTCCAAAGAATTTCTCTAAATTTGATTAATATTAGGCAAATTAAACCAAATTATGAACTTAAATAAGAATTCCATGGAGCAAATTGAATATTTCTTTATTGAAAATTGATTCTGAATATCTGCATCACCTAATGACATGATCAATGGGGTGGCATCCATAATCCATAAATGCAATAAATATCATTTTTATGGGCACCCATGCCTCATAAATGCCTCTTCCTCCCAAATACTTATGAGTGTATTTATGGATTTATTATGAAAAATTAAATTAATTCATGGCCACACATCTCAATCTTGAGATGGACGGTCATGGTTGATCCTAACCCATTTAAAAAATATATAAATATAAAGGTGTAGACATCATTATTAATCTTAAATTGTGTAAACTTATAATGTAGGATTATCTCCATAATATTTCTTTGTGTTGATCATTGTGTTTTATTTTCAATAAGATAGCTTCATTTGATAGGCACATTAGTGATTTCATATCATGAGCCTAGATTATGTATGGTGATCTTGAGATGATGGAGGATCTTGGCATCCAATGTTGAAAAATAAAATAACAACAAATCAATGTGTAAAACATGTTTTTATCTACTTTTGGATGGTGGAAGCTTTTGGGAAGGTAATAGGTGTTGACCAATTTTGACTTTTAAGTCAAAATAGGGTACCCCTAGTAAAAAAACTTCATTTTTTGGACTATAAGGGGATATAATATATTTTAATAAGGTTTTTTTTAGGTAATTTAATTCCTCTCAATTTTATATTAACTTTGGTCACTCATTTCATTAGTCTATCATGTCATTTGGGGTCATTTCAAGGGTCTAAATGGTGCATGTAATGCTTTGTACAGGTTTCTTTGGAAATGTGTCAATTAAAAATATTTATGTTACATGAAATGTATCTTAATAAGTCTTTATTTACTGTTAATAATTGAATATTTTAGGTTGTACAGAAGAAAGGATAGTTTTATAGTGAAAAAAGGAATAAAAAGACACTTCTACAGTTTTTTGGGAAGTGTGCCAAGTATAAAAGGATAGTGGGAGGCCTCTTCAACTTCCCATACTCAAATACATGTTTGGTTTGATTTTAAACTAAATTTTATTTATAAAAAATGTTTTAATCCATTTCTACCCTTCTTGGCATAAAGAAGTGACCAATAGGTTTTCATTTGGTACAATTAGCAAAAAGGTTATCAAGAAGAATGCTCATGGTATGTTATTTTAAACTAGGATACCTTAATTTTCAAATATTATTTTTTCATATTGGTAAAGTGTGCTTTATGAACCATAGTTAACAAGTTGAGCCTCTAAATCTTGGTTGCAAATCTATGAACCTTATCAATTTTGCTTTATTCCAAGAAAATATATATGAACCACTTGCTAAGTTTGATGTTAGATCATGATGAATTATTATTATAATGTTCCCCATGATTTTTTTCATTTTTCAAATCTATTTTATGAGCATTTCAACTCAAATTCGTAGACTAGTCATTTCTGGGTGCAATAGGTAGTTTTCTTCATTTGCAAAGTTTTTGTGCTTGATCATAGTTGTTGAAGGCTATGATAAGTCCTTGCTTATGTTATAAATTTCATATTTGTCCTTTTAGTCTCTAAATCTCCTTTCCCAATGCAACTCTTCATGGAACCATAGTCATAGGCAACATCCCTCACAATTTTGCCATTAAAACATAAATTACAAGTGTTTGAAAGGGTCCAAACCTTTGAAATGGATCAGTCTTGACTTGGTATGAGTTTTCAAAAGTTATAAATTAATTAATATTAATATTTTAAAGAGGATAAAATGGTGGTTATAATCTATTTTACCATGAATATGGTTCAGAATCTTGCTCATTATCTATATACCAGTCTAATACCCATCTACAGGGGGTTACAAGAGAGATTCATGTTGATTAAGAGATATAGACACTATTTTAAACCCTTAATAATGATAATATGTATTTATATATGTTAAATGGATCTAAAACTCGTTGATAATAAAGATAATGCACACTATCCAACCTTATATTTACTATATGCCTGCATATAGCTAAGAATGGCCACTTGCAGTAGCTCTCAAGGGTCTCATCCATGTTGAAAGGAGTATATTTGGTTTGTTTCAGGTTTCCATAGGATTAATTAATCCATATAAATTCTTAAAATTATGTTAATTTCATGATACATTTTCTTGATCCACACATTCTTTTCAATATTCCTGTTTGCCTGCTCAGTCAAATGCACACATACAAGTGGCCTAGCAAAAGGATATGAGGTCATAATGGAGTATTGAAGTATGAATTAAAGAGTTTTTAAGATCCCAATATGTTGAGAGTGACCAAACATGCACATTTTACACTTTAAGAAGTCAAATGAAGATGAAATTGTGCTAGATAGTTAGTAGACTATGTTTGGGCCTTTTATCCCTAGAAGGAAAAAATAGAGGCCTATGATCTTTTTGGAGATAATAAAAAACATAGTTGAAATGAATTCTAATTACTAAAAATGACTTGGTATTTCATAAATTACATATGACTATCACTTTACAAAATATATAATATTGAGGACCAATGGAAGACACCTATTGAGAGGCCCAAATATGCTCATAGACACATTAAAATCAAGCAGTGAGGTATACAAGTTTGAGCCTAAAATTAGTTTTTCTTTATAAATTTACAAATTAAGTATATGTTAAATATAGTTATGGATCCATATGATCTAATTTAATACCCATGACATCATATCCTATGAGTAAGTAAGAAATGTTGTTATTCTCCATCTCATAGACTTTCCCTATTCGTACACATCCACAATGTGTACTTATAGCTAACATAGAGCTCAAGCTTGAAAAGTGTTATTTACTTGTAATACATGAATGTTTAGAGGTATTTGATGTTTTTATATGATGAAATTTTTATTAAAATTTTACATAGGTGATGACTTTCATAGCTTACCCATATCCACAATGTGTGCCTATATCCATTAGAAATGACTAGGACAAGTAGTGGACAGAAAGAATCAGTTTGATAAGCCAAGTATGCCTGAGGAGAAAGCCTTTGGAAACACTATTATATAATAGTGTTTCCAAAGGCTTTCTCCTCAGGCATACTTGGCTTATCAAACTGATTCTTTCTGTCCACTACTTGTCCTAGTCATTTCTAATGGATATAGGCACACATTGTGGATATGGGTAAGCTATGAAAGTCATCACCTATGTAAAATTTTAATAAAAATTTCATCATATAAAAACATCAAATACCTATAAACATATATATATATATATATATATATATATATATATATATCATACCTAGGCCCAACCACTAAAGGAAACTTATCAAGCTTTTGAAGGTAAAGTAGGTCAATCCAAAATAGATTCTTGAGAAGTGTCTCAATCCTAAAAGATAGGAATTATTTGAGCTCTAATGGAATATGTAGGTAATTTATATATGGATTATGAATTTTATGAGGATGTTTCAAGAGTTTATGGACATCAGGATAAAATGGAGGGGACCCCTGTATTCACCTACAGGTAAAGTTACAAGTAGGGCACCTAAACCTAGGTAAGGTTATGTAAAGAAGACAGGTTTGTCTTAAAGGCTCATAATAAGGGGAGTTTGTTTATATAATCATTTTTTAAATTCAATAAAATCTCAAGGTATCTCTTCACACCTCAAATAAATTCAAAACAACCCCAAATTCACCTACAACAAGAGCTATTACAAAAGTTACTCAAGTAAAAAAGCTCAATTTATGAGCTTGAAAGTGCATAAAAATAGGATAGAAAGGGTTAAAAGGTATCAATAAATTATATTATGTTCAAAATTATTTTTAAATTATATTTTTAATGTCAAACCAAAAACAAGAAACCTACAGGGTCTTAGAGAAAGGTGTCTTAGTCTTGACAGTGAGCTGAGAAAGATCCTTGGCTGACTAGTAGCTCCAAGTATGAATGTAATACAAACACATTATAATGATCTAAAAAGTTTTTAAAAGGTATATTATAATGTTTAAAAAATTAATTCAAACCAAAAACACCTACATGACTTCCTAAATCAATAAGCACAAGCAGGATACAATCAATGCTAAAAGTTAGTTTGGGAATTCGAGAGCATAAGGGATTCTTGGAGAGATAAAATTATAGAGTGGTGATTAGAGACACTATATAATTATATTTAAAAATAATATTATCTTTCTATAATGATCCATTAATCAAATTTAAATCATCTTTCAAAGGCTAAACATAGTCCAAAGCACAAATTCTACAAATTGTGCCTTCACTAGTCTCTTTTAGAGGTTTTGGTTAGTTGAGGGGCATATCCTTAGATTCAGAGGCTCAATTTTTTTTTTATTAAAATTATTACATTTATAACCCATTTATATATCCAATTTAGTCTTTAAATATATCGGATTTCCCTCTATTTTATCTCAGACAGAGGGCACTCCCTTGGTGCATGAAGACTGCATCTTAAAGAGAAAGTTGTAAAGACTGAACTAGAAGGTAAATGGAGAATTGAGGAGGATTAAAAGAGTTTAATAACACATAATTAATCATGAAAAACACATCACAAATAAATTGAACTCAATAGGATGAATTATACTCCTAAATTTTGCAGGTGAACCCTAGAAGGCAAGCTTATGCAAAGTGACCAAGTATGAGGTCACTTTCACTATTAGGCCTAAATAGGATTTAAAAATAATGTAAACATATTTTTAGTTTCATATAAAATTTATTAAATTTATTCAAGTGTAAAAAAATCAATAAAAAAGGTCTCACTCACCATGGCTGCAGTTAAACCCATGTAGGCAAGGTCTAGACCTAGTGGCCAAATGAGGATTTAGTCACATTTATGACATGAGGTGAGAATTATAACTTGTTGTAACATGTTTTTTAGATGTATATAGGTGTTTTAAATCTGTAAAAGTTCTAATAAAACAAAAATATTCCTTTTGATACAAGAACTAACTCAAACATGTAAGGAATGAAGGAAAGCAAGCGTGATAGGCTAGTTTCAAGTGTTCACACCTTTCATGAGACATTGCATGTATTATAAAAAAGTTAAAGGATGTTATCAGGGTCCTATAAGACCAATTTTGTGTAATTAATTATCAACTTGGATGTCAATATTTTATTAATCATATTTAAGACCCAAAACTACTCTAAAACCCTTACAAACCCTTATCTAGGACTAGTCTTGAGAAATGGAATTAGATAGCTGACCAAATGGAACTTTCTACTCATTAAACTTTTTTTTAAATTGTATATGACTCCCTTATACTACTCCAAATTATTTTTAGTTGTACATACTTGTATGGATGGGGGTAGAAATAATATTTTTCTCACTATTTTGTGTATTATGTAGGATACAGGAAGAATTAGGATACGAAACAAAGTTTGGGTGGAATATTGACACTTAAAATAACTCTTAATATTCATTTGATTTCATTAATAAATTTATAAGTTCCCTAATTAGGTCCTTACTTTCATCCAGTCAAAATTGACCTAATGCACAAGCTAGAGAGAAGAGATAAAATCTTCAAGTAAAGTGATTTTAAAGCACCCCTAATGCTTACAATGACATGGAAGGTCTTGAAAATTTTCATCCAATCCATCTCATGTATTTTCATGGATAATTTATTCCAATTTTGAAGTCATGTTTGTAGGGTTCATGAAAAGGTAGTTTTTTGGATAGCAGGTGATGATGGATTCCTTCTAAGTGATTCCAAAAGACTAGGCATGCAACCAATTAATGGAGATGCATGTATTAGATCTTCCCCTTCCATTAAAATAATTTTACCTACCTTGGATCATTTACAATTTACTCAAATAGGCCTAATAATTAAGGCAATTTTTCTATGCACAAGAAGTTTTGTGCCACTTTACATAAATTTGATGACTTGTATAGACACTTAGACTTATATGCCTTGCATTTTTAATCCCATGTCCTTCTCACATGAACAATTAACTCCTTTTATCAGCTTGATAAGTTTCTTTATGACCCTTTAACTTCTCTTCTTCTCTCTCTCTCAAACTCTATAAGAGTGGGCCATTTTGGCATTATATAGCATGCCCACCTAAGTATGGTGAAGCCCTACTCAATTGTATACCTTTTGATCAATAAAATTACTAATTTTTACCTCTTACATGACTGTACTTAGTGTGTTGACTTGAATGTGTGATCTTGCATAAGAGAAGACTAAGGATTCCTTAGCATGTTGATCATTTTCTTCACCTATTTGCATCTTCTTATTGTATGGCATGTGGTGTGTTCCAAGATATGTCCAGGTTAAAGTGATATTATTGTCATTGGTGACCTCATAGGCCTCTTGTCTAGTATTCCTAGCTTTTTACATTCATTTATAACCCCATAATGTAACATTGATGCAAGGAGTCATTGATTAGAGAGTGTATGTTTTAGTTATCTTTTGATTTCAAGTGTGAAATACATATGGTTGGATGATATCAACATATCTGGTGTATCACCTCCATTATTATAGATTTTATTTCAATTATCCTTATCCCTTTTCACCCCCAAATGTTAGTGGTATCAGTAGTAGTCAAGTGGTACATCAAGGGAGCTAGCCCTATCTAAAGACTCACCTCATTCCTTAGGTTGTCCACAAGCCTAGAGGTGATTCCATTGTGATACTTGGATGAGGAGAGCCTTGGAATATCCTCAAAGGGTTCATATCCAAGTGAAAACAATAGGTATATGTGCTTTCTTTCAATTATTTATTATTATCATTTACAAACCCCAATGAATAGGTTGGCCTATATTGTTATTTATTATGCATTCTTTTGTGTTTTCATGAATAATGCTTGAACTAATACTCTGTGTAACTTTACATTTTGTCACATCTAGTGGGACCATAAAATCCGTTCAAGCAAGGAAGACTACTTGGAAATATTAAATTTCCATTAAAGTCATAAAAAAGTCATTTAATAATAATTTTTATTCTCATTTTCTCGTGTTTATATCATTTTTGTGCATACACATGTTACAAAGTGACTGATGTCAATTTTGGCTGATTGACATCAGTCAAGGCTAGCTAACATCAATTGGGTTACAGGGCAAAATATGGCTAAATTTTTCAATTTTAGAGATTTATTCAAGTTTGTAGTGGTCAAATTGAATTTTATAAGTCTCTAATCTAAAAATTTTTTGATCCAAAAGTTTTTATTTTGGATATTTCATCCTAAAAATTGAGCTAACAAGTATTTTTTAGCATAAAATTTTTGTCTTCAAGTTTACAAGTGACTATTATCAGTCAGTTTCAACCAACTATGGTTAATATATGATTGGCATCAGTCTTGTAGTAATTTTCATCAATTAATAGTGACAAACATCAGTCTCTCTTTTTTTTAATAAAAAACATAGACCTAAGAGCAAAAAATCCAAATTTACTTGTTTCATTTGCAAATATGCTTCAAATCTAAACAAGACGCTCTAATTTTTCTTATAGAACCTACAATGAAAAGTGTTTATTTGAGCATATTTAAGTATTTTTAACATTTTCTTTGGTGTTTAAAAATAATTACGAACCTTCCCTTTGGTATTTGAAAGGAAAATTGGATGGTTTATTTGAATTTTTTTTATGTTTTTCATAGTTTTTTTCAAAATAAGGCCAAGGGACCAAGAACTTTAGTTTACATTTCAAATTTGGCATTATAAAACTCAACTTTCACTTAAAATTTTCAGATTTATTGAAGTTTTTTTTTATGTAAATCATTTATCACTTAATTTTTAGATTGTTTGATAAAAAATAATTGTGTGTATGCTTTCCCCCCATCCCCTATAGGGAACTCAGGTGATCAAAATCACCTTTTCATTATAATTGTGCCTTTTACCAAGGCATAAAAAGGAAGTTGTCTAGGTTCCCCCTGAAACCTGTATGGTATGGGTGATCTAAAAACAACCTTAAATAATTTTTACTTAGATTTTACTTCATGTAATTTGGCTTGTGAGGGGGATGTCATTACCTCCCAAAGGTTCTTTAGGGAAGTATTAACCTAGGGCTTCATCTCCTAGTAGTGTTTCAACCCTGGTCCATAGTGGGGTATAAAAATTAGGGTATGCATACTATGAGATCTAGGGGTTGAGTAGATAACCTCATTTTGTAATGAAATATTGAGTTAGGTTTGGTCAACTAAGGGATTCCACTAACCAGTCTATAGATGGAATCATCATGCAAAGGAATAGACCCTTTCATGATAATTTGATCACTATGAACTCAATTGATGTGTTACATATCTTGTGTTAACCACACTTAGGACCATTAGATGGTCATAAATTTTAAGTTTTATAAATCCCCACTTGCTACAGAGTATTATTGATGCAAGGTACACCCAAAGGTCCATGTCACCATATTATCACTTGGAAGAAGAGGGGTATAAAATACCCTAAAAATTAATGAAATTTTATTTTGGATGAACACTTAAAATTACTTTCAAGTGTATGTATATAGATGGATTTTAATAATACAAAGCAAACCTTACCATTTTAGGGCTTAGGATGATTACTTAGTTACATTTATCTTTTGGTCTTATCTTACTTGGTCCTTGATTTGAGTCAAAACTTGCTTATAAACACATGTCATAACCAAACACATTGTCCAAAATTTCTTAAATAAGGAGGTGCTATGTCGGTCAAATCTAAATCATCTTTGCCTTGTTCAAAATTATCATATTAAACATTGTGTTTTGTATTGTCTAAATTGGCATAGTTATGTTGCCCATTTGAGTCTAAACCACTTGCCCAAAATATTTTTAGTCCTTCATTGATAGTTCAAATTATAATTTCATAAGGTTGATGTGCTAATTGGATTCACCATTTTCACTTGAATTAAGGGAACTTGGGTTCAATTTACCATTTTAATTGAAGGTCATTTGTAGACTCATCATCCATTTTCATCATTGGTGAACTTAGGTCATTTTGTGCATTTCTTGCACTCTAAGTTCTAGAACAAAATTTTATACTACCATTCCGATTACCATGTGGTAGCATTGTGTTGCATATTCGCTTCTAGTTTTATACTTAGGAACTCTTTCATGATTTCACATCTTGAGTTTATTGGTTTATATTATCTCCTTCTTAATCTGAAGGGCTTTTTTATAGTTTCCTAGTAATAAATCATCAAAGTTGAACTAGTTTTTATGGTATTGACATATCTCAAAAGTATAATTTTTAGTGTATTAGCTACACTCTAGGATTTTTAAGTTATCATACCCTCTTCCAATTCATATGATTTCAATCTACCCAAGGTTGAGTAAATTTTTGAACACTATTCTTCTAATTGTGTGTATTATTATGCCACCTTCCTTATTATAGTCTCTTTAGTTTCCTAGTCACCTTGTTTAGAAAATATCAAAACACATACCTTGTTCAAACATTTGAAAAAAAATTCCAAATCTATTAAAATGTAGAGAGAAACCTTTTTAGACATGAATCAAAGGTACACTCATAGTGGGGTCTCTTACAGGCCTAGTTATGAGGAAGAGAGTTATTAAGATGGTCAAGATAATTATGTGGTTTTTTAGGACATTCCAATAACTATAAGATCTGAGGAAGAATTTATAGAATATCAACCCCAAGAGGACAAATATGAATCTCTTATAAGGTTGATAGAATCTAGTGCTAAACTTCCCTCAAATTTTCTGATGGAACAATTACATACCTTAGTTAGAGAAGGAGAACAACAATGAGAGAAAGCTTTCATAAAAATTTCACAAACTAACATACCTTCTTCTAGAAAGGTTAAGTAAATAATTATAGAATCAAAACCCAATGATCAATAACTTATTAACAAGATTAATAAGATAAGTCAGTGATAAGCAGACCAACTTATCACAAACTTGACAAACTCTTTAGTAGCTACATCAATATAAAATGATGCTTCAAAGGAATAGGGAAATGTGGTTAAAATAATGATAAATCTAGTTGATAACATAATAATGATAGATCATTATGTCTCCATAGAACAACCCAAATCCCAATAGGTTCCACAATATGTTTCACTAGACATAAATCACACATTTTTCAATTACCAAGAACCTCTTATTTTTTTCCAAAGTCAAAGACTCAAAAATTTAGTATGCATTGAAGAAACCATACAAAACAATTTGGCTATTTTGTATAAACAAACACATACTTTTGAAAATAAGCCACAAACTCTCAAAAATCAACCAAGCACATATAGTTCAAGGTGGTAGATTCTAAGGAATCAACCACTTACCTACTCGACTCAAGGAATGAATCAAATCCAAGTCATGGATCATAGGGTGTACATCCCTACTAAATCCACACAAAAATAGGGGCACATACCACCTCAATATTATTATCATGGGCACATACTACCCCAATAGAGTTATGTTCTACCCATGAATACACTAAACGTGCAAGAATGGAACTCTATGAAGAGATTGTGTCATGTTTGGAGACTAGAAATAGGATCAAAAAGTATAAAATTCAACTAGATATGTCCATATCCATTTGATTTAATCATTCTCCAAGTCCCCTTTCCACCTCATTTTGAGGCACTAAAATTTGATAAATACAAAGGAAAGGGTAAACCACATGAACACATTCAAGCATTTTTGTATTATGCCAAGAGGTGGCTTATAGTATCATGTTCTTAATTTGATTATTTTCACAAATTTTAGTAGGAAAAGCTTTATATTTGATACTCAAGTTAACCAAGGGATAGGTTACAAATTGGAATTACCTATCTAAAAAAAAATTCAACCATTTATCACACAACATCAAACATGACTTGGCCATTATTCAATTATGAAAATCCAAACAACGTGATGGAAAAAGCTTCATAGAATACCTACAAAGGTGGATAGCATTAGCTAGTCATTTTCAACATAATTTACAATACAAACAGTTGGTACACATATTTGTAGAGAACCTACACCCTAAGGTGGTACACAATCTACGGATTGTTTACATAAACACGTTCAAATAAATCATAGACAAGGGTGTATAGATTGAGGACTTATTTATAAAAGCCTTGTTAATATTTTAATGTAGGTTCAAACATCAAATCTAACTCACTCACCAGTTCAAATGGTTATGCAATAAAATCCTAAGGGATTTAATAAGAACAAGAACATGGTTGGCCAATAGTGTAACTAAAATAAGACACATACAAATGGTGTAGGCCCCGCTGACCCCAAATGTATAATTATCTCCACCTAATCCACCACCTAATTTACAAACACAACGTCCAAGAAGGACATTACATAATCAATATAGAGTCTTTAGAAAATTGGGAGAACCAGTTGAGATAGTGTTATAAAATCTTATAGTAGCTAACCTGATTGTATGGTCGATACCAAAGCCATTTCCTCAAGATCAACTAAAACCAAATTGGAATAATGAAAATGAATGGTTAAATTTCCATCATTTTATCAATCATGGTGCGTATTTGTGTCTCGAATTATGGCACCTTATTAAATATCTAATTGAGAGTGGTGAAGTCAAGATCAAATTGGCCTCACAAGGCACTAATCAGGATATGTGAATCCATTTCCTCAACACAATTGACCACCACCAAGGAACAAATAGCAAAACCAAGGATAGAATCAAAGGCAAAATCAAAACTAGAATCAAGGTCAAAATCATAATCAACATGATCATAATCAAGATCATAATACCCATGCTAACAACTTGGGTTACAATAACATACCTTAAAACTATAACAACATCATGGGATGCATTTTTTTAACCCACATTAACACTATTACTATAAAATCTTTTGAACCATCTCATGCTTCTTGTAATAGGAGACCTAATATTATAGGGCCAACACCCTCTCCCTCTAGTAATACCATGTCAAATTCATGTAATTCTATCATGAATCCATTTACATGGGTTACTATTTATGGAAAACACCCTTTTTTAATTATAATGGATCCTCATCAACTCAAAATTGTAATAACGTAATTAGATGCCTATGAGTCACCCTCCAAGGCCCTTCATCTTCTAATTTTACTAGCTTGTTTCCACGTCTAAGTTACACAATCATAATTATACATTCACAAGTTACTCTCTAGGGCTCTTTTCCCACTTCTTCCATAGAACCCAATGTGAACATTATGCCTTCGAATATAAAGCCTAATATTATGCCAGCCAAGGCCAAACTGTCTCATTACAATGTTGAGAATCCTTATAGTCTATTAGATGAACTAAGAAAAACCCTTACATAGATTTCCATTTTAGATTTATTTCATACATCTAAATTACATAAAACTATTTTGAATATCCTTTTACATGAATCAATTGTTCCCAAAGATATAAATCATAAATAGTTCCAAACACTAGTTCATCAGCTCACATTTAATCAAAAAGACATGTCCATCCTAGGTCTGAGTCATAACAACCCATTGAATATTGAGGTAATTGTTGAAAACCATAAGATGAAGAAGGTTCTTATATATAATGTTTTAGGGATAAACATAGTATCCCTAAAAAAGATACAAATATTGGTCTATACTATGAAAGACATCTAGCCAAAGATGATCATAATAAAGGCTTATGACAATGTCGAGAGGGAGTCTTCTGGTATCATTGATTTACCAATCATATTTGGGATTATTTCCCACAACACATTACTTCATATTATTGACATTGAGTTTCCTTATAACATAATTCTTTTTCATCCTTGGATCCATGAAGTACAGGCCATTCCATCTACCTTGCATCAGTGCCTTAAGTTTCCCCATGATGGGATTGAGGTTACTATTCCAGCCGATCAACAAACTTATCAATACTAAAAACATCCAGAGGTTGAGTTCCACAATTATAACTATTGTCCAAGTTATAAATTAATTTGAAATAAGAACAAGGAGATGGTTTCACATCCACCTCCATCTAGTTATATCAACCCTAGTGACTTAGCTTCCACTTTGGTTGATCTATTTCTTGAAGTTCTTACAAAATGGGCTATGATTGAAGATGTTTGCATTTTCATGTACTATCTTAAGGATGCCTTCCATGTTTCAAAGTTACCAGAGTCTCCTAAAAAAAATAGTAAGACAAAACCTCCTAAGAACACCAATGGACCCACCTTGATTTGGTAATAGAAGAAACATCAACAAAAAGCACATGTGGTATTTGTACCTACTACTTCATTAAAATAAGATTAAGATGCTTTAACATAAAGAGATTGGTTATATTATGATGGTATTATTGATTACTTTTAGAATCAAAAATATCCTATCCCTAATTAGATCATAGATCATCTTGATTATATAGTAAGTGGCCTTGGACCATGAGTGTAAGGAATCTTGGAACACTTATTAGTCAGAGTACCTAATTTAAATCATGGTCTTGGATTTATACCACTTAAGGCTGACCTCATGACTTTTGATAGTGATTCTTCAAAATTGACTAGTGATGAGACTCTTGATAGTGATCTAGCATCCCATTATAGCCTATTTTACGATCTTGTTGACTTAGATTTATTTTATCAAAATTCCATTATGACCATAACACCTCATTATTCCATTAGAGCTTCCCATACTGAAGCAAGAACCCATTCCACTATTGTATCTTCCCTTATTAAAGTAGAACCTCATTGTTCCCTATGCCTTTTCCATCCCAAACTCATTGATTGGGACTAGAAAAACTTGATCATATGCCTTGATGAGTTTCAAAATGAATAATCAATTGCAGAATACATAGGCCTAAGAGATGGATTACCCATTGGTGATCACAAACAAGGATTTGATTTTTCATTAGATCCTTATCCATACTTTCAAGAGAACGTAAACTTTTTTGGTCATAAAAAGATAAAACATTGAGATATTCAAGTGAAAACCTCTTTGAGCTACTGGTTGATCAAGGAAAAAGTAAAGAAAAAGATAAGCCCTTGAGTGAAAACTTATTTCAGACACTCTTGGATGGGAAATTTTTCTCATCCCCTTAGGATGTAGAATATCCATCAAGTCCTATCTCTATATCCATTATAAGTATATGTTCAGAATAATAGCAAATGTTTAAGTGTCTCACTCTTGAGTTTCTAGATATTTTTGCTACTTGGTCATTACTTGAGATGGAAGTTTCTGATTCATCACACTATCTAAAGCTTTGGGAGGAACAACAAGATGTAGTAGAATAATATTATCATGATCATACATTTATTACTATTCTTGAAGATATATCCACCCTTATTGTAGATAATATTGATGAAGTGAACTTGGGAACATACGATGATCCCAAAATTGTTTATCTTAGAGCTTCCCTTACTGAAGTAAAATGTGAACAAATTATATCCATTTTAATGGATTTCATTGACATTATTTTATGGGCATACTTATAAATGTTAGTCTTAGAGCTACACTTGGTAGTGCATCAACTTGTTTTTCATCTAGATGCCAAACCAATTAAGCCTAAATTGAGAAAGATGCATCCACATATCACCCTCTTGATAAAATCCAAATTGGAGAATTTATTGGGAGGAGGCTTCATTAGACCACTAGACTATTCCAAATGGATATCTAACATAGTTCCAATCAAAAATTAGCCACATGTCATATGTCTTTATACAAATTTTAGAGACATAAACAAAGCATGCCCTAAAGTTGATTTTCCTCTACCCAACATCGACATGATCATCGATTATACTACTAGGTATGAGATGCTATCCCTCATGGATAGATTTTATGGATACAATCTAATCAAGATAGCCCAATAATATAAACACAAGACTATATTCACCACTCCATGGGGAACATTTTGTTACAAAATCATGTCATTTGTCTTGAATAATGCTAGAGCCACATATCAACATGCCATGATTGTCATCTTCCATGACATGATGAATGATATTGTTGAGGACTATGTTGATGACATACTATAAAAATCATGAACACATGTTGGACATCCTGACATTCTACAAAGAATCTTTGAGAGGCTTTATGAATATAAAGTCTGCTTGAATCCTAAGAAGTGTGTCTTTAGATTCACTTCAAGTAAATTGTTAGGTTTTATTGTATCACAAAGAGGGATCAAATTTGACCCTATTGAGGTTAATTCCATTGGTTAAATGCCTTCACCTTCAAATATTAAATATCTTCTAAGCCTACAAGGAAAGATCTAGTTAATCCATAGGTTCATTTCTCAATTGGAATATAAGTGCCACCCATTTACTCATCTTGAAGAAGGGGATCACATTTCAATGGGATGAAGACTATCAGCTAGAATTTTCAAATATCAAGACATTTTTAGCCAACCTACTAGTTTTGAGATTACCAACACCTAGACAACCACTAATTCTTTACATATCATCAACTGATCATGCACTAGGGTACTTTTGGCCCAACATGATGATCAAGGTAAAGAACATGTAGTTTATTATTTAAGTTGCACACTAGTGGCTTATGAAAATAATTATACACCTATTTATAATGCATGTATATCTATGGTGTTTGTTTCCAAAAATTTACGATGTTATATTTTGAATAATAAAACAATTATCATCACTAAGGTGGACCCTCTCAAATTTTTATTATCCAAAGTAGCTCTCATACGATGTATGGCTAAGTGGATCATGATTTTGAGTGAATTTGATGTTGAGTATCAAAATTAGAAAGCTATTAAGGGGTAGGTTATTTCTAATCAACTTACAGAGGCCATTATTATAGATACTCAACCACTCAGATTTGACTTCCCATATAATTCTAACATAGCAGTGAAAAAAGTGTAACATGAACTTAGATGGTGGAAGTTATATTTTGATGGTTCCTTCATGTCTAATAGATATGGAGATGACATATTGTTGATTACACTAGAAGGGGATTTGATTCCCAAAATTTTTCACATTAATTTTCATTATACCAACAATATGGCCAAGTATGAGGCATTGATTGCAGGGTTGCATCTTGCCATACATTAGGATATTTATCACTTAATGGTTTATGATGATTCCTGATTGATCATCAATTAGATCACTGATTAGTACCAAAATAGATATGACAAGATTTTTCTTTATAATCAAATCATGGATAATATCAAGGTTTATTTAAAATATCTATAGTTTGAATAAGTACCAAGGGCCAACAATAGATTTTTCAATGCAATGACAATGATTAGGTTAATGATATAGATTGATAGTGGGGCTAAAGAGTATCAATTTCTAATTGAGAATCTTCTACAGCCTACACATATTATACTAAATTTAGAAAGAGTATGTGTCATTGTTGGTCCCAACCCCCCACCTAAACTGCCTTGGTATCAAGCCAATTATAATTACTTCCATGATCATGTTTTTCCACCTAACCTATCTAGTAACTAGTAGAAACTATTCCATCACCATCTATACCATTATACCCTCTTTGGAAACATGCTTTATCTTAAAGTCTATGATGGAATGCTACTTCATTATTTATCTTCAAGAGAATCAAAGCTAGCATTGAAGGAGGTTCATGAAGGAATGTGTGGGGCCCACACCAATAATGTAGTCTTTGCTAAAAATTTCCTCAAAATAGGATATTATTGGCTAAATATGGAGATAGATGCTTAAAATTATGTGAGGAAGTGTGTTACTAATCAGCAACATGGAAATTTGATACACTCACCTTCCTTACTGCTACAGTCGATCACAACACTATGCTCATTCATACTTGGGGCCTCAATCTCATCAAGAAAATAAACCCAAAATATTTAGATGGACATAAACACATTTTAAATACTAAGTGGATTGAGGCCATTCCTCTCAATTACATCATTGGGAAGTAGATAGCCAAATTTTCATTACCATATCATTTGTCGATATGGCATCCCAACATGCATTATATCTAATAATGGTGGATCCTTTGTAAATAGAGATGTTAAATACCTTTGTGTAAAATCCAAAATCAAGCACAAAAAATCTATACCATATAACCTACAAAGCAATGGACAAGATGAGTTATCAAACAAAACCATTATAGCCATTTTAAAGAATATTGCCAATAATGTTGGCTATTATTGGCACTTGTAAATATTTATTTCCCTTTAGGCTTATTAAACCAGTCATCAAACCCCTATAGGAGCCACTGCATACTCCCTTATTTATTTCATAGAATCTATTATCCAAATTAAGATTGAGTTGCCTTCATTGCAAGTTTCTTTGGAGCATATTGAAGATGATGAAGAGTACAGAGTCTCAAGGTTGTAAGAACTATAACTTCTTGATGGTAAGTGTTTGGATACCCTAGAAAACTTAAAAGCCTATCAAAATAAATTGTGGAGAAGATAAAACAAGTTCATTCTCCCTTAAGAGTTTGAGATTGATTATTTGGTCTTGAAAGAGAACTAGAAGAATACAAATGTTGAACACAAAAAAAAAAGTAAGTTCTAACCTGATTGATTGGTACCATATGTTATCATGATGAACTATGGATTAGGGGCATATCGATTGGCTAAGCCAATTCATGAAGAACTTTCAAATCCCATGAACATTGTGCACCTAAAGAGGTTCTATGCTTGATAGCTTCAAACCATTGTCTACAATGACCCTTACTTGAGGGCAACTTGTGCTGAAGTATTTTACCATTTTATCCTAAACCATCTTCTCATGGACCATATGTTTTTAACCTACCCTAGACTATTATTTCAAGAACCATATTCCTTTCATGACCCTAAATAGTGGAATATTTGGACCATTGGCACACTGAACATGTTTTATCCCACCCTAGACCATCCTTTATTGGACTATATTCATTCTATACCATTCTCTTTGAGAACCTAATTCTTTTCATATCCCAAGGTTGTTGTAAACCTAAAAAAAATTATCCCTTGACCAATTATGATCTTGATTATGAATCATCAACATTATTATCAAATTCAATGCTAGTTATATAAATTAGATCAGCATGGATAGTATTTTGTAGTTTCTTTTATAGATGAGTGAACACAAATTCATCTTCAGCTTAGGATCTTTTCCTACTGGATGGTTCTATAGAGATATGTTGCACATGATTATATTGTGTTTTTTTTTTATTTGGTAAGAATTATTGCCTTATCAAGATCCTTTTTCTCATCAATTTATGATCATGTGTCATTACATCCAAATTTATCTCTTATTGGAGTTCCTAGTTAATTCCCTGAACCATTATTTATATTCACAAGTATCATCATAGCCAACTTAGTTATTATTGGAACTTCTACTCTTGGAAAATCATATCCTTTATTAGTTGATTACCCTTGTACATATTTTATCCCAAAAACACTAAAAACATTATAAAATGATTCACAAAAGAACAAAAACATTGTCTTAGGATTTTGTACATTCTTATATCCTATGTTCTTACCATTTTTCAAGTAATTATCCCATGCACTTGTCATTTTGCAAGACTATTCTAATTTTTACACTCTCAACATTTTGTGAGACCATCTTCCCATTTTATTCTACAACATTAATCATGTTTTTTTGGTCATCACCTTTTCTTTTATCCCAATTCTTGAGAGAACTATATTTAACCTAAAGTTCATATTAGACCATGCATCCATGGAGCTATGTAAGTAGTGTCCACTTGTCTTGTACATTTGGAGTCAACTCAGCCAACCCCTTCCTTTTCTTCTCTTCCCCCTTTTCCTTTTGCATTATTCCCCTATCACTTGGAATCAACTTTATGTCCTTGTTATTATTATGTTTTTCTAGAAAGTAACGCCTCTACTGCACGTGCATGAATAACTATTTTTAAACCACACTAACTTGGTTTTTATTTGTGTGTTTATTTGATTTTTATTAGTGTTTTATTGTGTTTTCTTGTCCCTTCATTTATTTCTTCTTCTTTCCTTTGGCTATTTCTTCTTGTTTCTTCCTAGTCTTGTGTTTTCCTATTTGATCTTGTTCTTTTCTTTTGTTTTTTAGCAACATCTCGATGGTCCACATAGATCTTGTTTATTTATATTTTGATATCATGTTATTAAGTTGTTCTTGTTTTGTTTTCAAAATCCTTGTTCCTACTTAATTCTTGATTTTTAATATGTTGATGTTAAGCTAGGTTTATTTATGTTTTTCTTTTTTCTATCTTTGTTGTTTTGTTTAAATGTAAATAGTTGTAACTCTGGTCTTGGTTTTTTTTTACCATTATCCTTAGTTATAGGTAGTCACATTTGAACTAACACCACACAATTGAAATGCCATGTCATTATTAGTTACTCATACTTATGATGCCTAATTTATTTTTCTATAGCAATCACTTTGTGCTTTGGAATCAAGTCTCAACATCAATATAGCTCTGATGAATAGCTCTCAAGAACACCATGCATTATTTAGGCTTAATAGGTTTGGCACTTGACTCTATGCTTAGACGTGCATCTCTTGGCATATATCATGAGTCTAATCAAACAATTGATTAGTTTTCAACATCCCTCATTCCATTCTCTCCTACTTTTAAGTATACTAAATTGATTTGAGGTCTATTTGGACTATGTATACAGTGCTTGGATACATGATGTATCCTAGGTCAGCTTGGTCATCTTCATTCTTTTCATCTCTTTCATCACTTTATACATCCTCATATGCCTAGTTTTTTGTGTATTTTTAAAACCATTACACCATTGCATTTATGTTTTTGATTGCTTATCTTTAATCTATGTATTAGGTTATATCCTTGAAATATTACTTTCCAATTTTCCCATGTTGCGGCACAACATTTAAACCAATCATTGAATCAAATGAGCCCTATAAGGGAAAACCATGCTTTATCAAAGATCAAAATCTACCTTACTAGAGAAAAATTATGTTGGGGATCAACAAATAATATGATTACACTTATGAAAGCAATAAACCGCAGAATTAAATTAGATAGATAAGTAACTAGAATGAGAAATAGCAAAGAACAAGAGATACAAGAAACCACCCTGAAAACTTGTATTAAACTCTTTACAGAAGGAATACAATTGAAGAAACTTCTTTCTTCCACACCTCTCTCAGATGTACAGATCTCTCTCTAGATCTCTTTCCCTCAAGAGCTCTCTCTCAAGTACAATCAACTCCAACAACCTGTATTGATTCACCTATACAATTATGTACTATTCTTCAACATTCACACATTACACTAAGCTAAGAAGATCTAATCCTACATATAGAATTAGGAAACTTGAGCATGAACTTACAACCAATAGTTATGCCTCTTGAACAAGGGCTCTAAAAACAGTCTTACTAATAATAGAGACGTGGACTTAAGACTACAACTTAATCTCATCATGCAAACACTTGGTTCTGTCCTCAGAAATAGCTCTCTAGACGCACAGGTAATCGACGCCAGTTCCTACCTGCTTGCCTGTGACTGACGTTGACTAATCCTTGCCGATGCTGGCATCTCTTGAACTAATCCTGACCGACGTCGGTCGCTCCTGACTGACACCGGTGACTGTGTAAACCTGAAACTTTGGTAATGCACTCCTTGGTGAAGCTTTTAGGCTCCACACCTTAACAATCTCCCACTTGGAGATAAAAAGCTACACCAGTACTTGTACAGCAACATCTTCTAGCTCCTCCATCTTCAACTCAATCATGAAGACCAACAGAAGTTGAATGAAGATTTAACTTCTCCTTTGTAACTGGCTTGGTTAACATATTAGTAGGATTCTTATCTGTATGGATCTTCTCCAGCTTCAACTCACCATCTTCCAATACCTATCTTATGAAGTGGTACCTAAGTTGTATATGCTTTGTTCTTGAATGAAAGGACAAATTCTTAGCCAAATGAATGGCACTCTGAATATCACTGTATAGTCTACAACTCTCTTGCTCCTTTCCAAGATCTTCCATGAAACGTGTCATCCATATCATCTCTTTGCTAGCCTCTGTGGCTGAAATATACTTTGCTTCTATAGTTGACAAGGCAACAACCTTTTGCAACATTGATATCCAGCTAACCACTGTTCCACCTATAGTGAAAACATATCCTGTGGTGCTCCTCCTACCATCCAAATCACCTGCCATATCTGAATCTACATAACCATGTAGAGAAGTATCTGAACCTCCATAGCACAAATGCCTACTGCTGGTTCCTCTCAGATATCTAAGGATCCACTGAACTGCTTTCCAATGTTCCTTTCTTGGATTGGCCATATACTTACTTACAACTCCCATTACTTGGACAATATCTGGTCTAGTACACACCATTTCATACATTAAACTCCCTACTACAGAAGAGTATGGAACTTTATTCATGTACTCTACCTCATCATGTGAATTAGGACATTGTTCTTTACTCAACTTAAAATGTCCAGCCAAAGATGTGCTTACCAGTTTTGCATCCTGCATATTGAACTGTTTCAACACCTTGTTCACATAATCCTCTTGAGACAAAATCAACCTATGATTTTTCCTGTCTCTCTTAATGCTCATGCCAAGGATTTTCTTTTCTGCTCCCAAATCCTTCATGGCAAATGTTTGAGATAATTTCACCTTAAGCTCAGAGATATCCTGCATGTGTGATCCTGCAACCAGTATATCATCTACATACAACAATAAAATAATATATCTACCATTATCCAATCTCTTAAAATACATACAATGGTCAAATTGACACCTACTGTAGCCATGCTTAGTCATAAACCTATCAAATCTCAAATACCACTGTCTAGGAGCTTGCTTGAGGCCATACAAGCTTTTCTTCAATCTGCACACTAACTTCTCCTTACCTTTGACCTCAAATCCTTCTAGCTGTTCCATATATATTTCCTCATCCAAATCTCCATGAAGAAATGATGTCTTAACATCAAGCTGCTCAAGATGCAAATCCTCAATAGCAACCAAAGACAATACAACCCGTATAGAAGTCATTTTAACAATAAGAGAAAAAATCTCACCAAAATCAATACCTATATTTTGTGCAAATCCTTTCACTACCAACCTAACCTTATATCTCATCTGTCCATTCTCACCTTCTTTCAACCTGTAGGTCCATCTATTCTTCAGTGTCCTCTTACCAGCTGGCAACTCAACCAAATCCCATGTTTGGTTCTCTCTCAAGGACTCCATCTCCTCAACCATGCCACGCTCCCACTAACTCTTGGACTCCACCTATAATGCTTCTTCAAAACTCTCTAGTTCTCCACCATCAGTTAGCAATAAATAGAATAATGAAGGAGAATATCTAATTAGAGGCTTACTTACCCTTTCTGACCTCCTGATGGGCGTCTGAGACTCATTCACAACACGCTGTCCACCCAAATTCTCTTACAGTGACCGACCTCAGTCACTTTCAGGCCTATTACTGGCCAACACCGGTTCTGCCTGACCGACGTCGGTGCCTGTCCTACTGACATCAGTCTCTGTATGACCGACATCAGTTTTTGTTCTGTCGACGTTGGTTCCTTCCCTATCGACATCGATCTCTGTGTTTTCCTGCAAGTGATTATTTTTTTTTCTCGTGAGCTCATTTTGGACTGTCACCTCGTCTGATTCTCCATTGCTCTACCCAAATTGATTTAGCTTCTTTAGCTAATCAATATACATCACTTTTTCATTGAAAACAACATCACGGCTCCTAATTATCTTATTAGTTCCTAGATTCCAAAATATGAAACCAAAATCATCTGAGCCATAGCCAATAAATGTGCACCTCATAGACTTAGCATCCAGCTTCTTTCTATTTTCCTTATCAACGTGCACAAAGGCTTCACAACCAAAAACTTTGAGAAAAGAGAGATCTACCCTTTTACCTATCCATGCCTCTTCTAGAATTCCACCATCCAGAGCTGTAGAGGGTCCTCTGTTAATCAGGTACACTACAGTGTCAACAACTTCTACCCAAAACTCTAAGGGCAAACCAGCATGCAATCTCATACATCTTACACGCTCCATGATTGTTCTATTCATCCTTTCAGCAATTCCATTTTGCTAAGGTGTCTTTGGAACTGTCCTTTGCCTATGGATTCCATGTATATAACAATACCAGTTGAACTTATAACTGTAGAACTCACCGCCATTGTCAGATCTCAGGCACTTCAATCTTCTACCTGTTTCATTCTCAACCATAGCTTTCCAAATCTTAAAAGTCTCAAATACATCATATTTCTTCTTAATACAATAGATCCATACCTTTCTTGTAGCATCATCTATGAATGTAACATAGTACTATGATCCTCCAATAGAAGTAACCTGAGCCGGTCCCCACACGTCTGTGTGAACAAGCTGCAACTTATGCCTCTTCTTTGTTGACACAGTCTTGAGAAAACTCACTCTCTTCTATTTTCCAAAAACACAGTGCTCATAAAAATCTAGATCTATGTTTTTTAAATCTGAAAGCTTACCTTTAGACTTAAGAATTGACATCCCCTTCTCACTCAGGTGGCCAAGCCTTGAGTGCCACAATTTTGCATCCACATTTAAAGTAGATAATACAGAATGAGAATTTTTAGTAACACAATTACATAAATAGAGAGTACCTACTCTCTTACCTCTGGCCATAACAAGTGCACCCTTGGTCACCTTCCAAGATTCAGTTGTGATGGTTATTGTACAACCCTCATCCCCTAACTTTCCTACAGAAATCAAATTCCTCTTCAAGCTAGGAACATGCATAACATCTCTCAACACTCATGTGTTGCCATTCTGCATTTTTAGCTGCACTTTACCTTTGCCAATAATTTTACGAGGATCATCATCCCCTAAATACACTATTCCAAAATCTCCATGGATATAGTCACTAAAATATTCTCTATTAGGGGTAGCATGAAAAGATGCATCAGAATATAACACCCAAGATTCTATATTATTATGCAAAGAGAATATTAAAGCATCTTGTGCAATACCTGCAACCTTTACTTCTTCTTTTCCTTCATGCTGATTGTCCTCCTTAGGCTTTGACCAACAATCTCTACTTATGTGCCCCATCTTTCCACAATTCCAGCATTGTGGCTTCTTTCCATTTTTGGATTTGGATCTACCTCTCACCTTAGACTTAGATCTTGATCTCCTCTTGCTCTTTTCTTTTTACCTTCCCCTGCTCTCAAAACCTAAAGCATTCCCTGATGTTTCCTCTATGCTTTTCCTGTGAATTTCCTCATTCAAGATAACACTAACAACATCCTCTACTTTTAAAATATTTGAAGCAGATGCAGTATTACTAACTACCATTACTAAGCTATGCCAGCTTTCAGGCAAAGAACATAATATTAAAAGAGCTTTTATTTCATCATCAAACACAATATTGACTAAACTTAATTGATTTACAATTCCATGGAAATCATTCAGGTGATTAGATACATATCCACCTTCCTGCATACGCAAATTAAATAACTGCTTTATAAGATATACCTTATTAGAAGCTGAGGGTTTTTCATACAAATTTTCTAAAGTATTCATTAACTCTACCGTAGACTTTGCCTATGATAAATTAGATATCATAGTAGATGTTAGACTCAGTCTTATAGACCCCAGAGCCTTTCTATCAAGAACTTCCCATTCTTCATCATCCATGTCTGTGGGCTTCTTTACAATCCCACCTAACGGTAAGTATAGATCTTTCTGATATAGATAGTCCTCTATCTGCATTCTCTAATGTTGATAATTTTTTCCATTGAACTTCTCCATTCTCAGTTTACTTTTTTCTGCCATTGCTTCTCCCACTCAAATAGAAATCCCTGCAGAAACCCATGTGAGTAACCTGTAATCAATACACACTACACAGATCTGAACCACCTGGTAGTGACCCTGAGCTCTGATACCACTTGTGGATATCAAGCTCTAAAACCTACAACCAAGGCTCTGATACCACTTGTTGGGGATCAACCAACAATATGATTATACTTATGAAAGTAATAAACCATGGAATTAAATCAGATAGATAAGTACCTAGAATGATAAATAGCAAAGAACAAGAGATACAAGAAACCACCCTGAAAACTTGTATTAAACTCTTTACAGAAGGAATACAATTGAAGAAACTTCTTTCTTCCACACCTCTCTCAGATGTACAGATCTCTCTGTAGATCTCTTTCCCTCAAGAGCTCTCTCTCTCAAGTATAATCAACTCCAACAACCTGGATTGATTCACCTATACAATTCTGTACTGTTCTTCAACATTCACACATTACACTAAGCTAAGAAGATCTAATCCTACATATAGAATTAGGAAACTTGAGCATGAACTTACAACCAAAAGTTATGCCTCTTGAACAAGGGCTCTAAAAATAGTCTTACTAATAATAGAGACGCAGACTTAAGACTACAACTTAATCTCATCATGCAAACACTCGGTTCTGTCCTCAGAAATAGCTCTCTGGATGCATAGGTAACCGACACCGGTTCCTGCCTGCTTGCCTATGACCAACGTCGGCCGATCCCTACCGACACTGACGTCTCTTCAATTGCTCCTAACCGACGTTGGTGACTGTGTAAACCTGCAACTTTGGTAATGCGCTCCTTGGTGAAGCTTTTAGGCTCCACACCTTAACAAATTATTTATCACATGATCATATCCAATCTAATGGATCACATTATTATTTCTTCTCTTTTGAGACATGATTCTTATTTTTATTCAAATTCTAATCTCTTTAGACTTTTACCCTCATTATGGTAATATCTTATTGTGCAAATTATCTTGGGATTTATCAGTTTTAAAGTGTGTGGCTTACACCTTAGCTTTGGGTGTGTTCAAAGTGTGTTTCTTCTATTTTTGGATTGTATCCTTCTCATTCTCCTCATTCTAAGGGCCATTTTACTCTAATTATATTTTGATCACTAATGGAATCAATGCATGCAAGCATTATCTCATCTGGATTTAATTTTTTCCATAAGTCAATCTCACTCTCTTTCTCTTTTTGAGAGTCCATCCTTCTCTTTCATCCTTGTATGTCCTCTTGAGGGGGCATCATGGGTCATATCATTTCCAATTTCTTCTTGAAAACTCTTTTCTTTGAAAAGACATTAATTTTCTTGAATGTCTTGCTAAACTTTATCAAATAGGGGTAAAATATAAACATCCAATTCCTAACACCATTTGTGTTGAAATTTTCAATATTACTTGAATTGCACTCAAATGCACAATTTAGGCCAAAATCACTTAAAATGCACTAAATGGTATGATCTTGTCATATACAAGTGTTAATTTAGGCTAATGTATCCCTAAATAGGGAAATGCATTTTATGTGATTCCTAACTTTTCATAAATCATTTCAAGTCAAAATGATGATTTTGTATTTTGGTGCTCTAGATCACTCTTTTATTCTAATTCATAAGCACATGTCATGTGCCTTTGTTATTTTGTGTCGATAACATCCTAAATGGTATCACAATCTATACATATCTAATATCACCTTCTAATTCCTCCTAAGTTAAATTACAACCTAGTAATATGAATTTTTGACCATTTTGATTACTGGTGCACTAATTACCAAATAATTGCACTAAATTTGATTGATTTTACTTAGGCAAATTAAACCAAATTATGAGCTTAAGTAATAATTCCATGGAACAGATTGATTATTTATTTATTGGAAATTGATTTTGAATATCTGCATCACCTAATGACATAATCAATAGGGTAGAATCCATAATCCATAAATACAACAAATATCAATTTTATGGGCACCCATTCCTCATTCATGCCTCTTTAATGTAAAGCTAAATCTATTGCTCTGCTCTTTAACCAACTCTATCACTTATAACATACACCTCTCAACACCACTCTTGTGTTATCACTTTACCAATTAGGTTCAGCATCACTATCTTACACTTCGCTCACTAACTTCAGACTTTGTTCACTTTCATATTTCAATCTTACATGTCTCTCAAATGAATTAACTCATTCCTTCTTACATGCTATCTATTTTATCAGTCTTTGTGACATAATCCAATAGAGTTAAAAACAAATTTCATATCCATACTATCACTAAGAAGTTATTAATATCATATCCATAATATTAAAAGTCTTTTAGTTCTCTACATTGAAACAAGACACCTTTTAATACCTTTGTTCATCTTCTACACAACTCTATCTGCCTATTGACCATTTCTTATAGCTTTTTTATTGAAAATATGATATATAAAAATTAGTATGAAATCATATGCTAAAACAAACTATCAATATAAGTACCCTTTATTTTATATTATCTTTTCACAAAATCTCAAATCCTTACTCATCCTTTTAATCACTTTTCTATCCCTTTGTGCTCTTTGTTTAGGTCTCTTAAGGTCACTATTTACCCAATTTAAACTCAGTTATCCTTATATGATACAACATGGTCTGTACCAACTTCAAAATTTTAAAATATCTTAGGGAAAATTATTTCTTTCAAACTACAAATTTTTGCACATTTTAACCATTCAAATCTCATTATAAACACTAAACCCTAACTCTAGGGTTTACAGGCCTCTATCTTAGCCAAGAGGCATCAAAATTATATTGTAAACATTTACAAAGGTTTAAAAAATCCAAATTATTTTATGATCACTATTTTAATTCTTGGCAACTTTCCAAATCATCATTAGGTGTTAGTTTATTCATTGTCTATGTCAACAAATTCAAACTAAGCTTGACTGTGTCTAAAACTTGATTATATACATGTTTATGTCCCTGTAGAGACACCAAACACACTACAAGACAAAATAAGACATCAAGGAACCTATAAATATATTTTAATAACTCACCAATTCTTCTCTAAAACTTCTTTTCCTTGAAACAATGATCTTGCTCTTCATGTAAGAATCCTACAATCCACTCTATATAGCTTCTCATATGATTTAAAGTCTAATTATGCAACTATTTGAATAACCAATGATTTACTCAAAGTTTATTTTTCATTAAAGTCAATTAAAATGATATTAGTCTTGAGTAACATGAATCAATTCAATTTCTCAGTCTTCTATCTCTTAACAATAACACTCATAGCTTGCATATAACAAAATGACTCACAAAACATGGGTATGTTCATAATATAGGTGTGAATATCAAAACACCATATGGTTTTACCATCATTAATTACAAATTATAACCTTAGATCAAATAAAAAAAATTAAAAAACCTTCTGAACTCAATTATCACAATCCATTTGATTATCAATCTTGAAACACACAATTAGCAAGTAAGCTTAAACACTCATAACAGGGCCTGGTTTACATCAATTTGCATATTTTGCACTAGTATCATATAAATGACTTGGAATAGATGAGCATACATAGTAATCATAATAATAATTCTTCAAAATGACATACTTTATTAATGTCATTTTACATATATAGACTAGAATTAATCACACAGTCCTCAATCTTATATTGGCAGACTCTTCACCACTGCATTTTTCTGTGACTACCTATTTCCTTCATTCATATGCTCTTAATTTGAGCTACACCACAAAATATATCCTTTCGATTATGAAATAGACTCTAAAATATGTTCCATAACCATTTCTTGATCCAAGAAACTTCCCACCAACTTATTTCCCATGTAGGGTGGTGAATACCAATGCTGCCACCTAACACTTTTCACTAGACATATGACTCAAAAATAAATTTATGACCTTCATGAGACCATCAAGGCATATTACAACTTTATTTATCAATTACATATATTTTTCACTCATCTAGACCCATTAGAACACTCTCAAATATTCCTTACACATTTGAAAATTTAAATTAGGAAAAGGGCAAGAAAACCTCATAAGGACTAAATTCAAATTTTACTCACTTCCAAGTTCACTTTTTGGCATTCCTATGATGCCCTTACATCATACTCCCAAGGGGAGAAAATAACTTGACCTCTATCTTCTTCTTCATTCAAATTTTCATACAAATGTGTGTGCTCCTTGATACCACACCTATACCTTTGCTTCTTCTTCCATTGGTCCTTAGCTTTTACCTCTATTGCTACTCATACTACTACTTATACCTAAAATCATGCTTCTTTATTTTCTTTCTCTCATGTTCTTCTTCAATATTTATGGCATTGAACATGAATTTCAATTCTCTATCAATCTCTTTCTCTAGAAATGTTATTGTTGCCTCTTCATCAGCAATCCTACTCCATATCATGTTATCTTCCTCTTTTGACCACTCCAAGGTCCTTTTCTTTTTAATTAGCATATCATCCACATTTTCTATCATGTTATCTTCCATTACAGCTACTTCTTCCTTATTGATTGTCCAACCATCTAGTTATTCACATTGCATATTCTTTTCATAGACTATGAATTTAGTCTCATCTTCCTTCACCTATTCACTAATTTCCTTAACCACTTCAGGTGCTTCTTGTTTGTTAGATAACCCTATAAATTCTTCAAACAAACCTATGGTGGATTTTTACAACACATCATCTTCCTTTACAAATTATTCATAAAAAACCACATGCACTTCATTACTTGTCATACCTTAATCTTCCTCATCATATGCTATTTGCTTCTCTTCATTTCTTTACTCTTCTCCATCAAATAACTCTCCATCTTCAGGGTGACAAATCACCTCATATTCATTTTCACCTATATTATTCAATGCATCTTATTTTTGGACTATTGTCCATTCATATTTTTCATGCCAATCATGCTCTTAAATTTCCACTTCTTTACCTACATGACACATTATTATTAGAATAAAAAATTTGAGGCTTCATTACCTCTCTCTCCTCCTTCATGGAATTTTTTTTGGAATTTCATTTATCTACCTCTCCAAATATTCTATCACCTACTGGTTCTCTCTCTTGCATCCTTTCTATGAAGTTTCACTTAACTCTTTTCCTAATCTTGATTCCACACTACAATATATATATATACATTCCACATCCTCAACAACTATTTATCCATCCTTTCCAATGCATCTTTCATCTCTTTTTACATCATCCTCTCTTTTTAGATTTCATATTCAACCATGTCTCTCACCTTTCTCTCTACTTCTCCCTTCATCTTCCTCTTGAGTACCTCACTTGGGTACATTCTTCTCTTTTCTTTTTTTGGGTCTCACTTGGACCACTTCCTTCTTTTGGTTCACACTTGGAACCTTATATATCAGACCTCACTTGTCCTTTTTCATATTTTTTCCTTCACACTATAACTATCCTCTCTCTCAAGCTCTTTTTATGAGCTTGTCTTTCTCATTTGAGCTTGTTATTAGCTCACTTTTCTATAGGGTTTCCACTTCACCACTCACTATTTTATATTATTCATACATTTAAATCATTAAATAAATCACAAACCATACCTTTATCTACCTTCTCAATTATGTCTCTCAACAAGGCTCCATGTCATCTACCTTCTTGCCTTTTACCTACATTTTCTTATTAATCATGCAACATGCATTATGAATAGTACAATCACCATGTTCATACCTATACACACCTTCATAGAGAATCTAGATGGCTATGATACCAAATGATGTAGATCTAAAACTATTACTTTTCTCTTTCAACAACTCTGTCACTTACAACATACACCTCTCAACACCACTCTTATGTTATCACTTTCCAAATTGGGTTCAACATCACTGTCTTACACTTCACTCACTAAATTTAGACCTTTTTCACCTTCATATTTCACTCTTACATCTCTCTCAAATGAAGTGACTCATTCCTTCTTACATGTTATCTATCTCATTAGTCTTCATGACATAATCCAATGGAGTTAAAAACAAAGTTCATATTCATGTTTTCCTTAAGTAGTTCTTAACATCATATCCCTATTATTCAAAGTCTTTTAGTTCTTTATATTGAAACAAGAAACCTTCCAATACCTTTGTTCATCTTCCACACAACTCTACCTACCTATTGACCATTTCTTATAGCCTTTATTCTTGGAAATCTGACATGTACGGATTATTATGGAATCATATGGTAAAAATATATATCAATTTAGGTACCATTTATTTAATACTATCTTTCCAAAAAATATCAAACCCTTACTCATCCTTTTAACCACTTTTCTAACCCTTTTTGTTCTTTGTTTAGGTCTCTTAAGGTCACTCTTTACCCAATTTAAACTCAATTGTCTTTATATGATACAACATGGTCTGTACCAACTTAAAAACTTTAAAATATCTTAGGTAACATTATTTTCTATCAAAATACAAATTTTTGCACATTTTAACCATTCAAATCTCATTATAAACACCAAACCCTAACTCTAAGGTTTACATGCCTCTATCTTAGCCAAGAGGCATCAAAATTCTATTGTAAACATTTACAAAGGTTTAAAAAATCCAAATAATTTTTATGAGAACTATTTTTACCCTTGTAAACTCTCCAAATCATCATTAGATGTTAGTTTATTCACTTTCTATGTCAACCAATTCAAACTAAGCTTGACTGTGTGTAAAACTTGATTCTATACAGGTTTGTGTCCCTATAGGACACCAAATACACTACAACACAAAATAAGACATCAAGGAACCTCTAAATACATTTTAATAACTCACAAATCCTTCTCTAAAACTTCTTTTCCTTGACACAATGATCTTTCTCTTCATGTAGGAATCTAATAGTCTACTCTATATAGTTTCTCATAGGATTTAAAGTTTGATTATGTAACTATTCAAATAACCAATGATTTTTTCAAAGTTCCTTATTCATTAAATTTAATTACAATGATATTATTCTTGAGTAACATTAATAAATTCAATTTTTATCTTCTATCTCTTAACAACAACACTCATAGCTTGCATATAACAAAATGACTCCCAAAATAGGGGTTTATTCATAATATAGTATTAATATCAAAAGAGCATATGGTTGTACCATCATTCCTTAAAAATTATAACCTAAAATATAATAAACAATTTCAAAAAACATTCTAAACTCATTTATCACAATCCTTTTGATTATCAACTTTGGAACACATAGTTAGTAATCTTAAACACTCATAGCAGGGTCTGGTTTACATCAATTTACATCTCTTACACTAGTATCATATAAAGAACTTAAAATAGAGGATCATATACAATAATCATAATAATTATTATTATTCAAAATGTCATACTTTATTAATGTCCTTTTACATATATAGACTAGACTTACTCACACAGTCCTCAATCTTGTTTTAGCAGACTCTTCACCACTTCATTTTTCATTGGCTCCCTATTTCCTTCATTCATATGCTCTCACTTCGAGCCACACCACAACATATGTCCTTTATATTATTAAACATACACTAAAATATGTTCCATAACTATTTATTGATCCAAGAAACTTCCCACCAACTTGTTTCCCATGTAGGCTGGTGAATACCAAGGCTGCCACCTAACACTTTTCAATAGACATATGACTCAAAAACAACTTTATGAGATTCATGAGACCATCAAGGCCTATTAAAAATTTATTTATAATTTACATATATTTTTCACCCATCTATACCCAATAGAACACTCTCAAATCCTCCTTACACATAAAAATTCAAATTAGGAAAAGGGCAGGAAAACCTCTAAAGGACTAAATTTAAATTTCACTCACTTCCAAGTTCAATTTTTGACATTCCTAAGATGCTCCTACATCACTCTTCCTCTCAAATATTTATGAGGATTTTTATGGATTTATTATGAAAAATTATATTAATTTATGGCCACACATCTCAATCTTGAGATGGATGGCCATGGTTGATCCTGACCCATTTGAAAAATCTATAAATAGAAGGGAATAGAACATAATTTTTAAGCTTAAATTGTGTAAACTTATAATGTAGGATTATCTCCATAATATTTCTTTGTGTTGATCATTTTTGTTATTTTCAATAAGATATCTTCATTTGATAGGCATATTAGTGATTTCATATCATGAGCCTAGATTATGCATGGTGATCTTGAGATGATAGAGGAGCATGGCATCTATTTTTGACAAAGACAAGAGCACCAAATTAAGGGGGAAAACATGTTTGAATCCACTTTTAGATGGTATAAGATTCTGGTAAGGTAATATGTATATGTGCTTTCTTTTAATTATTTCTTATTGTCATTTGCAAACCTCGTCGAATAGGTTGGCCTAGATTGTTAGTTCTTATTCATTGTTTTGTGTTTTTCATAACTAATGCTTGAAATAATACTCTTTTTTAATCCATCTCTATAGATTATATCCACTTTGATTATATTTTTATAATAAACTTTCTACCATTCATGTTATAATTATGGATTATATTTGGCATTATTTTGGCCACATTATAAATTATAATCTCTTTTTTCCTCTCTTTTTCTCTATCTCATTAATGTGATATGATATTAGATGTATTTTTTAGCTTGTAATTTTTTAGATATATTGATGATAATTCATGAGCTTAATTAGATATGTTATGATTATCTTACTTGGTTAATGTTCATTATTTTTGTGGATATGTAATATGATTATAATTTAGCTTAATATGGTATTTAACTTCATATGAAATAACTATGCATTTCATTTTGTGATTGGTTTTGGATTATACATGATGTTTCCATGGATGAAACCACTATCAAACATTTATCCAAAGGAAACCACTATCTAACATTTTTACAAATGAAACTACTATTTGATGTTTCCACATGTTTTAACCAAATGTGGATTTAGAAACCATAATATGATAAAAACTATTAGAATAATTTAGATTAATAAATATGGCATTCAAACATAAATCTCAATGTAACATAATAAAAATTATTACAATAATTTGATAAGTGGCATATGATAAATATATTAAGTAAAATAAAGGGATGACTACTTATATTTTCTAGTTAACTATTTGGCTATGATTATATAAAATAGACTAAATCAAACTTGTGATTTATCTAGTTCAATAACTATGTTTCTATCTAGTAGGGTCGATTATATCAAATCTAGGTCGATATTGATTTTTGATAATGACCTAGGTGGTTGGTAATGACATGTGACAAAAGATGTGTTTATTACCATATGGTCACCTTCACCTATCTCTATAAGCTCTATATGTGTGATGTTGAAACCTAATGATGTACACAACTTCATAAATTAGCCTCCTTCACATTGAAACCTTAGGTGCTTGTGATTGATAGAAACATGCAAAAACTAAGAAAGTGAAATGGGATGATCTCACCCTAATCACCCCCATTTTATGATTGATTATAGCCTATGTATCAAATATTATGAGGAGGAAAATCAAACCACACATAGTTATCCCACCTAGTGTAATTGTTCAATTATACTCCTTCACTATATGTATGCAGCTAATGATTTAGATTTAATACTTGATAATTATTTCTTTGACTTGGATTTAATATCCTTCAGAATTGGATTGTGACTACTTCTAGTGATAGGTTTACAATTATGAAATAATAGGGAATATTTACTCAATGTGTAATAGTGTATAGATATGTACTATATAAGTGCCAAGTCCCCTATCGAGTGAGACATTGATTTGTATATAAATGAGTCCAACTAGGTAATTTCTCACACCACTAACATTCTAGGTAGATGGACTGACCCTAGGAAAATGTTTTATTTTAAAAAGTTTTTATTCCTTGGAGAGGGTTAGTACCAACCAGATCAGGTCTGTATCGACTAGTGATATATATTAAATTTGATGTTATATGTGTGTGTACATGAATATTGAATTGAGCATATGGGCATGTCTATGCAAGATAGTATGATAATTTTAAATATATGATGAGGTTTATATATGTGTGTAAAGCATAACAAAATGATCAAAATGATAAGGTATCATGTAAGTGTGAGAGAATGTCAAGTTAGGACCATGTTTGTGTGCTCAACCCATGTATGGTAAATGTGTGTCAATGTTGTCATTTTCAAGTAGTTAATACTAGATTTTAGTATCTACAAATTCCACCTTTTTATTTTAGTAATTAAATTACAAGAGTAAAATGAAAAGATATGAATGATTGTGCACAACACACTTTGTCTTTGGTGGGAAGCTCTAATTGTGCAAGTCACTCGATAACAAAACCTACAACAAACATGTATTGTCAATATTCATGGATTGATATTTTAAATATAAATTTTGATTTTGAAATTTAAAGAGAAAGGAAGGGTTATACCTATGAATTGGTGACAACCATGTTTCCCTTGCAACTTATTGAAGATATGCTTCCTTATTGAAGCATTGGAGGAGAAGGATTTTCACTAAAATACTTGGATATGTGTTATTCTTATTTAAAAATAGAGAATTTTTTACTTTGAAGCATGTGGATATTTGGGATGACTATGCCCTCAATATGTATAGCTATTTAGGACCTTGGGTTTGGAAGACAACATGTCCTAACTCTCATAAATGTGGAGAGAAGTAAAAAATGTACTAAAGCAAATAACTACCTAGAAAATAAAGGGGAACCACATGATGGGTTTGTAGAAACTAAAACTAAATCAACCATTGTAGATGGATTATAGATGTAATTATATATTTTCACTCCATTTTATTCAAATTCACTCCATTTTTAAAAAAATGAATGATAATAAATGAATGAATAATATTCATGCCCCATCATTGTTATAATAAATTAATTCACCCATGTTTGTAATAAGTGGTTTGTTATTATATAAAACAACCATATATCATATAGGTTAGTAGATTATGAATTTTTTTAGATTGTTATTTTTTTACACTCGTAATCTCTATTTTGGGTTTATTGGTTGTGTAAAATCCTATTTTCTAGGATATTATTTTGCTATTTAATAGCCCATGTAATTCAATGATCTAAGCTTAATGAAATATTATTTCTTTCACATTATTTTTTTTCTCAAATTTTGTATTAGATCTATTCATTATCAGATTCAAATCTCTAATAAATTGATCAACATGCAAATTAGATTGCACTTGAAAAAGTAGTGGAGAAATTAAGAGCTTGCAGTTAGAAATTTGCTCTTCAAGCCATATTATATTCCTTCACTAGAGGCCATACAACTCTCCATAGGAATGTGAAAATTTGATCAAGTATAAGTTTTAATTTTTTAATCAGTCTACAATTTGAAATCTTGATTTTTGACCTAGCCATACAAGCTTTTGGGCCATTGGAAAAAATTTGGTTTTGCTTGCCTAACATCTACAATAGTACCATACGGATTTTGGCCCATATCTAGCCATATAGGATGAGTTGGAGCCTAAAATTTGTTGGAGACTATGAAAACTTAGTCTACCACATTTTTGACCCAATATATACAAGTGTGCATTAGGATGTATAATGTTTTGGGAGCCTGGAAGACTATACTGGGCATTTTTGAAATACAGTCACTATTTTAGCCATATCATGTCATACGATCATCCAAATCAAATTATATTTTTGCACATGAATCCTACCTCAGACCTAAACTTTTTCAAATTTTTTCCCATATATGGGAATTCTATCGTACAACATTTTCGCATAGTCAAAGATGGTGCAAGTAGATTTTATTAGATGGTGAATGTTGAATAGTATGGATTTCCATTCATATTTAGTTGTACAAATGGGTTGGAAAATATTTTTTTACGATAATTGAATATTTGATACTTATTGATCCTCTTAAAATCTTTATGTATGGTTGTGCATTGTTCCATATAATATTTTGGGGGTCTCCAAGTTGGCCTATACAGGAGACTATCATGAGGAGCCTATGTGGAGTGAGAGGTTCAGATTTTTGCCTATTAATTTCACTTTGCATGGAAATATAAAGGTATAAAGATTGATTTTTTAATTTTTTTAATCACTCTTTTTAGATTTATTTGAAAATTAAGTGAATTAAAAACTTAAATCTCTCCATAACTCAAGTGGTAAAATATTTTTTTGGGCAAAATAAGTGTTAGGTTCAATTCCAACAACTAGTAAAATATAATTTATTTTTGCCTAATGGATTATTTTATCCATTTATTGTAATGTATTGAAAATTATTTTAAAAAAATAATCACAAATCATGATTTTTTTTTAAAAACTCAATCGTAGTGTTCGGTCTAAGCGATGCCTCTGACTCATGTTTAAGGGTAAAGTCATCATGCTTGAGTTACTACATCCATAGCCTAACATATCTATAACAATGATTTATAATAATCATCCCTTTAAATCATTAGGGAGAAATAAGGTCACATGCACTCATAGACATCCCTTTATTTACCTATTTGTTTTAGTTGAAAGGTGTAAATCCTGATTGGTGGTATTTCCAAGTATATAATGAAGTTACACATGCGTATGTAGAAATCCATCTAAGCAAGTGTTAGTGATTGAATGAAACCTTTTCAATACTATATAAGTACCACATAATATACTCTTTCACATATATTTATGATTCTTTCTTGTACCATTAGGTATAAATAAAGGGAAAACTTCTTCCACATATTGATGAGTGTAAAGGAAGGGTGTGTATAAAGAAAGGTCTTGTATAACAGACTTACGATATATAGAAAGGGAGACCTTGAAACCTAGAGTGATAAGGAACCATCCAACACCCTTATTTAGTATGGTCAAATTTGTAATCATGGTCAGAAATGGACTACATTTTTTTCTTCTTGACACTTAAATTCTTTGAGGTGACAACTATGTCATATGAAAAACTAAGGTTAAAAGACACTTGGAATTTGAAGACATATGGATAGTAGTTGATGGCTCATGGACCCAACATATAATTGATGTTGATCAACAATAAAATTTTGACAAAGCCAATCATAAGGCTACTCTCATAATCATGTTCAAAATCTTAGATGAGGTGCAACCCCATATTTGTAATGCCACTACCACTAAGGATGTCTGGGATAAGCTTCAAACTATGTATGAAGTAAAGAATCAAAATCAGATTCTTCATCTCTAGAGCTAGTTCCATGATCTCAAGTTAAAACTAGGAGAAAAAATTGAGGATTTTATTCATAGAGTTTCAACATTATGAGCTTCACATAAATCATTGGGTGAAACAATGTCAAATGACACTTTGGTCCCCATTGTCCTACAAGCATTACCCCCTGCTTACATAATTTTTGTGACCACATTAAATGTCACAAGTTAGAAACCAAACTTTGTCTCATTAGTTAACATGTCATAGTAGGAGGAATCCATATAGACAATAGAGGAACTTGATGAAGAGCATGTACTTGCCTCCTGTCAAAAAGAAAGGAAACCATTGAAGGCATCCAAACTAAATCCTCAGCAGAATAAATAAAAAATCAATAGGGGAAAAAACCCCATTCATAAAAGGTCTATCTTATTTTTGGAAAGATAGGGCATGACCTAAAACATTATTGGTATAATACATTCCCATAGGGATCCTGTATCAATAAACCCACTTCACAAAATTCATCATAATCATTGAAGACAAAATCTCATTCCAAATAGAATTAGAAAAAGAAACAACTTGGGAATGTTACAGAGGATGATAATTCTCTAAATATGATCATATATTTACTACCTAGCCAAATTAAGAACCTTATTCTCTAAATTTTATCTATTATGTTGATTTTGGTTCCACTAGACACATGATAGGACAAAAAAGAATGGTTTTCTACTTTACACCAATCAAGATCTTGGGGAAATATCTCACTTGGTGATGACTCATCATACAGTGTTAAGGGTAGAGGTAATGTTTCTTTACAACTTGGTCATAAGACTAACAAAATCTAGATGTTTTATATGTCCCAAAACTCACCAAAAACTTGTTATCTATAAATCAACTTCTTAATCATAATCTCAAATTTGAATTTGATCACCAAGATGGTAAAAAGTTTTTCCTTATCAAGAACAAGTCATTAGGTTCCAAAAAATTTTCAAAAGCTTCCAATATAGGAAAACAATTTATCTTGATTTTTTAAATAAATATCATGATGCACTTATTATGAATAGTACAGATAAATCTCAGTTATAGCACAGAAGATATGGTCATTTGAGTCATGGGTATTTACTTACATTGAGTAAACACAATATGGTTAGATTTCTTCCCATACTCAAATATTCTTTTGATATTTGTCCTAGTTTCTTATCTGGTAAACAACAAAGATCTCTTTTTGGAAAAATTGAATATCAGTCTCCACATCCACTTGATTTGGTGCACACTAATTTGTGTGGACCTATGACTGCTAGACATAATGGATACAAGTATTTTTAACTCTTTCTTGTTGATCATTCCTACAAGATGTGGGTTACATTATTAAATTCTAAAGATAAGGATTTTCAAGCCTTCAAGGAATTCAAGGCCTATATTGAAAATGAAACTGGTCATAAAATCAAATCCCTCCACTCAAATCATGGGAGAGAATACACCAGTAAAAATTTCACTACATACCTTACAAGAACATGGAATACATCATCAATACACTACTCCTTACACACACCAACAAAATATTGTTGCATAAATGTGTAATAATTTCATTTTAGATATGTTTCAAAGCATGGTTGAGGATGCACAACTACCTCATTCATACTAGGTAGAATCATGTTTGATAGTTATGTATCTATTAAACAGGTCACCCACCAAAGTTCTTGATGGAATAACACCACAAAAAACATGGACTGGGAAAAGGCCAAAAGTATCTCATCTTCAATTTTTTAGTTTAAAAGCATACATTCATATCCCAAAGAAGAAAATAAATAAATTAGATAACAAAACCAAGGAAAGTATTTTTATGGAATACAGTAAAGAGTCAAAAGCCTATCGGCTCCTTGATCCAGAAACTATGAAGATTTTTATTAGTAGGGATGTAGTATTTGATGAGAAAGGTGAAATCAGTTCATCTTTCACACATACATCTATTACAATAACTAGACCTAAAATATTTCCAAATGAAAATAGTGGTGAAGATCAATCAAAAGATCTAGCACCACCTACAACTATTCAATGTATGCCTAAATGGTATATGAGTACAATTCAAGATGCAAAACTAGATGGACCTCTAAACACTTCATTTACAAGACTGATGACTCATGCCATGGCTCATCAAGAGGTAAATTTGGCCTTAATGAGCATAGTTATAGAAACATTTGAGCCCTCTATAGTCCGTGAAGCCCTAGAGTCCAAACCTTAGAAAGATGCCATGGATACAGAATATAAGTCTCTCATGAAAAATGACACATGGCATCTTGCAGATCTTCTACTGGGGAAGAAACCTATCTATTGTAAATGTTTCTTTAAGACCAAATACAAAGATGGTATTATATACAAGCACAAGGAAAAATTTATCATAAAGGGTTATGCATAGAAAGAAGGTATAGACTACGAGGAGAGTTTTGCTCTTATAGCTAAGACAAAGACAATCAGAATGATCTTTATAATAGCTACATAGTTTGGTTAGAATGGACATAAAAATTGCCTTCTTAAATGGATATATATAGGAAGAAGTCTATATGACTCAACTAGAGGGTTATGTCACACTAGGGCAAGAGCAGAAAGTGTGCAAACTCGTAAAATATTTGTATGGTCTCAAACAAGCTCCTAGAGCCTGGTATATCAAAATTGATGAGCATCTCATGAAGCATGGATTTTAGAGGAATCCATATGATCCAAATTTATACTTAAAAAAGTAAGGGGAATAGATTCTAATCATTTTTGTTTATGTCAATGATCTTGTCATCACTAGTAGCTCAGCAAAGATGATTGATGTAACTAAGAAAAATCTTAATCAATCATTTGACATGATGGATCTCAAGATATTGCACTACTATCTTAGATTAGAAGTCTATAACAAATGGCACCACATATTCATGTCTTAGATGAAGTACACCAAGACATTGCTCAAGAGGTTTTAGATGACGGATTGCAAGTAAATATCTACACCCATAAAGACAAGACTTTAGTTGTCTCACTTAGATCCATCACCACCAGTAGATGCTACTCTTTATCACCAATTGATTGTGAGTATCTTCTACCTCACATATGCTAGGCTAGATATCAGCTATGATGTGAGATATATTTTTAGGTTCATGCAAGATCCAATAGTAAGTTAGAAAGTAGCTAAGTGGGTATTGATATATCTTCAAGGAAAAATGGACTATGGCCTAGCATATAATAAGAATGATAAGTTCTTCTTAATAGGATACATGGATGCAGATCATGCAAGTTTAATTGATGACAGAAAATCCACTTTTGGGTTTGTATTCTTTCTTGGATCTAGTCCAATCTCATGGGGGATCAAGAATAAAAACTTTGTTTCTTATTCTTCTACTGAGGCAAAATATTAGGCTACAAGAGAAGCTATCTATGAAGTGATATGGTTATGTCACATACTAGAAGGATTGGGAGTTCCATAGACTCAACCAATAATTCTAAATTATGACAATCATGGTGTTCTTAAACTTGTTCATAATCTAGTGTTTTATGAATGAATAAAGCACATTGAAGTTCAAGTCTATTTCATACATGAACATGTTCAATAGCACAATATATAGCTCTAATATAACCCCACTCAAGATCAGTATGCAGATTCTTCACAAAGTCACTTGCATGTGATAAGTTTGAGGCATTTAGAAGTTCTCTCTTTTGTACTCTCCAAACTATTATTAATTAAGGGGAAGAATGTTAGAATAAATTAATTCACTTATGTTTGTAATAAATTAATTCACCTATGTTTGTAATAAGTGGTTTATTTTTATATACAACAACCACATAGCATATAGGTTAGTATATTATATTTTTTTTATATTGTTATATTGTTACACCTGTAATCTCTATTTTAGGTTTATAGGTTGTGTAACATCCTATGTTCTAGGGTATTATTTTGCTAAGTTTTTGGCTATTTAATAGCCCATGTAATTAAATGATCTAAGCTTAATGAAATATTATTTCTTTTGCATTATTTATTTGCTCAGAATCATGACCCTAGGTTTCATTATATAGTTTCGATCAAGTTCACTCAGTTTTTCTCAATGTATAATAAAATTCATGATCAAAATAGGAATAATGTTCATGCCCCCATCATGAATACAAATTTGATAAATGTGAAGTGGAATGACAATCATTTTCAATTCAATTTTTAAATTGTATTGTTTTGTATGTCTATGAAAAATTATCATGCCTCATGAATTTGAAAGTGTGTATATGTGCATGAACCAATATCATACCCTATGAATATATACCCATTGATATATGTTATGCATCTCTATGATAAATTTGAGAACATGTATTTCAAATATATGTATATGTGGAAACCTATAATTCATATTCTTTTAAATTATGTATATATACCCATGCATATATAGCTAAGTGTGTAATATATGTACTCAGTTCTCTATAAGGTGAGTATATATGCATGGAATATGCCTCCATAATCTATACCAATATTCCAATATCTATCATGTAACTGAACTTTGATTTTATTTCTATTTTTTATAGGCATATGTATCTATGACAATCCCACTATAATGCCCCCCTTGTGATATGATGGATGTGTCCTATAAGTCAGTCATATTAAAATAATAGTTATTTGTATAATGTCATGTATAAATATGCTATGCCCCTAACCTATCACATGTATGAGGATAGTATTAGCCGACTTGTGGCTCACTTATCCCTCTTTGACATTATATTACATTTATCTATGCTTTCTTTAGATTAGTAGGTTGGCTTTATTTATATTAGTAGGTCGGCCTATCGAGTAACCATGGCCTAGTTAGACTATATATAGGAGGTAGTGGGTAATCATTTATCATCATATTGTAAATTCTGCTCTTATTGAAGCTTGTGGAGGTTGCCCCCTCAAAGTGGCTTATCTATTATCATATATTTGGATATATTTCAGTCATATTTGGATATAATTCTGCTTTTATACTTAATTCTTGAAGTAATTTCATTACAAGTGGTATCAAAGCTGCGATTTGGGCAATCTTGTGGGCGAAACACTAAATTTTTAAATTTTTTGATATATAAAAAATAGTTGCGAATTTATCTTAAATTTTTTTACTAGAGGTGAGAAATAGTCACATTAAGCTTCCATTAAAATTTCAGCTCATTTGGATCATTTTTAAAAAAATTATCGCTATTTTATGGTTTTTAATAAAATTGCTCTATCATGCGCAATTCAAAGAATTTTTCTGAGTTGTTTACATTTTTAGAAAGCTTAGAAAAATTTGGATATGGTTTTTTCTTTGTATATTTTGAATTGAGGCCTAAATAATTACAAAATCTCTTGGTCAAAGTTGGGTCAAAAGTGTCAATAAGGGTAGACATCGTAAAACCCTTTTATGGCAGGTCCACAAACCCGAGGCCGAGGAAAGGGTTCTAAAACTCCAGGAAAAACTCCTAACAAGGATGAAATGGAGTCAGAAGGGGGGTGTAATAGACCCTTTGTAGCAGGGTTTTCTGACATAGATCACAAAGTAAGCCAGCTTGACTATAGTGTGCAAGGCATTCAGAGTGAGGTGCAAGACATACAATCTAATATGCAATCCATACAAGATAGTTTGGGATATATCATGATGGATTTGAAAATTAATCAATCAAATCATCAAGCTAACTCTATTTCACAAACCCACCAGGGTGGTTCTCTTGATCAGTCTACTTTAAATCCAACTCCATGGCCACAGAAGAACCTATTACCAAAAGTGGATATGCACAAATTCGATGGAAAAGATCCACTCAATTGGCTCAACCAAATGGAGATTTTTTTTTACCTACATCAGATTCCAAGTGTATAGGAGGTTACCATGGCATCCTTGTATCTTGAACCTGATCAATTCATTTGGTATCAATGGTTGTGTGCTCAAAAGAAAAAGATGAGTCTCAATGTCACCTGGTCAATTTTTACAGAGCAGCTACAATTACACTATGGCAATAGTGTAATAGATAATTACTTTAGCCAACTAGAAAAATTATGACAAACTAGCTCTGTTAAGGATTATATTCATCATTTTTAGAACTTATCCTTACGTGTGGAGACAATTTCTGATGCAAACTTGAATGACCTATTTTTGGGTGGACTCAAGGACCACATTCAACATGAGGTATGCATGTTTAATCCACTTAATATTTTTGAATCTATTATCCTAGCACGTAGAGCTGAGGAAAAATTCATAGCCAATAAGAAGCAGCCATTCACTCACTTTAAAGATTGTAGCATATCATCATCAACATTTCCTCCACCTACTAGATTGACCCCTCAGCAAATTGAAGAAAAGCGTGTAAAAGGATTATGTTTTGGTTGTGATAGAAAGTGGAGTAAAGGACATAGATGTGTTGAGAAGAAGTTATTCTACATTGAGGGACCAAATGAAGATGAAGAAGCAGATGATGCCTCCAATGATGATGAGGAAGATATAGAGGAGGTACCTAAAGATTCCCAACCTACAATCTCTTGTCATGCACTTGCAGGTATTAGCACTCCACAAACTCTTAAGGTGGTGGGTTTCCTCAAGAAACAGAAGGTGACAGTGTTGATTGATTCAAGGAGCACACATAACTTTATAAACCATAAGTTGGCCACTCGATTGAACTGTTTCATCTATCCAGCACCAGAATTTTAGGTCATGATTGTAGATGGTGGCACAATTAATTGTTCAAGCAAATGCCATAGTATTAAGCTTACTATGGGTGGGTAAAATCTTGACTCTCCTATGTTTGCTATTCCCATGGGTAACACAGACATTATTTTTGAAGTCCAATGGCTCACAACCTTAAGTACCATTGAGATGAACTTCCAAGAACTATTCATGCACTTTCATTCTGAAGGTAAGAAAATTGAACTACATGGATTACATGCAAAATCTCCACAATTGGTTAGTTCACATCAGATGACCAAGATGCTAAAAAAGGGGCAGAGGCAATCATTGCATGATTATGCTCCATAAAAGTTCAACCCCCAAAGGTATCTACACATCCTGATCTAAAAATAATTCTTGAAGACCACTCATCTATTTTTGGGGCCATGCCAAAAGGACTACCACCAAAATGAGAACATGATCATGCCATTCAACTAATTCTAGGTAGTCAACCACCAAATATTAGACCATATAGATATCCATATACACAAAAGAGTGAAATTGAAAAGATGGTCCATGAGATGCTAGAGGCAGGGATCATCAAGCATAGCCAAAGTGCATATTCATCACCAGTGGTCATGGTGAAGAAGAAGGATGACACATGGAGGATGTGCCTAGATTATAGGGAACTCAACAAGTACACCATCAAAGATAATTTTCCTATTCTAGTAATTGATGATTTACTTGATGAGTTGCATGGTGCTAATTATTTCACAAAATTGGATCTTCGCTCGAGGTACCATCAAATTAGAATCAAAGATGAAGATGTTCATAAAACTACTTTTAGAACACATGAGGGCCATTATGAGTTTTTGTTAATGCCCTTTGGTCTTACAAATGCACCATCTACTTTTCAGAGCTTGATGAACACTATTTTTAGGCCTTTTTTAAGGAAGTTTGTTCTAGTTTTCTTTGATGACATATTGATTTATAGTCAGACATGGGAAGCACATCTACAACATGTGAAATAGGTGTTGATAGTTTTGGAGAAGCACCAACTTTATGCGAAGCCATCTAAATGTGCTTTTGGAGTACAAGAGGTAGAGTACCTTGGTCACATTTTTTCCCATGAAGGGGTCAAATTTGATCCTCAAAATATCAAAGTGATAATGGAATGGCCCATGCCAAAAACTCTCAAAAACCGTTGAGGTTTTCTTAGACTAACAGGTTACTATAGAAGATTTGTGAAAGGTTATGGTAGCATAGCAGCTCCACTCACTACATTGCTAAAGAAGGATGCTTTCCATTGGAATGATGATGCCACCAAAGCATTTGAGAAACTAAAAGTAGCTATGTGCACCACTCTAGTTTTGGCTACTCCAGACTTCTCACAAACATTCACTGTTGAATGTGATGCTTCAGGGTCTGGATTGGGGGCAGTACTAATGCAGGAAGGAAGACCCATTGCATTTTAAAGTCATCAATTCAAAGTTAAGAATCTAAAAAAACCTATCTATGAGAAAGAAATGATGGCTATTCTTCATGCAGTTAAATAATGGAGGCCTTATCTGATGGGTAGACACGTTAAGGTGAAAACAGATCATGATAGTCTCAAATACTTTTTGGAGTAAAGATTATCATCTGAGGAACAACAAAAATGGGTAACCAAAATGTTGGGTTATGATTTTGAAATCATCTACAAGAAGGGTAAAGATAATGTAGTAGCAGATGCACTATCTAGATGGGATGCATCCACAGAAGCATTACTTTGTGCAATGTCCATATTGCAAGCAGATTGGGTGGATGAAGCTAGGTTAGAATGGGAGCAAGACAAGGATACACAAGTTCTGATTCAAAATCTCCAGCAAGGTAATTTATCCTCTGACAAATTTGAATGGAAAGGTAATGTCCTATGGTATAAGGGTAGGTTATACTTGTGCAAAACTTCAGAGCTTAAGCATAAGATTCTTGCAGAATTGCATGCCTCTCCACTTGGGGGACACTCAGGGTTCTTGAAAACTTATCATAGAATTAAGAAAGAATTATTTTGGGAAGGACTCAAGGGAGATGTACAAACATTTGTGGAATAATTCATGATATGCCAATAGAATAAAGGTGAAATAGTTAAGACCCCAGGTTTGTTACAACCATTAACAATTCCTAGTCAAAGGTGGGAGGAGGTTTCCATGGATTTCATCACTGGGTTGCCTTGTTTTGAAGGTAATAATTTTATTTTGGTCATTGTGGATAGGCTTACAAAATATGCCCATTTTTGTGCTCTCTCACACCCATTTTTAGCAAGTACAGTCATGGCTATTTTTATGGAAGTAGTTCTCAAATTACATGGAACCCAAAAAATAATTGTAAGTGATCATGATCTTATTTTCACTAGTAATTTCTGGAGTGAACTATTTTCTTATTTGGGTACTCAGGTAGCTCATATCTCATCTTACCACCCCCAATCTGATGGACAAACTGAAGTGGTTAACAAATGTTTAGAGGGGTATCTCTGTTGTTTTGTATCAGATAAACAAGAATATTGGGTTAAATGGCTACCACTTGCAGAATGATGGTATAACACATCTTTCCATACCTCTTCTAAAATCTCTCCATTTCTAGCACTATATGGTTACCATCCACCATCCACCTTCCATCACTTCTTTATTAAAGGTGCACACCAAGGTTTGAGATGTGGAAGAGCACATTCAACATCAACAAGAGGTTTTGGCTAGTTTGAGAGAGAATTTGGCCTTGGCACAAAATAAGATGAAGCAACAAGCAGATCAATACCGAAGTGAGCAAAATTTTGAGGTGGGTGACTGGGTATTTATTCATTTGCAACTTTACAAGTAGATGTCCTTGAAGCAATAGAAAAAGGACAACAAACTTGCTCCAAAGTATTATGGCCCTTATCAGGTTCTACAAAAAATTAGAAGTGTGGCTTACAAGCTCGAGTTACCTCATTCATCTCACATACACCTAGTATTTCATGTTTCTTGTTTAAAGAAGGTCATTGGATAGAAAGTTTCTGCCCAGACAGAGCTCCCAGAACTAGATGAATAAGGACGAGTCAGTTTGGAACCAGAGAAGATCTTCCAAACACGTACTAAGAGGTTGAGAACCAGAGAGATTAAGGAATATTTTATCAAGTGGAAAAATAAAATTAGTGAAGATGAAACTTGGGAAGGTGAAGAATTTCTGCAACAACATCCATAGTTGTTCAATGTTGAGGACAACGTTGGTTTGAAGGGGAAGGGCATGCTACACCCCTAACCTATCACATGTATGAGGATAGTATTAGCCAACTTGTGGCTTACTTATCCCTCTTTGACATTATTTTACATTTATATATGCTTTCTTTAGATTATTAGGTCGGCTTTCTTTAGATTAGTAGGTCAGCCTATGGAGTAACCATGGCCTAGTTAGACTATATATAGGAGGTAGTGGGTAATCATTTATCATCATATTGTGAATTTTGCTCTTATTGAAGCTTGTGGAGGTTGCCCCCTCAAAGTGGCTTATTTATTATCATATATTTGGATATATTTCAATCATATTTAGATATAATTCTACTATTATACTTAATTCTTGAAGTAATTTCATTAAAAAAGATAACATCATGTAGAAATATGTGAACATGTGGAGAGTATGTCATCATAGTAATGTATGTGTCAATCAAGGAATGTACATAACATATGTAATTCAAGGCATATAATTTTTATGTCTAGATAAATGTATCATTAAACTATATAGTATAAGAATAATATAATAACCTTACACAATAATAGTCATGATATGGATAATGACACCGATTAATGTCATCAAGATCAACAAGCTAAAGTGTTATTTTCATACATAAGGCATAGGGCCATATACAAGGGAGATGAATATGTCACCATAAACAAGGCCAAGGGCCACATGCAAGGGACAATTATATGTTATTAAAAATTAGGTCAAGGTCAAACTTAAAGGACATCATAGTATAATAGAATATCCATGTAACATTGTGGAATATACAAGTAACTAGCAAGACATGTGTAAGCAATATGTGTAGTTAAACATGGTATAAAGGTCATATAAAGATATAAAATATAATAATAAAACATATGCATTAAGATACCCCAAATATCAGCATGGGCATTGGGTGGAGGATATTTCAACATATATATGTCCATGTGTAACTTGTATGTCTTGCATTGCACTCATATACCATGAAATGCATGTGTATGAAATGAATATGCCATCAACCAAATGTGATAAATATCTTATGTAAATAGTGTGATCTAGTAATTATGCCATGTTTAGGTCCTTATTTTTTTAATATTTTAAATTTTTTTGTATTTTTTATTTTTTTTATTTTTTAAAAATTTGAAATTATTAAATTAGTAAGTGGCAAAGGTTTTGAAAATAGAAGAATGGGAAATATATGAATAATCCGTTATGTCAATTTTTAGTACCCATATTTTTAAATTTAAAAATAATATATCTATGTCATATGATGACTTATACCATGATACTTAAAACTATACTAGCAGGGGCCATCTTGTTTAAACAATTAAACATTATTTCTTATTTATTTGTGATTGAATGTGATGTATGATTATGTTTTAATCTATTTCAAATTGATGATCATGTTAATCATTCAAAATAATTAAATAACCTATATCATTTTTTTATCAAATTAATGTAATGATTTATATCTTCACATCAACAAGGTTATACTTTTTGTATAAGGATAATTGCAAAAATTGTAAGTATATTTAAGTGGAGATACTCATATAGTTTGCAATGGTAGAAATACATATTGAATGAGTCATATTTTGCATGTTGGTTTTCATTCATTGATTTTTGATAGTTTGGCTTCATGTTTTATCTTATATTGATTTATGATTATTTTCTCTTGTCATTATAGTTCCAACCCTAATTATAGATCTAATCCTAGACATTTAAATTGAATGAAAAACATTCCCATTTTAGCATGAAAATAATCACAGTGATTAGAATCTTGTCTTTTTGACACAAATAGTTCATTTTGGATCATCAGATATTTTTTAATCAGCATGCATTTTCTTGTTTGGAGACCCTAAGTATTCATTACAAAACCAAAATTTTCATTTTGTTTAGTTTGTTTCAAATTGAGATAAGGAATAATGTGAGAATTTTGAGAGATGAAAGCTCAAAAAATGTTGAGATGCAAGCTTAATTATTAAAAATGTTGAATAATTATAGTAATGGTAAGTTTATTTTTTTGTTAAGATAATTTGATTAATTTCAAATAGAATATTATTTTGACTGAAAATAATGGTTTTAGTTGAAAGATAAGTGCACATATGTTCCTAATTTTCATGGTATGTGTTAATTTATTTTGTCAGTATAAAATGTTGGAGTGACATGACTACTTGATTTCTCATTTTGATTTGTTTCAAATATAGAATCATGTTGGATTAGAGTCAGGGTTCACGCATGTTAGATATAAATATGTGGGGTAGAGGCAATATAAATTAAAATAATCAAACTCCTTAGGTCATAAGGTTATTAATGCATTTTCACATTCATTTCATTATGGAACCCAAATTTACATGCATTTTGATGCCAACTATCCCAATTTATATAATGTTATAAATACCCTTCCACACACTTAATTATCTCTATATAGTAATGATTTTCATAGAGGCCAAAGATAATATGGTTGATAATCTTATTCATTTGGACATAACACACCAAGTGTCTCCTCTCAAGAGATCCACATTGCACATAATACTTTGCCTATTTCTATCCTCATATCTCATAATTCTAAATTATTTAATAAAATGAACCCTAATATTGTTGATCTTACACTCTCATTTGTCCCTAATACCACACTTTATGCCCTTGATAATATTGCTTCATCTCACATAAAATTCACTAGCAATCCTTCATCTCAGCCTGTGTTCACTCACTTGATTAAAAAGGTGAAACTTGAGGTAGATTATGAATTTAGTGGCATCAATGCCATTAAGTTATCAAAACTACCTCTTGAGTATAAAAGTACCAGATGTATAGAGGGGATCCATTTATTGATTTGATTATAGAGAATGATGATTCTGAGAAAGAACCATTGTGACTCTATTTTCATTTGTATTTGGTTGTTTGAGTTGCATAACTTGATATATTGTTTAAGATACTTTATTTTATTCTTCAGTTTGGTACTTTAGATTTATGCAGATAGTTGACTCTCTTAGTATGTTCATTTTAGTTGCATCATTTTTGTGATGAGATTTTTATTTCAATAATATATAGTATCTAATTATGTTGTTATGCTATAATGTTCATAATAGTGATATGGTTATGTTAATGGAATTTGATTAATTATGAAAATGGATAAATCATTAGACATAGTTATATTAATTATATAAAAAAATGTGTTTATTTTTTAAGTTATTTTAAAACAAGCAAATGGCCAACACCCATTATAAATTTTTATTTAGTCAATATTAAAAATACTATTTCTCAAGTCTCACAAACTTACTATTTAAAGTTTGAGTTATGAATTTTATTTAATAAATTTCTTCAAGTTATGAACTTTATAAAGTTAAAATATGGTAACTATAAATTGGTTAACTTTATTTTAAAAGTTAATTATTTTAGTTTTAAAGTTAACTAAAATTTTTGTTATAACTTAAAAGTAAAACTACCTCTAATGTGAAAGCTTTATAAGGAGACTCAAAGGATGTTACAAAGGGCTAAAATATACATAGGTACTAGAGTTATCTAATTTCAAAGCTTTCATACTATACTTATTTCATAAAGCATCTATATGATTGAATATGACTTATGCATAGATAGAACAACACATTCTCTAATGGTGAATTAAATGTTTTGATATACACATATATATCTAGGTTTCTTATTTATTTTATAAATTAGTTATTTGAAGTTGATCAGGTATTAATTCTTGTGATTATTATAGAAATATGTAGTCATATACAAAGAAATAATTTGTACTTTAAAATTGATGAATACATCGTATTTCTTATGACATATTGTTGGGTTTTCATTGTATAGTGATTTTTCTCTTGAAGATGAATTTGTGAATAGTGTTGTACACAATTTTATCAAATATAATATTATATTCATCTTTTAGTCAACTCCTTAGTTTTAGTTTATTTATTGTATTTCATTAATCTTAATTTTAGTTTATTTTGTTATTTTTGTAGTCTTTATTTTCTCACAGTTTCATTAGATTAGTATTTTTTTATCTTTCTTTAGACTATTTTTTCCTCTTGCTAAACTAATCTTTCATCTAATTGTTTAGATTAGGTGATGTTTAAATTATTTTCATCTTTAAATTTAGATTAATGTTTACTTCTAGATTATTTATTATTAATTAATTTTTTAACCTTTAGCTATTGTAATTTGCCTTTATATTGATGTTGGTTTTGGTTAATTTCTACTTATTTGGTTTTCACTTATGCTTCTTTTACCTTTATTTCAATTTTTTTTCATTATTTCTCCTTCAACTTGTTTTAATGGCATGGTGGTGTTAAATAAGTTTATTATAGAAGATATACATACTCATTTGAAACATTATAAATATAAATCAGAGTTCTTTCCTTCAATATATTGCCTCTTTCCTAAGCTCTGTTCTGTTGGATAGGTTAGATCATATTCATAAATCTAATTCAAAATTGATATAAATTTTCAAATGGTTAAATTTATTATATAAATAATTAAGTATTATTTATTATTTCATTAAACTAATGTATTCCCATAATATTTATAAAACCCTTAAGCACACCTTAGGAGTAATTCATAGCCCAAAGGTCCCTATGATTAAACTGATATGATTCCAAATTGACCTTCACAATAAGTGAATGGTTTAATTCAATAATGTGATAATTTCCACCATCAAAAAATTTTGGTGACTCTGCTAATAATTTCATAAATTACTTTATTTTACCTTTTTTAAATTAGTTTTCATTGTCCATGACCATTATAGGTCCCATTCGTATTAGTCAACCTAGTATTGATATTGTTGAATATCAAGTTGATATAGCTTATAATATTGTCCACTTTTATTGGTATAATAAGCATCATTATCTTCATCATATTATTAATTCTATTGATTTTGAAGAGGATGAAACATTTTAAATAGACATATATGTTTTTTTTTACTTCAAACTCAAGTCCATATTCAATACTGAAACTATCATATTAGACTCTACAAGAGAAAAAATCTTGGTTGTTGATCCTTGACCTAAAATAAGATTTCTCTTTAACCAATTTCATAAATATGACCTAGTTGATCTTGTTGAAACTTCAAATGGAAAATTAACTTAGAGAAAAAATTAGGGATATCATCCTAAGTTTACAAGATGATAGGAACCAAGAATAAATAACTAATAATATGTTGAATCTACCATTGATAATGAATAATAATCACCCAATATTTAGATATACATTAATCCAATTAACTTAGGGGAAATTGTCTTGGTAATATTCCTTCCCTTAAAGGAAATAATGTTCCTAAGTTTTTAAGATAACCTAGTAAATCTTGGGAACATTGTCTAGATGATTTTAAGTTAATATGTGCAATGCTTGGAATAACTAAAGAAAATATTTATATTGGGGTTTTTTCTAAAACTTTAGAAGGTAAATAATATCAAACATTCATTAGTATACTAACTAAAGTTATTAATACATGGAAAGATATTGAATATTAGATTGAACTATGTTTTGGTAAACCTAAAAAGACTTAGGGTTAGTTAATGAACTTGTAAATATTTCCATTGATCCAAGTGAAATTATATATCATTTTATTACCAAATTCACCAAGTTGAGGAAAAATATACCACATGATGTGAGGCCATTTAAAAAAAAATCAATATTCTATTTTTTAAGTGAATTAACACTTAAGTATAAAATGGCTTTGGAAGATAAAGATATTGTAGAATACGATGCTACTATCACTTTCTATATTGAGTATAAAAATAAGCTTAAATGCATTGGTTTTAAAGAACAAGCTTATACAAGTCTAACATCTGACAATGCAAAAATTATAAAGTCCATAAATAATTTTGGAAATGATTTGATTTCCGTCAAATGGTAGTTAAATGATAAATAGTGATCATTAAGAAAAGTTTTAAACATTCAAAGAGGTAAGAGTGAATAAACAACTCATTATTTTTATGTATGAAAAGTAGATCATGATCTTAATAATTATATTTTTGTCCAAAATTTTAAACATTTTATCCAAGGGAAGGATAGTATTCGTATTGACTTGGATGACAATATAAACATATGAAATTTTGATGAGTCTTCAGGAAAAATCAAAACTACTAATGTTTTTGTTGTTCAAATAAAGCAAAAGAACAATAATTCTACCCCTAAATATAATTTAAATAAATAAAGACCTAATAATGATCAAAATCTTAATTATAATCCTTCTCCTCAAGATAAGGGTAAAGCTACTTCAACAAGCTAACCCTTTGCCTACTAGATTTAATAATGCTCAATATCAACCTACCTATAATCCTAAACATTATACTCAAATTCACCATCTAAATGTTGGAGCTTATAATATTATTGATGATAGGACAACTACTAAAGCAAGTTTTTCTTTACTTCAAGTTGTTGATCTACCTAGCTAACTTGAAAAGATTGATGAAGTCATTATAAATCCATCTAGTAAACATTTTGTAGGATTTCAAGAAAAAGCTAAAAATATTAAATCTAATTTTATTTTTTCCAAATATAATGATCCTACTTTTGATTACATCCCTCTTTTGTATGTATCTATAAAAAATATTGATAAAGTGATGCATAAGTGTACCCTTAACACATGAACCTCTAATAGTATGATGTCTAAATTTATTAATGATCAAATAGGCATATCTTATGAAAAATAATATAAAAATTATTGGTTTTTATTCTCATAAAACCAAAATTTATGGTAAATTTTGTGATTTTGTCATTAAAAATTACTTAAGATGAAATAATTAGGTGCATTTATAATGTACAAGTTTTAGATATCCATGCTAATTATGTTATGCTATTAGGCAGAGACTAGTTAAAGGTAACTAGTTATTTCATAGGTAAGGATATTAACTTGGTTATTATGTCAATTAAATTTCATTCATGAATAGATAATGTTGTATTAATAATCATATTTAATCTATACCAACTAATTTTTCTTATGTTGAAATTGGGTTTGGAATTTATGAGCTAAAAATAGTAGATGTATTTGATCATAATACATAAGAACCATATTTTAATAAACTATCTAGTCCCTATACTTTGATGGAACATGTTCATAACTTGGAAGTGGTGTTGTAGTTATTATTATCTCTCCCATATGTAAGGGCTTTATATATGCTTATTAATTGTCTTTTAAGAATACAAATAACACAACTAAATTTGATGTTTTATGTCTTAGTTTAGAAAAGGCAATTGAATTTAAAATTAAACACGTAGAAGTCTTTGGAGATTTTGAATTGACTATGATAAAATTTATAAAATTTTATAATACTAATCAAACTTGTCTTCATAGATACACATATAAATTTTGGTCATTAACAAAAAGTTTTAAAGCATTTAACATCACATAGATTCTTAAGGAATTCAACATTTGTGTTGATAAACTTGTTGTTTGTGTTTCTTATCTGAACTTAAAACATATAGAATTTTTGTTGAGTATTAATTTTTAGAAGTTTTGGGACCTAATATTCCTAATCCAAATGATAACTAGTATTTTTTTTAATGTGATGAGCATATCAATTGATCATGATGCTTTTGTTCTTGATTATGGTGATTACTTGTAGTTAATTATTAATAATTTATCTATCATTTGGGTTAGTCTTGAATATATTTAATACTAATGATAATTTCTCAAACTAAATAGCCTTTAAAAAGAATCATAGGTGAGACAATTCCTATAAATCTTGGTACATAAGATCTTAAGTTTATGTTTTTAGGAATTCATTGTATTGCTATTAAAAAAGAATATTTTGCTAGATTTTTCAAATTTTTATCAATATATTTAATTGGTCCTATAAATACCTAAATGGTTATAATATTGAAATTATAAAACATGGCATACCTATAAATCTTGGTATAAAACCCATTAGGTAGAAATGTTGAAGAATCAACATCTTATTAGAATACCCCATCAATAATATGTTGGATAAGATGTTAGATGGTGGTGTCATTTTTCCTATAATATATTTATATTGGGTATCCAACCTTCTTTTTTTAATAAATAAGAATGGGAGAATTCATATTTGTATATATTATAGAGATATAAACCACACTAGTGTTGAAGAATAATTTTTCTTTACCAAGAATAGATCAGATATTGCAATAAGTTTCTAATTCTGAAATGACATATTTATGTTTTCAAGATATGATAATTTTTTTGTCAACTCAGAAGATAAACATAAAACTACATTTACAACACTAGAGGAATATTTTTATTTAATATAATGTATTCTGATTTAATGACTACAAGTGCCACTTTTCAAAGAGCTATGAATGTAGCCTTTGATGATCTAATTGACATTATAATCCAAGTCTAGCTAGATGATGTTACTATTCAATCGAGGAAAAAAATGGACACATTGATTATTTGGGTGTTATCTTCACTAGGTGTAGGAAATATGGTGTATCCTTAAATCTAAATAAATTAGTGTTTGGTGTCACAGAGGGTAATTTATTATGTCATGTCATATCAAAAGAGGGAATTTTGATAGACCAGGAATGTATCAAGGCTATCAAAAACATACCAACTCAAAAATATTAATTTGGTCTTAGGTCATTTTTTAGTAAAATCATCTTTGTGTGTAAGCTTATTTATGATTTTTCTAATAATTTTAATCCTTTATATATTTTTCTTAAGAAAAATTATAATTATTTATGGGATGTAGGTTTAAACACAAAATTTGATAAAATTAAGAATGTCATAGCAAGTGTTCTTGTACTTGCTAAACTTGATTTGAATAATCCTTTTATCTTATATGTGAACACAACTAAAAAAGACATAGATTTTGTTATCACTCAACATAATCATAATAATTAAGAAGACATATCAATTATATGATTCAAATATTAAAGGATGCTAAATTCATATATCTCTTAATTGAGAATTTTTTTCTCTCATTAATTTCATCATTAAACAATTTTAGATATATTTTAATGGGAAATAAAGTTATTATTTATTCAAATGTACCTATTTTACCTTCTTTATTAAAACAACCAACTATCCAAGGAAGGCTATAAAAATAGATTTTTAGAATCCAAAAATTTGACCTTGAATTTGACACTTCAAAAACTATAAGGGCAATGAATAGCCAAAAATTTAGCTAAAAATGTAACCTATAGCATAAATGTTTTATTTATTTTATTTGATGATAGTTTGAATGATAAACCTCATTTTTAAACTATTAATGTTGTTGATCTTTCAAATCAATTTAAGATTACACTTTAAATGCATGATCAAGATTGTTTGTTCTCACAAGATGATTTGTATCATGATCTTGTTTACTACTTCCAAATCCAAACCTATCATGATTCATTGGATAAATGTCAAAGATATCTTAGGCTAAAATCTTTAAATTTTTATTTTCTTGAAAATTTCTTATTCTATTGAAATAGGGTTGGAGTGTTTTTACTTTGTTTGACCCATAAACAAACCCAAAAGGTTCTTATAAGTCGCATGAAAGAAAATATGGAGGATAATTTATAGTGAATACTATTGCATATAAAATCCTATGTGTAGGATATTATTAGCATACTTTATTTTAATATGCTTATTATTTAGTTAGGTCATGTATGTCATGTCAGCTTTTCACTAGTAGAGATAGGTTATATGACATGCCTTTAAATCTTGTCATATCTAAAAAACCTTTTACTAAATGAAATATCAATTTTTTCTCTAACATCCATTATCCATATTTCATTATTCATAAATACGTTCTAACTACCACTTATTATTTCACTAAATAGCTTGAAGCTATAGTATTAAAAAGTTTTGTCACATCTGAAGTGATTTCATTTTTTGAAAATCAATTTTTTTCAAGATTCAGAGTTCCTTATGAAATAATATTAGATAATGGTCCTCAATTAATTTCTAAATAATATTTATAATTCTTATATAATTTAGTCATATAAAATGCAAAAATTGGTTACTTGAGTATGACTTGTGACATCCATCCCATAGGTCCCTCTAATTTGCTTTCATAACCCTTCCAGTCACCTTTTCACTAATTCCTAGTCATCCATAGGATTTAAAGACCTCATTATAGCTTATCCAAGACCCTTTTTCCATGATTATTCCATCCCCATAGGTCATGTACCCTCTGGATAATAGTGCCCAATTTAGACTATAGCATTGGACCTTAGGGTGTCCCCTTTCTACTGCTCCTATCCAATCACATTTTGAGCCCAAATTACCTTTTTTCCCTAATTCTTCTTCTTCATTATGTCAGCCTAGCATGATTGAATTTAACCCATGACCAATAAATCCTAATAAAATCTCATTCAAATCTCATTTAGAAGGGGTTGGAAAATATCATAAAGCAATCAAGAATACAATCAAGATTACTCAAGTATATTTCCCAATTCTCTGCATATCGATATCCAATATTATTTCTAGCTTATTCAAATCCTTACACCAGTCCCTAGTCATATCAAGAAAACCTAGTTTAGCATTTCTCATAATTATACACACTATTTCACTAAGCACATTAAGTGGGAGAACTACATATGGCTTGATCCCTCTTCGAAGTATTGGTATGTAGGCAGCATGCCCACACAAGGGGTATAGAAACACGTTCAATGAATCTTACACACACTAAGCCCCTCTTTTTCTAAAATTTGGTCAAATCACGATGGAGTATAGGGTTTGAATACAAAATTAAATCTATAAGGAGCTTCATAGACTTCCAACTATCATAACTTCATAGGTAGGGTCACATAGACCTGGCGAACAAAACCTAGAAAGCTTAGATTTTTAGGATAACAATGGCAAAGGTGAACTATAGCATCAAACACTAAGGTGTCTTATTTTTAGTTCTCATATCCTTTTACCAAATGAAGTCTAGATCCTAATTTGTGATAGTGTCTCAATCTTGCATAGTGAATTCTAGCCTCTATCTCAATCGTATCAATCAGTATACAACTAAGTCTTGTTTTCTTACCCTTATTACTATTTTTTAAAAAGTTCAAATTACAATCAAATTATACAAATTAATAGCTTAATTATTTCATATTTATATATTAATTTTACTACTCATACCCTTTAACTAAATTAGTAATAATACTCAAATATTCCCAAAATTGTTAAATCATTTGGTGAACCCTACTTCCTTCATTTGCACATAAAAATCCTAAAAACCCTAGGGTAAATTTCCTACTAATTTTTCCTATTTTTTATGATTTTTTACCTGCATAATAAAATAAAAAATTAGCATTAAATTTTTTAATTTCATAGTAATTTTAAAATGATTTTCTTTCAAAACACTAGTTTCCCATACTAGGTCCCGATATTTTCCCAATAATTTTTTGATTTTTTAATAGCTTATTTAAATTATAAATACACTTCAAATTTCAAAATTCAATAGTAATTTTTTTTTTTTAATTTTCAAAAATCCTAGTTGCATACACTAGGTCCTATTGCTTTTGAGATATCACCTTACATTCTAAAATCAAATTTCAAAAATGGATCTCACTTATTTACAAATTTTTCTTACATTTTTTGCAAATAATAAGGAAACCATCATTGGTCCTATCATGTACATGAATGAAAAATTTTATCATATGTTAGTACAAAGATTCATTATTTTCATTTAATGCTTGCTTTTTATAATAAAGGATGATATTACAACACTTATGGCTAAAAATTCACAAGATTTCAATATTCCTTTTGCATACTCTCTCTAGCTCATGCGAAATAATTTATAACTCCATTTTGCTAAACATGTTACTAATGTTATGTTACATGTCAAAATTTTATATAGATTCATGCATAATTTCATGTTCTCTATATTTTCCTTTCTATCTCTCATGTGGAAAAATTTTCAAGTTTATCATGCTAAACACATAAGAAATGTCATAGTACATGTCAAATTTTTTATGCATTCATGTACCAATTTATGATCTATATCCCTTCTTTTCTATCTCTCATGTGGAATACTTGTTAAAAACATATTATTATATAAATCATCTCTCAAATTTCATGCTTTTCATTCCACATTCATGCTTTCTACCTAGATGCATATAACTCCTTGGCTATTTTTGAGTATCTCACTATCACTACTAGACACAAGCAAACACTAGAAGTTATATCTATCCCTACTCCTTTATAACTTACTACATCTAGCTCTTATCCCAAACCTAATACTAGTTTTATGCCTATAGTAGATCATGTAGTACATGTTATCACCCAAGTTTTATAAGATAGGTAGGTTGATTACACCCTTGGCTATAGCTTCATCACTCAGGTTAGCACCCCTTTTGATACAGTTTCAGTTTTTGAGCTCCTTCAATGATCAAATGTTTACAAATATGTGTTATATTTAGCCCTTCACAGTACTAGAATTCTTATTTTTGTAGAACTAGCTTATGTTGCATCTATCCTCAACACAATGTGATGGACTAAAGAACATATTTCCTTTGAAAAAGAGGATTTACCCCCACACTACATCATTAAACAACATCTACCTCTGTACATTCAATTAATAATTAATAATGTGGGGGACAAAAGGGTATTATTTGATAATGGTTCATGACTCAACATTTAAAACATTTCTTTTCTTAAACATCTTAATATACAACCTCAAGATCTAGACCATTCTGATATGAACATCAGAGATTTTGACAACATTCCACAAAAACTCATGAGTCAAATAATACTCAATATTACCTTAGGTTTTAATACACTACCAACTACTTGTCAATTCATATCAAATAACCTCAACAATAATTTATTACTTGGTTGGCCCTAGATTCATGATATGAATGCAGTCCCTTATACACTCCATGCTTGTTTAAAATTTAGTCACAAAGGCTACAACTACACATGCCCAATAGATAATGAACCTTTTAAATACTTCCAAGTTTTTAAAACTTCACAAAATTATATTTTGCACTTTAATCTTGGTAATATACTAATATAACCTATTATTCATAGTGTACCTTCAGACTGTGAAACACATCAACAAACTCCAAGTTATATAATAGCATCAACACCAAATCACTATTTTACCTCTCCTTTTAAACTGAAATGTATTAATAAGATGGGATATCATGGCAAAGGTCTTGGAAAGCACAAATAAGGAATCATCAATCCTATCAAGGCATCTACACAACATGGAACACAAGGTCTAAGATATTAGTTTACCTACCTTCATAATAAGCCTTCTTTCACCACTTCAAAGCATATAAAGTTTTGTCTACACACTACACTGATAGACCACACCATTAATCATACTTCAACATTATCATTGATATATCTTAATCTCAATGATGATGTAGTTTCACCAGACATGCTCACATTAGATGAATTCTCCAATTATGAATCCCTCTTACAATTTCTCATAGCGTATGAGGACCTTCTATCTTTCTATCATAAAAATATATTTCCTCATCATAAAAATACCCATGCATACTTTAGATAAAGTCTAGATTCTCCACAAGACATACCAGTTGATTAGATGATGTTATACCTACCACTCCCCACACACTTGATCATTCTACATTGCTTAATGAATAAATAGTTAATTTTAATTTTGAAACTAATCAAGATCCTTACATTGTTTTATTAGCCACATCCCTACAAAAGGAAGAAGATATGGATATTCATCAAACCTTAATAGATTTCTCATAACTCTTTACTTGGTCTTACTCATATATGTTAAGAATTGATACATCTATAGCAGACTATCAAATTTCCTTATATCTAGATGCTAAACTAGTTAAGCAAAAAAATCACAAAATAAATCCTAAGGTGGTTCTTTTAGCCAAAGATGAGATCGAACACCTCTTAGATGTTAGCTTCATTATACTAGTAACATACCTTAAATGTATTTCCAACATAGTCCTTATAATAAAACCTAACGAGCAAATTTAGTGTTGTTCTGATTCTTGAGATTTAAATAAAGCATGCCTAAAAGATGATTTCCCCTTACCTAATATCAATATGATCATCGATTCCATAGTTGTATAGGAAATGTTATCATTTATGGATGGCTTTCACAGATATAACTAGATCAAGATTATTGAAGAAGATCAAGAGAAAACATCCTTTATAATACCCTAGGGTAAATTTTGTTACATTATCATACCTTTCAGATTAAAAAATTCTAGAGCCACATATAAACATACCATGACACATATCTTTCATGATTTGATTCACCATACTATCGAGGATTATGTCGATGATATATTAGCTAAATCTAAATAATGATAACATCACACTATCGGTTTATGAAATACCTTTTAAAGACTCAAGTAATATAATTTCTAACTAAATTCAAGGAAGTGTGTGTTTGGAGTTACTTCAAGAAAGCTCTTAGATTTCATTATTTCTCAGCATGGCATAGAGGTTGACCCTAAAAAAGTCATATCAATTATCGATATGCCCCCTCCCATGAACTTAAAATAATTTTTATCCCTACAAGGTAAAATCCAAGCAATCTACCATTTTTTAGTTCAATTAACCAATAAAACTCAGTCATTCACTCAATTGTTAAATAAAGAACAAAGTTTGTCTAGGATCAAGCTTGTCAAGAAAATTTGATACAATCAAGCAATATCTCCTTAATCCACCTATATTAGTATCACCTATCCCTGATAAGTCTTTCTTACTATATATCTCTACAATAGATCACACATTAAAACCACTCTTAGCACAACATGATGGTCAACACACTGAGTGAGAAATTTATTACATTAGTCACATACTGGTTGATTACAAAAAAATTACTCTATAATAGAAAAATTATGTCTAGCATTAATTTTTTCCACCCACAAACATTGACATTACATGGTCAATAATTAGACTTAGGTCATTACAAAAGTAGACCCTTTGAATTTTCTAATGGAAAAACCACATCTTTCTAGTTGTATCACAAAATGGGTTATATTATTAATAGATTTTGACTTAAATATCATCCTCCAAAAATCAATAAAGGGCCAAATCATTGTAAATCATTTGATAGAAACACCACGCTTAGATACCAACCCTATTAATGAGACATTAAAAGATGATTTTACTACCTATTATACTCATTCAAACACCTAGACCATGTTCTTTGATGGTTCTTGATGTGCATTTAGTGTAAGGGTAGTCATTGTCTTTATTAATCCTTTTGATCACATAGTTCCTATAACATATCAATTAAGTTTCTCTTGCACTAACAACACCATAGAATATGAAGCACTTATCTTAGGTATAATTATCACCCAGTCCCTCCAAATCAAATATATTCAAGTCTTCAATGATTCCCAAGTTATGGTCAACCAAGTCAATGATATCTATCAGACAAAAGAAGAACATCTTATCCCATGTCAAAACATGGTACAATGTTTATCATCATAATTTGATTACTTTTCTATAGAAAGTATACCAAGAAAAGATAGCTGACATACTAATGTAGTGGAAAGTGTCACATTTTTTATTCCTATCGACATCAATGATGATCAAAATATTTTCACAATTAAATGATTACAATCACCATCTATATCCAACATGGATTTGATTACACTATGCATCTTAGCCACTACATGCAATTCTGCAACTCCAAAATGGTTCTCAAACATCTATAACTTTCTAAACAAATCTATTACACCAGACACTTTTTCATGAAATGACAAGTGCAAATTACATAAACAAGCACTCCAATATGTAATCATTGGTAAGGACCTTTTTAAATGATCCTTTGACAGATAATTGCTTAGATGATTGACTTCAATAGAAGCTAAAACTACTCTTACATAGATACATGATAGTGAGTGTGGTGGTCACTTTAGTGGAAAGGCCATGTCACACAAATTTCTTCAATAAGGGTACTACTATCCCACTATGGAAGATGAATGTTTACAATATGCAAAACTATGCAATGAATGTTAATGACATAGTAACTTAAAACATGCACCATCATAATAATTACAACCTATTATCTCTCCATGGCCATTCATGTTATGGGGATTTGATCTTATTGTAAATTTTAACCTAAATATATTGATAGACATAAGTTCATAACCACAACCATAGAATACTTTAATAAATGTGTAGAAGTTGTTCCACTTCAATCTACTATAGGTGAGGACATTTGCATCTTTCTCATGACTCACATTATTTCATTCTTTGGCTTGCTCATAACCATCATTTTTTATAATGAAAAATCATTAAAGAATAAAAATATAAATAAATTTTTCACTAAATACAAAATCAAACATACATTCTCCACTCTATACTACCCATAAGGTAATGGTCAAGCAAAGGCTACCAATAAAACCATCAGCAACATTTTGAGCAAAATAGTAACCAAATTCAAAGATGATTGGCACAATCAACTATTCTTTGCATTGTGGACCTATCACACAAGTATCTTTATGCCCATAGGATCTACTCTTTATTCACTTTTTTACAATATAGAAGCAGTTTTACCATTAGAATTATAAATCCCATCTCTTTGTGTCTCCCTTAAAGGTATTCTCAATGATGACCAATATCATGAAAAATATATGTACCCACATAAAAAATTAAGCCATATATTCATTAAAGTAACAAAACATCTTAAAATATACCAACATATACAGAAATCTTAAAACAAATAAGTTCACACCAGAGAGTTTGAAGTTAATGATCTCATGCTCAAAGAAAATCTTCACAATGTCAATGCAAAAAAAGAAATCATAGGCAAATTCAAACCAAATTGGCTAGGTCCATACATTATTACCAAAAATATTATCCCTAAAGTGTATCATCTATCCTCACTTAAATGAAATAAACTCAAAAATCCAATGAATAATATACATCTATGCAAATTCCATGTCTAGTCTTTCATTTCACACATTGTACATAGCTTTCCTCTATTTACTTGTACATATTTTCTCAACTTTCCCTATACATAATATTCTTATGATTAATTGTATATACATTATTTTAAAATTTCTTTTACATAGTCTCCTAATGATTTATTGTACATATCTTATATCAAAAATACCAAAAACATTCATATATTTCAAAATACAAAAACATGCAAATAATTTTTAAAAAAATAACAAAAATATTTTGATTGTATGCATCATCCATGATTTACATTTATAATACTATGCTAGACTTAAATTTATTATTCTATGTTATTTTTTGTCAATCTATCTACATTACCATGCTTCACTTGATCTTCTTTTAGTGTGTGTAATGACATCTAGATCCTTGATTGCTTTACTCTACCCATTGAGGGGGTATCCTGCTTCTACATTTGAGACACACATCAATACATACACCCACTGGGGGCATATTCTATATGACTACACCATCTAGGTTATGTCATTCTTATACCACACACTCTAATTATCATGATGATGTACATTATTTAATATCTTACATAGATTACTCTATCAACATTTCACTAGTATATAGCACTTGTGTATTTCTCAGCATGTACCTAATATTGTACTACATGTCTTGCATACTTTTAAATTCTTTCTTTTATTAGTTAGATGTAATTGTATTTACAAATATTTACATGATTTCCTTTCTTGCTTTGCATATCTAGATATGATTGCATTTCTTAGTTCCTCTTTTATCTCTTTTATGTGCCTTAGGACATTTGCCAATGTCCTTTGCCTTAGGATATTTACCAATGTCATTTGATTTTAATCTTGTATGTGATTGTCACTTTCATGCCAACCTTGCTTGTTTTCAAATAGATGTGTATGTGGCATTTGAACATGCCTTGTATGCTTGCTTTCTAGTTTGAGTGACATGTGCCCATGTCCCTTTTTTATTTGGCCCCTTGGCCACTCTTGTATGCTTCTTGCCTTGTGTGTTTTTTGTTTGTTTTCTTTTTATTTTTTGCAATGTCATGATCCACATCATGCATTATATTTTTATCTTGGATGTCATGATGGACATCATACTCCATCCCTCCTTGCCAACTAACAACTAACCAGACTTCCAGTTCTATGTTTCAATTTAGTACATTACACATATTCTTACATTGTTATATCTATCTAGGCATACCCATATTGATCTATAAATTTCTTTTATAAACTATGTTGTATCTTAAGATTACTTGCCAATTATCATTGTTATATCATAAATTTCACAGCATAACACACTTGTAGGGCTATTTCTTTTGAGGGAAATCATTGTAGGGTATTCATTTATACCCTCAAAAGAGGGGGCAATAAATAGGGGTTTTGTTATAGAGATTAGAGCTCTTACCAGTCAAAAAATAAATTTTTAGAACACTCAGAATAGCAATCAGAGGTCACACTAGGTAGAACAGACCAAAAAAATAGTGACAATTCCAAAATGGTTTTTAGTTTCAGTAAAGGACAATAATTCTAGATATGGAAAATAGTGTTGGACATTATGGTGTCCTATTTTTGGCACTCCTATCCAAATAGAATAAAAACTAGATTTTCCAAAAGTAGGTAGAAAAGTAGGTTTAGGTACAGTTTTACATATTTAAACCAGTTTAAAATCAAAAAAAATTAGTACACTTTTGATCAAAGAATCTAGATATAGGGGCATCATGCACAGAATGATGGCTCTCACTTCTAGTTTAAGATATGGTATTTGGTATAACTTCCAAATTAGAATCCATGTTCCAGAAACCAGTGATTGGGGGTAATATGCATAGCACATTTGTTTCTTTTCTTTTTGAGTTCAACATTACCCAAGCATTCTCAACAGTTATGTGCCTTACTCCATATGTAGATGGTTGGCATCATTTTGGAGTGGCTTTCATACAAGCCTAACCTCCATATTTTGGAGTACCTTTGATATAATCCTAGAGTACCAATTTTGGAGTGATTTTCATACAAGCCTAATCTCCATCTTTTATAGTGGCCTAGTTTCTAGCATATATTCGATTATCCATGCCAACATTATCGTATTATAGAGCATTCATGGGCTTTAGGAGACATCTCATTCAACACATATTTCATATCAATATTAGTTTATAGTTTCACTTCACAGGGCAATGATGGAGCCAAATGAATAGCTAGCCTTTGTATCCTTGAGCCACCTATTCAGAGGGATTGGACACATAGTCCAAACATTGATTAGCACACACATGACCACCTAGCTTCACTTAGTGGGTGATGATGAAGCCAAAGGGCTAGCCTTTACATTCTTGAGCCACTCTCAAGGAATAGAGCACTCAACTCCATTCATGATATTACTCTTGGTACAACATCATCTAGTATTACTCAACATTAATCAACATCACTTAGCATCATAACAGGTTTTATATTGGTTCACATACCCACTGAGGTGTATTCATTCCTTTCTCTTCCTCTCTTTCTTTCCCAACTTTGTGAGTTCTTATTTTATATATAGTTTATCTAGTAAGAACTTATCTACTCTTTGTTTTCTCTTGTAGATTCACACTTCACAGCATGCTCTCTGTATGCACACCCAGCATCACATAGCTTCATGAGCTTCACCTTTGAAAGTAAGTTTAGGAATGCTTTATATTTTTTCCTTTATCCTATTATTTTGCTTTACTGCATCACTAGAATAAAAGGGGGTAAATGTAGTCAGATAAAATGTAAAAATTGGTAACTTGAGTATGACTTATGACATCCATCCCATAGGTCCCTCTTGCTTTCTTTCATAACCCTTTCAGGCACCTTTTTTTTATTCTTAGTCATCTATAGGATTTCAAGACCTCATTCTAGCTTATCCAAGACCCTTTTTCTATGCTTATTCCATCCCCTAAAGTCCCATACCCTCTAGATAATAGTGCCCAACTTGGACTATAGAACTAGACCCTAGGGTGTCCCCTTTCTAGCACTCCTTCCAATCACATTTTGAGCCTAGATTACCATTTTTCCCGAATTCCTCTTCTTCATTGTGTTAGCCTAGCACAATTTCATTTAACCCATGACTAATAAATCCCTATAAAATCCCATTCAAAGTTTATTTAAAAGGGGTTGGAAAATATCATAAAGCAACTAAGAATAAAAGCAAGACTACTCAAGCATATTTCTCTATTTTCTACATATAGCCATCCAATACTATTTCTAGCTTATTCAAATCCTTACACCAGTCCCTAGTCATCTCAAGCACACCTAGTATAGAATTTTTCATCTTCATACACATGATTTCATAAATCACATTAAGTGGGATAACTACATATGGCTTGATCCCTCTTCAGAGTATTGGTATGTAGGTAACATGCTCATATAAGGGGTGTAAAAATACATTCAGTGAATCTTATACACACTAACCCCCCCCCCTCTTTCTCAAATTTGGTCAAATCATAATAGAGTCTAGGTTTTGAAGACAAAATCATCTCTACAAAGAGCTCTACAAACTTCTAGTTGTTAAAACTTCATAGGTAGGGTCACACAAACCTAGCGAACAAAATCCAAAAAGCTTAGATCTTCAAGACAATAGTAGTAAAGGTGGCTATAACACCAAACACTAGGGTGTCTTATTCTTAGTGATCCTATCCTTTCACCAAATGAAGGATAGATCTTGATTTGTGATAGTGTCTCAATCTTGCATAGTGAATTTCAGCCTCTATCTCAGTCGTATCAGTTAGTTTTCAGCTAAGTCTTATTTTCTTACCCTTATTAATATTTTTATAAAAGTTCAAATTGTAATAAAATTATACAAATTAGTAGCTTAATTATTACATATTTATATACTAATTTTACTACTCAGACCCTTTAATTAAATTAGGAATAATATTCAAATATTCCCAAAATTGTTAAATCAGGTAATTATTATATTATTTCAATCTAGTCTTCTAAAAATTATCCTCAAGGGAATGAATAAGTTAAAACTACCAACAAAACTTAATTTCAATTATGAAGAAGATAGTATGCAAAAATAAAATAAATTCACATGTTAATATTTTTTAAGCGATGGGTTGATTGAACAATGGTTAAAGCTACAGTAGGGTATTTTCCTTTTATGTTAGCTTATGGTTTTGAATCCAATTTGTCAATTGAATTACAAATCACTTATACTTAAATTACTCTTCAATGTGTTTCTAAAGATACTAATGCCATATAATAAATACTAAATGATCACTTAGCTTTAGATGAAAATAAATCAACATCTCTCTAAGAATTATAAAAAACTAAATAGGAACTTTAAAAACATTATAATAAATTTTCTATAAATGTTTTTAAGGTTGGATATTTAGTCTTGTATTGGGACAAAGCCACTAAAGAACTAGGTAAACACAACAAGTTTGATTCTTTATGGCTTGGACCATATAATATACTTGTTGTTATTGGTCATAATGTATTTTCACTTACATGATATTGATGGTAATTGGATTCATCATATATTCAATGGTCAAAACTTGAAAATCTTCCATAATTTAATTTTTTCTTTAGTTTTGGCTTGTTTGTTTTCTTGTCTTGTTATTTCTTCTATTTTTTGTGTTTTGGATCAAACTCAACTCTTGAAAAATTCTTACAAGTATTCATTTTTATAAATGTGAATATATATATATATATATATATATAAATGACTATAAGTATCTATTTTATTAAAATTTTGATTATTCTAGAAAATTTTAGTTAATCATTTATAAAGAATAAGTATTGGAATATGGTTATTATAGAGCATTACTTGCTTTCAAATTTGATGTTTTAGGCTATTGTGATGATGTTCATCCAACCCAAAAATTTTAATTAATACCTTATTATTATTCATGTCATGCTAGTTGAACAATATAACCCTTGAATGAAAAAAATATTTTAAAAGGGTCTATGTTTATTTGTATAGGAAACAATTGGCCTAGATTACACTCTTAAGTCCTAAAATTCTTAAATTTTATTACAACCCAATTCCCCTTTTGAAATTGGTTAGCAAGGTCACTACCATTATGTCAAATTTCAATACCCATATTTTTAAAATTTTAAATAATACATCTTTGTCTTATGATGCCTTATATCATAACACTTAAAACTACATTGGCAAGGGCCATCTTTTTAAAAACTTGACACTCATTTATTATTTAATTATGATTAAATTTGATGTATGATTATGTTATAATTGGTTTAAAATTGATAGTCACATTAATCATTCAATAAAATTCAATAACCTATAGTAGTGTTTGATCAATTTAATGTAATGATTACTCTCTCCATAGAAAAAAGGTTGAAATTAACATATAAGGATAGTTGCAAAAATTGTAAGTATTTTGAAGTGGAAATGCTCGTACATTTTACAATGGAAACAATACATATTGAATGGCTTAGATTTTTCATCTTGGTTCTCATTAGTTGATTTTAAATATTTTGGCTTCATTTTTTATCTTAGACTGATTTATGATTATTTTCTCATCATTTTAGCTCCAACCCTAATTATAGATCTAATCCTAGACATTGCCATTGAATTCAAAACATTACAACTTTGACATGAAAATAATTATAGTGATTAGAATCTTATATTTTCAACATAAATATTTCATTTTGGACCATCAAAACTTTTTACTCAACATGCATTTTCTTGTTTTAAGACTCTAATTATTCATTACAAAACCAAAATTTTCTATCTGGTTAGTTTGTTTTGAATTTAGATAAGGAATAATGCAAGAATTTTGAAATATGAAAGTTTAAAAAAATGTTGATATGTAAGGTTAATTGTTGAAAATGTTGAATAATTACAGTCAATGAAATTTCATTTTTATATCAATATAATTTGATTATTTTCATATATCATATTATTTTGATTGAAATTAATGGTTTTACTTGAAAGATAAGTGCACATATGTTTCCATTTTTCACAGTCTATCTTCATTTATTTTTCTAGTATGAAATGATGGAATGACATGATTGTTTGATTTCTCATTTAGACTTGTTTAAAATATAGAATCATGTTAGGTTGGATTCAATTTCACACAACTCAAATATAAATATGTGGGATGGGGGAAATATGTATCAAAATAATCAAAATCCTTGAGGTAACCATCAATATTGATCCTTTCAAGGTCATAGGGTTACTAATGTGTTTCCATGTCTATTTAATCATAGAACCCAAATTTTAGTACATTTGTATGCCAATGTTCCCAATTTTTAGAATGTTTTAAATACATTTCCATGTGTTTCATTGTCTCTATGTAGTAAAACTTTTCATAGAGGTCAAAGACAAGACAATTGGTGATCTTTTTTGTTTGGATGTAGTACACCAAGTGTTTCCTATTAAGAAATACACAATGCACATAATACTTTTCCTATTTCTAACCCTATACCACATTTTTCTAAATTATTTCATAAAATTAACCCTATCATTGTTGATACTACACTTGTAGTTATTAATAATACCACACTTTCTATACCTAAAAATATTACTTTATTTAGCATAAAATGCATTATTAGTCCTTCATCTCAACCTATAGTCACTCACTTAATGAAAAAAACTAAAAATTGAGGTAGATGATTAATCTAGTGGCACTAATGTCAATGAGTTACCAACTTCACTGTAGACACCGCAAATGTGTCTACACCTTGGTTCTCCCCCCTTGTCCGCCTCAAACCCACATCCTAACCCTTGGCCTTAGTCCCCTCCACTCATTTGATTAAAATAACTTAAATATGTCAATTAAGTGGCCCCCTTTCCACCTCACCCTTGTCACCTTGGATCCTCCCTTGAATCCCTCCACCTTCCTCTTAGCCTTTATTATGCCAAATCTTCTCATTATCTTCCTCCCGCGCCCATTTAAGCATCCTCATGACCGTTCTTCCCACAATCCCTCACCCGGCGGCGTGCAAGAACAGGCAGAGGCTATTTTTAGTCTCTGTCCCCATTCTGCCACTGCTGACGTCGGCGATAATGCCAGCGTCGGCAGCCTTCAAGACTCCTTTCTGCATCCATTCCATGCCCTGGCCCCTTGAGCTCGCAAACAGAATTCTCTTGGCATTTTGGCATTCGTTTCTTCTCCCTCTGAACCTCGTGCAACAGCAGCAACAGGTGCAGGGATTCTTGAGCAGAGATTTAGTCTTCTGTGGTCTCAACAACAGCTCTTCCACTCTTCATTCAGCAATCTAAAAAGGTAAGCACAGTTTGTTATTTCACTTCATTTCTTTTCTTTAGTGTTCAGTTGTTTGGTATCTGTTGTCTTCCACTCCCTCCGTCCTACTCCTTGAGAGGCTGAAAAGCCTTCTCAGGCCCTGTTCTCTGTCCACCTTCCCTTCACTCTTTCATCCTTTCAGTGCAAATCTCGGACAACTCCCTCATCCCTCCTGCCAACAAAGACCCTATACAGGGCACCTAATCAGAACCAGACCATTCCCCCAGTCCATTCAAATTCATCCCTGAGCTCTGCCTCGACCCTGTTCACGTACCAGAGCCATCCACAGTCCAAAAACCTGACCAGACCCGACTACAGGCCACTGCCCCGACCGATGCCGGTTACTTCTCCGACCGACATCGGCAGGATAATCGAAGTCGGCAGACCAGGCAACCGACGACGACAACATTACCGACCTCGGAGACTATCATCAGCCCGACAACTCTTTTCAGGTAACCATTGATCTTTTCTTTCATTTCTAATTTGTTTATCACTCCTATATTCTGGCATCCTATATTTCCTTAGTCTTTTATCTGTCTGTTATCAGTGGGTTGACCTCCCTTGAGGAAGTCTTTACACTTTCGGGAATAAGCTCTTGCTTGGCAACCCACTACCTATCCATCTAACATCTTCTTGTCCAAGTTTCTTTTTCCTTGCAGGTGTCATTCCTCCACAGCCAAAGAGGGCTGCCCACAAACATCTGGATTACAGTGCGCAAATCTTTATCCAGGTACTTCTAGCCTTGTCCATTTCTTTAGTTTCTTTATTCATCTTTTGAATGTAGAAAGCGAATTAGCGATAGAAACATTCTGGCACGCCCAGTGGGACCTTAGGTTCTTCCTCGGGTTCCTCTTCCTTTCATTCATTTAGGTGCATTTAGGCTCCTTCCTTCTTGTCTCTTTCTTCTATTCCAAATGACACTATAAGCAGGACTAAAATGAATCTTTCTTCCTTGCATTTCTAGACTAGTCTAAACATCATACTCTCAACCCTTTCTCAAACTTGTCTTCATAACAAATCTCACATTTCGACTTGGGCTTAAAACGTATTGCACTTTCATTTCTGCTCGTGCTTGCATTATTCCACATCTAGTAACTTAAATCCGCATATTGAATAAATTGTAGACACTTGATGTTACACTACCAGACCACATGCACTAAAACGAACATAAAACTTACTTGAGACAAGGCCCGACTGGGATTTCATCCCCCAGCGGATACCTTACCCGTCCCGGTGACCCTACTTGGATTTCATCACCAAGGGGGAAGCCCACTCCGTTCTCTGGCGGAGGATAAACTCTAGGCGAGGTATATCTTGGCTAAGCGAGACCAGCTAACCACTGGAATCGTGAAGTGAGGGGAGCTTGCTCCTTAGCACCAGGCCACGTACCAGACCTAACACAGATTTTTGAGCACCTAAAACAAGACCTAAAACCAGCTCTAGACTGCCTCTTCTAGGACCTTTCTTACAGCCAATCTCCCTAAACATTCATCTAAGGCATAAGCCACAAGATTCTAAGGTTAATTTCTAGGATTTATCGCTTAGGCTTGTCTGTCTCTCTCTGTTCTTCTCTTCTCATCTGTTTGTTTGAGTGAGTGAGGATGCTTTCTTCATTGTTTTTCCAAAGAATCTTAAAATCTTTTGGTTCTCTGGAAGACACAGTCACCGGCATCGGTTCTGTCACTGACGTCGGCTTTCCTCTCTTACCGGCATCGGTTATCTGATCGACATCGGCTATCTGCCTTACCGACATCGGTTTTTCAACCGACGTCGGTCTCTGTCACTGTCCTTTTTTTTTCAAAACTAGCAGCCTGAAACCTGTCCCTTCTCTGACAAAGACTCCATCCTGGTTTTCTAAAATAGAAAAACACAGTTTCTAAAACCTGAACCTCCCTTGCCTTGCATGGTTTTGACTCGTAGCCAAGCCAAAGCCCTTGTCAACCACACTAGCCGTCAACTACTTCCGTCTACTCCATCCGTGACCAAGCCTACAATGGAGTTCAACTCAGAGACCGAAAGAACTCCCATTCATCCAACCCCGCCACAGACTCCTATTGTCCAAGAAGGGGACCAAGACTTCGAACGATTCTTGGACCTCAACATCAAGGCCTTGCAACACTATCTCGCACATAGCTGAATGCGAGACTCCTTGGGCAATCCAATCTATGAAATGCCAGCCTCTCTTGCCGCGACTACGGCTGTATCGACGGTATCCGTAGTTCAACCCTTGGACACTCAAGCCATCGCTTCGACCACTGACCAGACTTTGACAAATCCTCTAGGTGTGGCCTCTCCCTCTATCTTTGGGCCCACTTCCACCAGGGTCTCGGCCCCCTATCAACCTCAACCCGCTCAACCGCTATCCACTCCTTTTCAAAACCTTGTCGTCTCTATTCTGCCTACCCTGGCCCCTATCTACACCAGGGTGGCTTCTTATCCCTTGGCCCCCATCACCATAGTCCAACCTCTCGTGGCAACATCGGGCCTAGCTATGCCTTCTACCCAACCACCTTTAGCCTCTTCATCCATCCCTACGACTAGTTACCCCTATGTTGCACCTTTACAGGGGCAATCGACTACGTCGTATGCCTCCCCTAGCCTCTTCCAAGCGCCCTACAACTTAGGGGGCGCGCCACCCATCAATCCATCGATAGACATCATCAAAATGTTGATGGACAAGATGACCAGTCTAGAGACCTCTGTTTCCGGCTCACGCAATGCTCTCTCATATGAGCAGATCTACAACGAGCCCATTCATCCTTCTATCCCAATCAGACCATATCCTAGCCAGTGGGAGCTTCCAAAGTTTTCTCACTTTCAAAGCAAGGAAGACCCCCAGCAACACTTGCAGGCATTCAGACATGCCTGTTACCTCATTTCCCATGACGATGTGTTGCTCTTACGCACATTTCCTATGTCTCTCTCGAGTGCTACACTTGACTGGTACAGCTCCCTCCCTAGCCATTCTCTCTTCTCATTCACACAATTGGCCTAGCTCTTCCTCGATCACTTTTCCATCAACATAACCAAGAAGGTCTCGATCACGGACCTCTATTCTATCCGGCAATTCGAGGATGAGTCCATAGCCAACTTCGTTGCTCGATGGAGAGGCCTCATCAATCAACTCTCTTTTTCCTTACCCCAGGCCGAGCTTATTGAACTCTTTTCCCAAGCCTGTGCCAGACATATTTCTTCCACCCTGAGGGTTCAAACCTTCCGCACCTTCGATGAAGCCTTCACGATGGCCCGCAATCTTGAGTTGCGTGCCATCGAGGAGAATAAAGTCAAGTTGCGGAGCAAGAATCCCAGCTCTAAGACCAACGACTCTTCTTCTACTAAGCCATCATCATCCAATTCTAAATCCAAGGCTTCAGCCAATGCCGTGGTTGTTAGACCTTCATCTTCTTCGACCACTCAGCCTGAGCCATCCACATCTCAGAGTGCCACTCGCCAATTCCAGCAAAGATACGTACAACGACGGTATACTCCTCTCGGAGAATCATACGCATCTGTGCTGGAAAAGCTTGTTAAGCAGGGGGCCCTCAATATCCCTCAAGCCTGACCTCCTCCACAATTTGATCCCTCACACGCCATCCCTGCGTGGTATAGGGAACAAGACTTCTGCAGCTTCCACCGTGTTAAGGGACATGACACGGAAAACTACAAAACTTTTAAGAACATAATCCAAGACATGCTTGAAAAGGGGGACCTCATCTTAGACAATCCCAATGCACCCCCTAATCAGGCCATTAACATCTTCAAATAGCCATTCCCTAATCATCCGCCAACTCAGAACAATGTCCAGACCTTAATTGACGACAATCATGAACACAATATTCAAACAGTCAATACGGTCTCGCCTTTTGTCCCCAATCAACCTCAAGAGGTTAGTCCATCAATCAGTCCATCACATGTGGATGAACCTCTTTCCCCGGCTACTTCTCCATCGACCTCTCTCATCTTAGAGGATGCCTCGGCTTTACCAGCACCACCGGTCTCACCATCCTCCTTTCTGCTGCCTATGGAGGACCCGACCCTTCCTACTCCTCAACCGCAAGTGGAGGGCACCATCATCCCTGCCCTTTACCTGCTTGAGGAGCCTCGCTTTCCAGATTCTTCTCCACCCAGGGAAGAACCTATCTCCCCTTTGTCTCCATCTAGATCTGTCATGACTTCACCATACCATGCGTCTAAGACCACTACACCCATCTCGTCTTCAACCTCACAACCATCAACATCTTCTTCTCAGCCATTTTCCTGGTTAGTGGAGAAAATTGAACTTCTCCCTCCGAGAAAAGTGACGCCTCAGGTGTTGTGGGAGCATCTTAAAGCCCTTCAGCATACCCGTGCCCTCTCATCACATACTGCTAATCTTCCCAAGGCAGAATCTCTTCAGACTCTTGACAAAGACTAGACTCTCAAACCTCAACCAAGCCCATCAAAAATGAAACCTACATCTCTCTCGTCTTAAGCCTATCAAGTCACTTGGCATTCGTCCTGTCTCCACCCTCACTCACCCGCAAGTGAAGGTGGACCTAGCCCAGACCCTGACCAATAGTAGTCTTCCAACCAAGTCAAAGGAGACTGCCAGACCGCCGAAGCGAACGCCTCCTTCCCCATCACCATTGCCATCCATTTTGGGCCCCCATCCTTCGACCTTGGCTAGAATCCTTCCCACTCCAGCCTCCAATCAAAACTCGTTGCCTCCTTTGCTTCCTCTGCCTACCTCCAGCTGTCCTTCTCCCAAAAAGGTGGTACCAATCACCAAGAAAATGCCGTCTATGCCTGTCACCGCACCATCAACCCATAAGGTGGTACGGAAACCTCTTCCAACCTCGCCAAAGCAAAAGTCACCGACCTCGCGCATATCAAATAGCACAGACCCTCTAGTGGGCTCATACTCATTGATATTGTGCCGACTTCTGTAGACTTCCGACATAACCCTTCCACCCATCAAGCCTTTCCAGCCTCTCGGGTCCAAGCCCTCCTGGTTCGACGACACGAAAATTTGCTTATATCATCGTACACCAGGACATGATACCGAGACTTGCTGTGCCCTCAAAGTTGTCATCTGCCACTATATGGAGAAGGACACTCTTCTCCTTGAGGACACTCTTGACCAGACCCTGACTCCTTCCCATCCAACCTCTTCAAACACGTCAACATCCCACCAGCAAGACATGACCCCTTCTTCACCTCCTATTTTTGAAATCAATGCTATCCGTATAACCACTAGGTCGCAAAAGGACAAGGCGAAAGAAAAAGCTGCCATTCCTTGGACCTATCCCTTCGTCAAACCACCTCTTGCACCCAAGCCTAAAATTTCTATCCTTGGCACGTCCCAGCCTTCTTCATCTTCTTCTTCTGGGCCAATTCATGACTCCATGCTGAAGCAGCTTCACCAGACACCTGTAAAGATGTCTCTTTATGACCTTATCCAAACCTCGCCTCAACACCATCAAGCCCTCATCCAATCCTTGCAGGTAGCGAAGGTCCAACCCGAAGACCCCCAACCACTCGCTGCCCTCGTCCATTCTTTATCGCCTGTCGCCTCCATCACATTCAGCGATTCTGAGATTCCCACATCTAACACAAAAGATCAGGATGCCACCCTCTTCATCACTACCTATGTTGATTGGACACGCATTAAACACGTTATGATCGATGGCGGCGCTAGCATCAACATAATCTCTACCCATGGCTTTGACCAGTTGGCTCTTCCCAAGAATTACGTCTCCAAAACTGACGTGATCTTACGCTCTTTCAATGACACCACCGCCACGACCATTGGCACAGTCATCCTTCACATTCGCGTTGGTCCACGCATAATCCCGGAGCTCTTCTATATCATCGAAGGAGAGTTTCAATACAACATTCTACTGGGATGACCTTGGATCTGTGCCATGGCCTGTGTCCCCTCCACCCTGCACCGTTGTGTGAAGTTTGAGCATGACGGGCAAATCCACACCATTCCTGCTGACCCTTCACCCTTCAAGACTTACAACACAACCTACCATCCCAACGATGTCCTCATTCCCATCAAGCCATCAACTCCGGCACCACCTCCATCTGCAGAAGCTTCGACTAGTTTGCAATCGGCGGTCGCCCTCACCCCTCCTCTTTAAGCGCCGGCCAAAGACCCCATGGAAGATGTCTTCCAACGACTATCACTTGGGGAATATCGCTTGTTGACCCTAGACATGTTCCAAACTCCGCAAGAGTATGGACGCCTTCATCTCAGTCCTAATTATGACCATCGGATCGGGATGGTCATGCCTTTTGGTCCTCCTCACCTCTAAACCAACTTTGTCTATGGGGGGCTCAATCAAGCTCCTACCAACAGCAATTCCCTCTCTTCACCCCAACCTTTCACATCAAATTTCTTGTTTCTTGGCAACCCCGCCTTTGCACACACTTACCTTTACAGGTGTGCGTGGAAGGGTTTTGGTTTCAGATGCTATGAGCAGGGCTCCCATCAGCCCATCGAGCCGCTCAATGATGACGATGCCAAGAAATGGTATGGCCTGGGATATCATGACCCCACTCAGGCTCCTTCTGACCTTTGTCCCGAGCCAACCATTAACCAATCTCCTCCAAACTCACCCATCTCTCCTTCATCACCTACGGAGTCGGTGGTTTCCATCCCTCCTAGTTTTTTTTTTCCATAAACACCATCCGCCTGGAACCCCTGACCTATTAGCTCAATGGGGTGTCCAGGTCTCTCCCTCTCATCTTTCCTAACATGATAGAGGATGAGTCGGCAACCATTCACACTGTCCACTATGTTGACGATGACGCCATCCTTTCCTACATGGGTGCCGATGACTCTTTCATCCAGCGTTCCCTCCCTTCCGAGACCCAGGTTATGTTAAATGAATCGACCATTGACATCAACCTCCCTTCTTTCGATGTTCCTCACGTCTTAAAGATTGGCCAATCTTTAGACACTCAGGAGCAGCTTGACTATACCCAGTTCCTTTCTGACCATAGCAAGGCCTTTGCCTGGACTTACAGCGACATGCCTGGCATCGACCCCACCATTGCTACCCATAACATTGTCACCAAACCAGAGGCTAAGCCTGTTAGGCAAAAGCTTCGAAAGATGCATCCTCGCATTGCACTCCTTGTCAAAGAGGAGCTTTAGCACCTTCTTTCTGTCTCCTTCATCCAGCCCATCAATTATCCACAGTGGGTCTCTAACATCGTCCAAGTTACTAAAGCAACTAGGGGAATTCGAATCTGCATGGACTATCGCGACCTTAACCTAGCCTGTCCCAAAGACGACTTTCCTCTTCCTAACATTGACCAGCTTGTTGATCTCATAGCCGGCCATGAGATGCTATCTCTCATGGACAGTTTTTCAGGATACAATCAAATCCTGATCGCACCGGAAGATCAGCACAAGACTACCTTTATCACTCCATGGGGGACTTTCTGCTATCGAGTCATGCCTTTTGGCTTGAAAAATGCTGGTGCCACATATCAGCGTGCCATGACCTACATTTTCCATGATCTCCTCCACAAAATCATGGAGGACTATGTGGACGACCTTCTTGGCAAGTCCAAACTTCGCCACGACCACTTGACCATTCTCAAAATCATCTTCTCTCGCCTTCTTCAATACAATGTCCGCCTTAACCCCAAGAAATGTGTCTTTGGGGTCCTCTCAGGCAAGCTTCTCGACTTCATCGTTTCCTTCCGTGGCATCGAGATAGATCCCGCCAAGATCCGCGCTATTCTCGAAATGCCACCCCCGACCAATCTCAAGCAGCTTCGCAGTCTACAAGGGAAGCTCCAGTCCACCCGCCGTTTCATCTCGCAGCTTTTAGACCGCTGCCAACCTTTTCATCATCTCCTTAAGAAGGACATCTCCTTTAAATGGGATGAAGACTGTCAAGAGGCTTTTGAAGCCCTCAAAAGCTATCTAGTCTCTCCACCAGTCCTCGTTCCGCCTAAAGACGACCAACCCTTCTACCTTTATATCTCTGCCACCAACCATTCGTTAGGTGCCATGATCGCGCACCGAGACGAGCATCATCGTGAGCAAGTGGTTTACTACATCAGTCGAACACTAGTCGACTATGAAACTCAGTATACTCATACCGAGAAACTCTATTTGGCATTAGTCTTTTCCGCTACCAAGCTCCGCCACTATCTCCTCACCCACAAAACCTTTGTCATCACTCACACCGACCCTCTCAAGTATATGCACTCCAAGCCATATCAGAATCAACGTATGGCTCGGTGGCTCATGCTGCTCGCTGAGTTTGACCTCAAATTCATCCAGCAGAAATCTATCAAGGGGCAAACCATCGCCGACCAACTGGCAGATGCCCCTCTTTCCGACGACCAACCTTCACACTGTGAGTTCCCTGACGAATCTATCACCACACTTTCCACCGATGACACCGTCTACCAAATGACCATGTTCTTTGACGGCTCCAAATGTCAACTCGGTGGGGGTGCGGGGGTCATCCTCATCCCACTCGAAGGGGATCCCATGCCTCTATCTTTCAAGCTTGAATTTGATTGTACCAATAATATGGCCGAATACGAGGCCTTAATTTTGGGACTTCAGACTGCCCTTTCCCTCCACATCAAGTCTATCAACATCTTCGGCAACTCTCAGCTCGTCGTTAATCAAGTTAACGGTTCATATCTCTGTAAAAATGAAGTTTTGCAGAGGTATAAAAATCGTGCTGACCTTCTTTTGGCATCTTTCGACCATTATCTCTTGCAGACTATTCCACGCTCTACGAACAAGTTTGCTGACACCATGGCTTCTCTTGCTTCGCATATCCCGTCTTCATCATCGTCATCTCAACTTTTTGTCACGGTGCATCGTGTACCCTTGCCTTCATACATCTCCCCTCACATCGACCATATCAACACTATCAATTCTAGCCCACAAGATGACTGGTATAAGCAACTTGTAGACTACTTGTCTCTTTCTGTCACTCCTCCCAACCTCTCTATCAATGCGCGGTGAGCCTTCATCAAGCGCACAGCTTGCTATACCATGCTAGGGGGTCTTCTCTATAAGCGAGGCTTTGACGGCCTCCTTCTTCACTGTCTCACCTCCACTAAAGCTCCTCAAGCCATAAAACAAGTCCACGACGGGATTTGCGGTGGACACTTTAGTGGAAACTCAGTTGCCAAGCGCATCCTTCGCCTGGGTTATTATTGGCCCACCCTTCATCAGGACTGTAGCAACTATGTTTAGCATTGCATCAAGTGTCAGTAGCACTCTAACCTGCTTCATCTCCCCAGCCACGCCTTACAAGTCACTCAGGATTTATGGCCTTTCTCTCAGTGGGGCTTAAATCTCATCGGTGAGATTAACCCTCACTCGTCTCTTCGTCATCAGTCCATCATCACTGCCACTGAGTATTTCACCAAGTGGGTGGAAGCCATTCCTCTTGTCTTCACAAAAGCCGATAAAATTGTTGACTTCATTAGTAGCCACATCATCTGTCGTTTTGGTGTCCCTCACAAAATCATCACTGACAACGGCAAGTCCTTCAAAAACAAGACTGTCCAAAAACTATGCGACTCATTTGGCATCAAACTCAGCTTTTCTTCGCCTTACTACCCACAAGCAAATGGGCAGGCTGAGGCTTCCAACAAAATTCTGACTAAAATTCTCATGAAGGTGGTCAATGACACGGGAAGGGATTGGCACATTCATGTTCCCTTCGCTTTGTGGGCCTACCGCACTAGCATCCAAACCTCTACGGGTGCTACCCCTTTCTCCCTCGTGTATGGAACAGAGGCTGTCTTACCTCTCGAAATACAAATCCCGTCTCTTCGCATCTCCCTGCATGACATTCTTTCCAACGATGACTTTCATCAAGATCGCTTAGCTCAACTTGAGTTACTCGACGAGTGCCGTCTCACAGCCCTCAATCATCTCCATGTCTACCAAAGTCGCATAAAGCGAGCCTACGACAAAAATCTGTGAGAACGAGATTTCAACATCAGAGACCTCATTCTCAAAGAGAATCATCACGTGACCAATATGGAGCGAAGTAAACAAGGAAAATTCGCCCCTAATTGGCTTGGACCTTTTATCATCACGCACAAGTATGGGTCAGGGACTTATCATCTGTCCTCCCTCGACGGACGGCCAAAACATGAACCTCTTAATGCGTTGCATCTTCAACCATTCTTCTGTTAGTCGAGTACTCGTCTACTTGACACGTAACTTGAGCTCGTCCCTTGAGCAATCCTCATCCTCTTAATCCTCATTCCTTTCAACCCTATTCCCCTTTAACAAGTCCTTTACAACCCTTTTATGACGTATGGATGCTTTGTCCTAATAAAAGGGAGTCCTTGAACTTCTACAGTCTTGTCCGTGACTCAAAATCAAAAAATCAAAATATCAAGATGTCAAAACAAATCCAAGGTCACAAAATCAAATCAAAAAGACAGACTGCTCCCTCGAAGGACAGCTGTACTATCATTGTTGTAGCTAATAGACTGATCCCTCGAAGGATAGCTATTCAAACATTATATCAAGCAAAAATATAGACCACTCCCTCGAAGGATGGCTATGACTAAATCTTGCTACAAACAACAACTTTTCTTAGAAGCTTCCCGCATTGATCAGCTTCGCAACATGACCATAAATCAAATGACATCTCTCTGTAGACTTCCCGCATCGATCAGTCTGCAAAAAAAAAATGAGTCATGGACTTGGCTTGTAGTTGTCTCAGGGTCTCCTATAAAAAGGGGCAAGGTTATTCCTGCTCTTAAACTGGGTTACCCTATCCTCCTATTACCTGCTCAAGGGACTTTGAGCTCACTTTAATGTCAAAGTGATTCGATTACCGCTCTAACACAACACTAGTCAACGACGTAATGCATGAACGGGGCTTTTGTTCTAATAACCCCTATCTATGCTCCCTTTCTGGTCCTTGTCAATGAAAGAGCAATTTGCCTTTCACTTCTTCTCTACTCTTTGGTCACATTTAACCACATCAATTGTCGACTCAAACCAAGCTATTTTTCATCCTCATGGCATCAAACATCATCCTCGTCCATTTCACATAGTTTCTATGGACACCAATAACATGGAAACTATCAACCAGACCCAATTTATGTTAAGCATAAACCAATACTTGTTGAAGCATAAATAGACCTCCATTCATTTTTAGCATACATCCATCACGACTATGGAAACTTGCTAGGGATGAAAGACTCTCGACCAATTCTATAGAATACACCATCTGTAGCATCATCTTATCCTCATCTTACCCTCATCATTTCAACACTTGACCACATCCAATCATCGACCAATCTTCTCAATTTGCCCGAACTACATTGGTCTGAGGCCCTATGACTAGGGCTATGTAGGCAGCACTCAGATAACACATCCTTTGAGGTTAGCTCGACCACCCCCCATTTGTTTGTCTCTTTGATGGACAAACCTTCTCTTCTGTGACTTTTGACCAAGACCAATCATTTTCTTTGACCATTCCTCCCTTTTAGGGAGAACTACATTGGCCTGAGGCCCTTCACACAAGGGCTATGTAGGCAGCACTCAGATCACATGACATTTTCTGAGGTTAGCTTGGCCACATCCTTTCATCCATCCATCCCCTTGACCAATGACCATTGGAGATCATACGTATCTCCTTCGACCTTCTTCCAAGCCAATGTTGCCTTGGTTGTTTTTGCATGTGTGCTACCTCACGGTTGGTTAGCAGAATTGTCCGCAGACTATTTTTGACCCTTCGCAAGTATAGGATCGCAAGCCAGTTGGTCCCTACTACTTGTGGCATTTTCGTGTTTCTGGGAGCACTTCCTGAGCCTGGGATACCTGGAACACGACGACCATTTGGAGCTTCAGCTTAGATTGAGTAACCCGATCAGTAGATGACTAAATGCTGGGGCCTGGTTACTTCAATTTTGGCACTCCTTGACCCTCGACATGCGATAATTTGACCCAATCATCCCGTGAAGTGGCATACGTGCAATCACGACTATTGCAGCATTTTCGCTCACACTCTTCTATCCATCTCTCTGTCAAATTGACACTCGATCTCCAGTTCCCTTCTCTCGACTATCGCTTTGAGGGGGGAACACCTTATCCTTTTTTGGGGGCAACCAACTCCTATTTTTGTCTTGCAGTTCGTCAAGAACAACCAACAAGACAAAAAGGGGCAAATGTAGACACCGCAAATGTGTCTGCACCTTGGTTCTCCCCCCTTGTCTGCCTCAAACCCACATCCTAACCCTTGGCCTTAGTCCCCTCCACTCATTTGATTAAAATAACTTAAATATGTCAATTAAGTGGCCCCCTTTCCACCTCACCCTTGTCACCTTGGATCCTCCCTTGAATCCCTCCACCTTCTTCTTAGCCTTTATTATGCCAAATCTTCTCATTATCTTCCTCCCGTGCCCATTTAAGCATCCTCATGACCGTTCTTCCCACAATCCCTCGCCCGACAGCGTGCAAGAACGGGCAAAGGCTATTTTTAGTCTCTGTCCCCATTCTGCCACTGCCGACGTCGGTGACCATTCGGCCGACGTCAGCGATAATGCCGGCGTCGGCAGCCTTCAAGACTCCTTTCTGCATCCATTCCATGCCCTGGCCCCTTGAGCTCGCAAACAAAATTCTCTTGGCATTTTGGCATTCATTTCTTCTCCCTCTGAACCTCGTGCAACAGCAGCAACAGGTGCAGGGATTCTTGAGCATAGATTTAGTCTTCTGTGGTCTCAACAACAGCTCTTCCACTCTTCATTCAGCAATCTAAAAAGGTAAGCACAATTTGTTATTTCACTTCATTTCTTTTCTTTAGTGTTCAGTTGTTTGGTATCTGTTGTCTTCCACTCCCTCCGTCCTACTCCCTGAGAGGCTGAAAATCCTTTTCAGGCCCTGTTCTCTGTCCACCTTCCCTTCACTCTTTCATCCTTTCAGTGCAAATCCCGGACAACTCCCTCATCCCTCCTGCCAACAAAGACCCTATACAGGGCACCTAATCAGAACCAGACCATTCCCCCAGTCCATTCAAATTCATCCCTGAGCTCTGCCTCGACCCTGTTCACGTACCAGAGCCATCCACAGTCCAAAAACCTGACCAGACCCGACTACAGGCCACTGCCCCGACCGATGCCGGTTACTTCTCCGACCGACATCGGCAGGATAACCGAAGTCGGCAGACCAGGCAACCGACGACGGCAACATTACCGACCTCGAAGACTATCATCAGCCCGACAACTCTTTTCAGGTAACCATTGATCTTTTCTTTCATTTCTAATTTGTTTATCACTCCTATATTCTGGCATCCTATATTTCCTTAGTCTTTTATCTGTCTGTTATGAGTGGGTTGACCTCCCTTGAGGAAGTCTTTACACTTCCGGGAACAAGCTCTTGCTTGGCAACCCACTACCTATCCATCTAACATCTTCTTGTCCAAGTTTCTTTTTCCTTGCAGGTGTCATTCCTCCACAGCCAAAGAGGGGTGCCCACAAACATCTGGATTACGGTGCGCAAATCTTTATCCAGGTACTTCTAGCCTTGTCCATTTCTTTAGTTTCTTTATTCATCTTTTGAATGTAGAAAGCGAATTAGCGATAGAAACATTCACCTCTTGATTATATAGAGTATTAGCTAGATAGAGGGTCTCCATTGATTGATTTGATTTTAGAGAGTGATGGTTCTGAGAAAGAATAATTGTGACTCTATATTCATTTTTTTTTAATATTTTAGTTGTAGAATTTGATTTTTTTTAAGACAGTTTATTTTTTATTCAATTTTGTAATTTATATTTCTATAAACATTTGACTCTATTAGTAATTTCATTTCATTTTTAGCATTTTTTTAATGAGATAGCTACTTCAGTGATTTTTAGTATCTAATTATGTTACTATGCTAGAATGTTCATAATATTTCCTATGGTTATGTTTATGGAATTTGATTAACTATGAAAATGGATAAATTATTAGATGTAGATATATTAATCATTTAATTACATGAGAAACTTGTGCTTTATTATTATGTTGGTTTAAAACATGTAGAGGTCCCTTACCTATTAGAAATGTTTGTTTGGTCAATATTCAAAAATACTATTTCTTGAGTCTCACAAACTTATTATTTAAAGTTTGAGTTATGAGCTTTATTTAATAAATTTTAAGTTATTAACTTTATAAAGTTATAAAATAATTATATAATAAATTATTTTAACTTTATTTTTAAAGTTAATTAAAATTTTAGTTGTAATTTTAAAGTACAACTACCTGTAATGTGAAAGCTTTATAAAGAGACTTGAAGGACATTCTAAAGGTAGAAAACATCATAGGTACTATAACTCTCTAATTTTAAATCTTTCATGCTACACTTCTTTTGATGAAGCATTTATGAGATTGAACATCATTTACTGATAGACCAAATAACACATTCATGATAAAGTAAACTACTTGATATACACAGTTATATCTAGGTTTCTTATTTATTTTATAAATTGATTATCTAAAGTTGATCAGGTATTAACTTTTTTGATGATTTAAAAAGTATGAAATCATATACACAAAAACCATTTGTACTTCACTTGAAAAATAATGAATACATCATATTTCTTATGATAGATTGTTGGGTTTTCATTGTATAGCAATTACTCTCTTTAAGAGTCATTTGTAAATAGTGTTGGATTCAGTTTTCTCAAATAAAATATTATAATCATGTTTGAATCGACTCCTTCTTAGTTTTATTTTAGTTAGTTTTGTTTATTAGTCTTAGTCTTAATTTTTTTTTTTACTTTCATAGTCTCTAGTTTTTCCCAGTCTCTCTGGTTTAATGGTCTTTAGATTAGTCTTTATTTGTTCTTTATTTAGACTAATTATTTCCTCTTACTTAACTAATATTTCATATAATTATTTAGATTAAGTGTTGTTTAATTTATTTTAGTATTTATCTTAAGATTAATTTTTACTTCTAGATTATTTCTTAGTAACTAATTTTAACCTTTAGTTGTTGTAATATATCTTTAGATTAATGTTGATTGTGGTTAATTTCTCTAAATTTGGTTGATGTGTTTATTTATTTTACATTTATTTGAGTTTCTTTAGTTATTTATTTTTTGGTTTGTTTTAATATCTATGTGGTTTTAAATAAATTTGATTACAAAATAGATACATATTGATTTGAAATATTATCAGCACAAATCAAATTTCTTTCCTTCAAGAGATTTCTTCTCTCATAGGCTTTGTTATATTGGATAGATTATATCATATTCATAAATATGATTCAAAATTGATATAAGTTTATAAGTGATTGAATTGATTATCTGAATAATGAAGTTTGATTTACTCATTCATTGAACTAATTTATTCCTAGAATATTTTAAAAACCCTTATACATGTTGTAGGGCTAATTCATAAACCATAGGTCCCTATGATTAAACTGATATGATTTCATCTTGACCTTCACGATAGGTGAATAGATTGATTCATTGATGTGATAATTTCCACCATCAACACAAAACATAACATGTGTCAAGGCGTAGCATTGACTAGTTTTGATAACATGGTTACGAGGATAAAAATAAAGAAATCAATATACCCATATTTTATAAGTGTAACACAACAATGTAGTTAAAAAGTGTATGTGTAAATAATAATCATCATGCCCCCAATGAGAAATAATAAATGTGTTATAATTTAATATGTAGATATATATTTATATTATCATGTAAGCTCAAAGGAGCCACAAAGGATGTACACTAAAATCATTGAATGATAAGTGTCATGAATGTCTAAATTAGGATAACAATCAAGAGGCAAGGGCCAAGGGAAAACAAAGCCATTTTTTTTTAAAAAGGTCAATACAAGATTAGATGAGTGAATGTAGGTCAAAATAGAAGAATATAATGGATGAGAAAACCAAAAGGTTATGTATAATAGTATTGTATAACAAGAAACTAAAATAACTCATGTGGAGGCCTTGTATCTAGTGGTATGAATGTGTCATTGTATTGGTGAAATTTATTAAATAAATTTAGGGTAGTTATATCTAAATTTAAATTTGAATGTGAATATGTATAATGATCATGTGTGGTGTGATACTCCTTGTCACTATCATGCTTAAGCTAGTGACGTGTATGTCGAGTTCTTATAGTAATTATGATAGGGTTTGAATTTTTATTATCATTTGGTTGCAATATTGAATCTTATAAAGGTGTCAATCTTAATAATATCATTGTCAATAAGATCTTGTATTTTATGTTCTAATTTAAATCATTTGTTTGTATAATATCCCACCATCTGATGATATTCATAGTATGCATTTTTATCATAATTATTTGGGGAAGGCCTATTTGGATAAAATTCTTGTGGAGAATTAATAATGATAAGGATGCACTTAAGTATATTTTGTAAAATTATATGAAGAGTTGACGCTAATAAAAATAATTTCTTCTTTAGTGTAATTACCAATTTAAGTTGATTTGTATGTTGTTATATTGCATTAACTATAATCATTTCCTCATTATTATGAATTGTTGTGACATGAAAGGTAGAGAATGGTGGTAAAGTATAGTACTCTAAAGGATCATTATCTTCTAGATATATATATAGATTTCCATCATGTGTAAATGTAACACACATATGTAATGTAGATGTTATTTATTTCATATTATATATCCAAGGTTGGCCCAAAATTAGGTTTTTATGTGTATCATGAAGTGTAACTTGAAATAAGTAACACACATTCTTTGGTCTAAGTATCACATCCATTTAAATGATGCCAAGTGGTGGCCATAGACTATACTCTAATTTAGTAATAATATGATCTGTTGTTTTCATATTTTTCATATCAATCCCTTATACATGAAATAATGATATGTTACAAACATTTTTATTTAATTTAGCATTGAGGATGACTCATTTGATAATCTTGTCTGATATTATAGCCTGGATAAATAGTGCATCATATTGGCCCACTGTATACTTGATAGTAGCATTATTTTTTAATTCTCTCATGATGAAATTATCCTTCATAGAGTAATCTTATAAAGTGTTGAGTATATATCATAAGAAATGATATGAACTTATTATGTTGATTTTAGGAAATGTATATGAGTACATATTTTTTACTTTGTAATTTACTTATTAATTTTCAAATTCGTAATTCATCCAAGACCCTATCATATTTTTTGATTGGATATAATAATGGGATGAATAATGCCTTGTACATGTTGTCCCAATCTTTTTTTTGCACATCCCATTTTTTTTTACATAACTTTATCCAAAATTGTATTAGTTTATATTTGTGTCATTTTTTTATAAGTAATTTTGTTACCAAGTGTTTGAATATTGAGAATCAAATGTTCAATATTATTTTGAATAGATTGTATTTGACCTTGCATAACCATGTTAGATATAATAATTATTATATCATGGTCATCCATAATATGATCCATACCTTTTGGAATAGTGGTAGCACAGACCTTCTTAGAGGGAAATTATCTATCACCACCTTGAGTATAGGTAGGGATAAAAATAGAAGAATCCATAATAGGAAAGTGGTTAGGGTTTTATGGATGCTTAGGCATATAAGGTGTACAAAAACTAAATAATACCAAATAATACAAGTGGAAAGATACCCCTAAGATTAAAGGGAGCATAAATTAATAAGAATCAAATCTAAAAGACTCCAAGGCTAATATGTGGAACCCTAAAAAGATGAAACCCTAATAGAGACCTAGGGTTTGACATGATTAGATTAGTATATGGGTTCACCAATTTTTTTACCCTAATTTGGTTTTACAAACCCTAATAGGACATAAACTAGTAGAATAATTTATATTGATAAATATGACAATCAAGCATACATCTAAATGTAAAATATTGAAACTATTTGTAATGATTTGATAAATGGCATATGCTAAATATGATAAGTTTAACAAAGGGATGAATAGATAAGTTTTATATTTAAATGTCTACCTATGACCATGTTTTGACTATGAAAAACATACCAAAGTAGGCATGTGATTCATCTAGTTTAATAACTATGTTTCATTATATATATGATTAATTATGTCAGATTTGGGTCAGTATCAACTGTGAATACTAACTTGGGTAGTTAGTAGTGACCTATACTAAAATATTCATTTTTGACTATCCATTCATATTTTTATAACTCTTTAATATTTTTAAGTGCAATTTCAAATCTTGATGACATGTGTAACTCCAAAAATTAACCTCCTTCACCTTTAAACCCTAAGTGTGCATATGAGGGATAAAAACCAACTAAAACTAGGAAAGTGTAATGGGTTGAGCTAACCCCAATCATACTCATTTGATGATTTATGGTTGCCTATGTATCTGATACTCCAAGGAGGTAAATCAAGGCATACATAGTTCTCCCACCTAGTGTGATTGTACAATTGTGATCCTTTGTTATATGTATGCAACTAATAATTTGGATTTGATACTTAATAATGCTTAATTTATTTTTTATTTAGTATGCTTCAATTTTTTCTTGTGACTTCTCTTAGTGATATATTCTCAATTTAGGAAGAATAGGGAAGATTTTCTCAATGTGAAATATTGTATAGATGTGTACCAGATAAGTGCCTAGTCCATTATCAAGTGAGTCCTTAATATATATATATATATATATATATATATATATATATATATATATGAGTATAATTTGGTAATATATCATGACACCAAAATGCTAGGCAAATGGGATGACCCTAAATAAATGATTGATTTTAAGAAGTAGTTTTTTCTAGGATAGGTTTAGTACCAACTAGATCAGGTCAATATCAACTAATAATACTAACTAAACTTATCATTATCAACCTATATACAGGTGTACAAAACTAATAATTTGGGCATGTCTACGTAGGATAGTATCTTAGTTTGAAATAAATAATTTGTTTCTTGTAGGGTGTGTAAACACATAAATTAAAATTAAAATATGAAATAATGCACTTTTGATCATCCTCTTATACACACTTAGCTCATGCCTAATTCCATGATCTTTAACCATTATTCCTTTACTTATATGTAGATGATCCTTATCCATAATAAATTATGATAATTAATGTTCTTATTCTACATTATAAATATCCTAAGCTCATCCCTTAACTGATTCACACTTTCAACATAGGTTTTTAAAGACTATCTCACTCATCAATAGTGTTTGAATCTATTGGTTTCATCCTCTCACCAAATAATGACTAATTGTTTAAATTTTAATTCACCTAACAGGTCATCCTTTTTTTTTTAAGACCCATTTAAATAAATTCTTAAAATACCACTATATAATGTTGAATATCCTAAGTCTCTTTTAGATTTACATATCTTATTATTATAAAATCACTTTATCCCAGATTTATGAGGTGTCTCTCACCTCTTTTATCTTTTTTTAATATTTGAGAGTTACTTTCACAAATAAATCCTCCCCCCACATGTCACACACTTCCTTTCAGTCTTTGGGGACTAGGGATTTTGACACATGACAAGGAGGCCTTGTAAGGTCATCATGGTATTATTAGTAACTCCATTTTGCTTCCTCTTGCTCTATTTAAAGAGCCTTCTCCTCCTCTCTTCTTCATCTTCTCATTACTTTACTTATCTTGGTCACTTTATGTTCTCTTTTATTATTTATTCTTCTTTATTCTAAAATTTTTATTTTGAGGATTATTTTTGGAAAGGCTTATTAATATTCACATGGGTTTTCTTCTAACTAGTTCAATTTCCCACTTCAAAATTCTTCTTTCTCATTTGTGGTTTGATCACCATTGATGTAATATTTTGTATTTACGCACTCTTTTGCTTTGTGCTTTCAATGTTTCTATATTATCTTAGGATTATTTTTAAAATGGTATTAAAACTTTGTTCATTTCAACATTGATCCTTGACCTCATGCAAGTTTTTGGTATGGAGTTACAAGTTTTAAATACACCTATCTTTTTTGTATCAACAACCAAAAGGATTTTTTTTTAAAGGAGTATATTTTTTTATTATTCAATTAAGTCTTTTTTATTTTAAGTTTGGTTAAATATTTAATCAACATCAACAAATTTTTTTGACTTTATGGTAATTAATTTATTTAAATATTTAAGTTTTGGCTACTTTTTTTAAAATGAAAAGTAACTTCTTAATAATCTTCAGGTTAATTACTTAAAATTTCATGCTTTGATCATATTAAATTTTTATTCAAATAATTTAAAAAGGAAAAAAAATTATCTCAAGCATATAATGCCTTTGGCAATTTGATGTTTTGGTGTGGACTTGCATTTTCAAGATAATTGATTTGAGATAATTTCACATTGTAAAACTCAAGTTTTTGTTCAACCTTGTTAATGTGTTTTTTTATTCATAAAATGCTCCTAACATAATCATAATTTTTATAAATAAATCATCTTTGGTGTTATCTTCAAAAACATTAAACACTTTTCAATTTTGTTTTTTCACATTATGTTCAAATGGCATTTAAACTAGTAATCTTTCTTGTATTTAAGATTTTTTAAGGAAAAACTTGTATTTCAAAATGATGAAATTAATTCTCTTAAGCACCAAGTGTAATTTCAAAATATAAATAACTACTTTGAAAACTCTTTTAATGCACATATGGGGAAATTCAAACTTATTTTGACATTTTAAATGCAAAACTTATGTATTTTGCACATGATCATTCCTCTAATGAAGAACTTAAATGTGCTTCTAAATAAATTACTTTGGACAATCCTTATACTAACCTTGGCTTCAAAATCATGAAATGTGTAGATTAATGAAGTGGTGGTCTTAGAAATCATGAAATTGGAATTGTTGAACCTATTTTGCTTCAAACTAAAGCAACTTGTGTAGGGCTCAGTTTTTAATTCTTCTCAATGTAAAATGAATTCTTATTATCCTCCACATTAAAGTATTTTTCATGATAGTGTTCCTAGTTATCATTTGACTTATTTTGATCATAATTCTTTTCATGCTCATTATTTGGTTAAAAAATGATAAAAAATTTAAGTATTTTGGAAAACATAGGCATCCTATCTCTAAATGTTGGGAATTACATCCTTACAAATCTTATGGTAAATCAACTCAAGACACTTTACATTGTTAGAAAACCACTAAAACACATAATTATAAGTATAAAACAATTTGGACACCTAAAGATAATGTGTCTTCTAGAAACTTTGATGTGTTTTCATATGATAGTTTTTCAATTACTTCATGTAGAATATTTTTTACAAGCGACACATCTTCTTTATCTTCTTTTTGATAAATTTAATATTATTTGCATTTCTTGATTTTATGTTGCAAATTAAATATGCTTTGATTGAAGCTCAATTTTGACTAACTTATGTTTATGCAGGAATTTACAATTTGTGATGGAAGTTTTATTTTACTCCATTTTCCTTTATTAGATATGATTTTAGTACATTATTTATATGTATATCATTTTATGGAATATTGTCTACTTAAAATGAAGTTTAGTGTTTGTTTTTTTGTTTTTGTAGATTCCAATGGATCATTTCTCCTTCTCATTGGTCATTGTTCCATTTAATATTTACCATTTTATCTAAAGAGGATTCTTAGATATTGTTGATGATTACACCTTCATCCTTGCAACTTTTATAAATGCCTTATCTTCTTATTTATTTCTCAAACTATTAAAATTTCTCTTGAAGGAATTTTTCATTTAGGGGGATATTTATGTAATATCAACTCACTTCTTTATTTGTAAGAGGATTTTTCCATTTTTGTTACCCTAAATTAAGTTAATGGGAATCATTGGATATTATCTTTATTTGGGTTCAATTTAATCCTTTTTTTCTAGGCTTTATCTTAAATATATTGTAGATGTGAATTTCTTATTATTAAAAATTAACTTTATCCCAAATTTATAAGGTGTCTTTCACCTCTTTTATCCTCTTGTAGGATTTGGGAGTTAATTACACAAGTAATTCCTCCCCCACATGTCACACACTTCCCTTCACTCTTTGAGGAGTAAGAATTTGGCACACATTAATGATGCCTTGTAAGGTCATCTGGAAATATCAGTAACTCCTTGATTCTATTTTCTCTATTTAAATATCCTTTTTCTCCTCTCTTATTTATCTTATCACTACTTGACTTATCTTGGTCACTTGAAGCTCTCTACTCTTTTTTATTCTTATTGATTCTAAGCTTGTATTATGATGATTATTCTTGGAAAGGCTTCTTAATATTAACATGGGTTTTATTTTGACTAGTTCAGTTTCCCACTTAAAAATTCTTCTCTCTCACATTTGTGTTTTTATCACCATTGAGGTAATATTTTGTATTTATGCACTCTTTTAATTTGTGTTTTCAAAATCTCTATGTGATCTTGGAACAATTCCTAATATATAAGCATAACTTATATCTATTTGAAATAAGGTTACCACTTTTATAAATTTCCAAATTTATCTAACTACACATTGAGAATAAATCACCTATTTTTTCTAGTACTAAGTCCTTATGGCCCCAAAAACACATAACTAGGTCTAAATATAGTTTTAAGGTCATAAGTCATTATTCAAGAACATAATTATACTAGGATTTTACCAACATATAACATTGCATAAGTATTCTATACACACCATTGTAGCATGGGAAAACTACATGGAGTTTGATCCCTCTTTAGATTATTAGTATGTAGGCAATACTCAATGCAGGAGGTGTTGAGGTCCAACACAAATGTAGCCACTAACCCATTTTTCTTATTTATTATATTTATTATTCATTATATATTTATCTAGAGTTATAAGTGAATAAGAAGTTACATAGTGACTTTCACATTGAATCAAGTGACCTAGATGACACACATAAGACCTATAGGTGAAAGTGCATAGATCCAAAATTTTACAGAGGGGAAAACCCTACCAAACATTAGTGTTACCTTTAAATTTCAAATTAGGTCAACCTTATCCTAGGTGGATTTGAATCCCTATTCCTAATTCATAGTGACTTCACATAGTCGTACAATCAATTTCACAGTCACAGACATAGTTTTACATGTCTGATTTCTGGCTAAGTCATTTTCTTTGGTATTTCCCATTTTAGAACATTTATATATTAATTAATATCCTAAATAATATTTTATTATTTATTGGATATCTTATAAATTCTAATTTTACTCGATTGTTTTTATTATTAAGAATAAAACTCATTAATCATAAATTTGATAAACCATATTGGTGAACCAAACATGAATCAAACACATAGCCTTATAATCAATTATTTTTAAAGGTAAACATTTGACACCATAAGGTATGAGGTCAATTTTTATCCCTAGGTGAATTTTATGGAATGTAACTCCTCAGTCCTTGGCTCTAAGATGAAGAATTGGTCAATAAAATATAACCATATTGGTGAACCTGTCTATTATTGAATATTACAAAACCCTGATTGTTCATGTTGTTAGGGTTTCTCTCCTTTTTATTATTTCTAATTTTTGTTTTAGGGTTTTTAGGTTTTATAAATTCCTTGTTATTAACAATATATAAAGTTTCCATTTTACATTTTATGCAATCTAAGATCATTATTTATACCTCTCTTCAAAGAAGCACTAGACTAAGTGATAATCCAGTTGCACATACTTATATTTATTTTGATAAGCAACATAATGTGGATAAAAACAAGGGTATATAAATATCTTCATATATTTATGAATAATTTGAATATGTATAAGTGCATGATAACACTTTTAAACATGAACAATATACTCAAGACAAAACTAGATCTTAAAATGAAAATCATGATGTAATTCCACCTATAAGTTATCAACAACGAAAGCTTAATAAAATATAAATTATCAAAAAAATTGAAAATACTTTGTCAACAATCTCAGGATCATCATAGGATTTTTCAAGCTCTTTTGTAAATTAAAAATACATTTGAAACTTATATCGCTATGGGTTATTTATCTTTCTTGGTATCATTGGATATAACTTTTGTACCACCATATAATATGGAGGAAACCCAAGTGTTATAGTATATCAATGTGCCAATTACTACTTAGTCATTTCTTATGCCACCTTTGGTTAGCACACATTATCTTCTTGATTTTTAATCCCTTATGCAAATTATTCAAGCTCTACAAACTAAGGTCTTACAAATGGAATAAAGTGCTTTGAATCATAATCATAACCTTGATTCATAGAATTTATTACACAATCCATTGGATTAACATATTTTATCCCATCCTTTACCAAAAAAATTTATGGAACCTAAGCTTGCCTAACTATATCCTTTCCATTTTTATCACATTTCTATATTTAGCATGTTCTAAATCAGTCTTGTGTGATTTATTGCATATCTTAAACATTTTGATTTTACTCAAATTTTTTTAGAATTAAGATTAAATCTCCTTAATCACAATTTTGATAAACCATGTGTGTAAAGGATAACAAAAGGATCAAACTCATAAGGTAGCATGTAGGTGTAATAGAATGGTGAGATAGAACCATGTTTGTGTGCTCAAGTATGTGTAGTAAATGTGTGTCAAGTTTGTCATTTTTAAGTAATTAATACTATATTTAAGTATCTATACCATGGAGGAAACCACTATATGATCTTTCCATGGAGGAAACCATTATTTAATATTTCTATGTAATAAACTTAATGTTTCCATGGATGAAATCACAATCAAATGCTTTTAGTAGATGAAAACACAAGTATCTCTAAGTGTTATTATTTTATACTTAAAGACATGAACGAATGCTCACATGCCAAAGAATGGCTTGTGGTTGTGGATTCATTACTGACTCTCCTCTTGTGTTCTTCAAAAATTAATATGCATATTGTCAAAACTTTAAACTAGAACCTTCCAAGTAGTTGATGACTTTCCTATTAAAGAATATTCCCTCATGAATGGAGTAAATAGAAAATGGAGAAAATAAAGAATGAAGTCACAAGGATTATAAATTGGTAAGATTATGATTGGATACAAATTCTAATCATTAATGCAATATGTGTTTATTATGTACCCATGATGTGCATGATCAAGAGGTTGATATGTGAGATGTTTTGAACATGGGCATAAGTGTATATTTATATGATTTATGTGATCATGATGGAATTCATAGAATTATGTGACTTTGATTTAGGACATGATATTATATTAGTATTATTATTATTTACATGAATATTTTGATAATTACAATGAGTATGCAAGTGATATATGTTCTTGGTATAAAAGGTAAGTACAAGAGCTATCCATTGACCCAAAACCATGCCTTTTCTATGCTTATCATAGAGGCTTCATTTTAGTGTGTGTGTTGCTAACTATTTACGCATACTTTAATTGCCTTGTGATTTAAATTCAAAATCATTCTTGTTGACTATATCAACCTTGAAATTACTACTACAAATTACATTGATTAAATGTCCTTTGTATGGTTAATCCTAGGTAAGTGGGACTTGAGAGAACCCATTACTAAGAATTTTATATTTCATACAATTCTAAACTAGAAAAAATTTAAAATCATTATTTTACCCTTTTATTTTTCAAAAATGTTGTAGCATAGATATGTGAACCTTTGAGACACTATAAAAATGATAAAACCTATAATTTATCTTCTCTAGGCATGTCTTAGGTAGAGGTGGAGTGTTATCCTTAAGTGCATACTTGTCCCTCTCAAATGGGATATAAAATACAACCACCCTCTTCCCCCTTAAGTAGTAAAAAACTGAAAACATTCTCCATTATTATAGCTATAGGAAACTTTTGGAGAAGTTTGGAAGCATAAATTGTACAAGGCTTGAAGAATGACGGCTCAAAGAGGAAATTTTAGATTTCTAGAGGATAAGTGTACTTATGCCCTTATGATAATGTGATGTAAATTGTTTGATTAATATGTGAAATACCTATAGGCTTCTTGTTGGTTTCCTTATAATATTTATGAAGACCTCATTAAGAGAAAAAATAGTTGTATCTCATATTATTCCTAGTTTAATTTCTCTTTCCATTCCTCAGTGTACTAAGCAGCCAGACTTTATTAGGTGTGTGAATTCCTTGTCCAGTTTGAAACCATAAATGACCAACTTATTCCCTATGCTTTGAATCCTATGATTTTGTCTTGGTTATTTTGGGGTTACCTCTTGAGCTTGGGGGTTGATGAGGGCCATGTATACTTGATAATATCATTTTCATGGTAGATGAGAACCTCCCCTTTTGTCTATTGAGTTGTAATTTATGTGGATGACATTATTTCTATGGGAAATGGATGTTGCTTATTAGATAATATAAAAATAATAAATTGTGTTTGAGAATGAAGTAATGTTTTCCTATTACTAATATAATTGACTTATGAAATCTTAAAGCATATGGTGTATAGGGAGTTGTATTTTTCTAAGGATACTCTGAGGGTTACTTATAGTGTTTCCTTGAGTGTTATACATAGTTTTGTATGGAAGCCAGGTTACAAATAAAATGAAGATGTATTTTATGAGTATTTTTTGTAAGTAGCATAAATATTCAAATTGTAATAGAAAGAGATAAAGTATGAAATGAAATTGCATCCTTTATTTATAATAAAGTTGGATATAATAGTTATATTATTTTTTGGCTATGTTACTTCTTCCCTCTTGAAATGGGACTAAGTCCCTATGTGAGTCTTGTGCTAAATTTTGTATTAAAAACTTCAATAAAAAAAAAGAAAATATTCATTTACTTGGTATCATTTGAATAGAAGCTAAGTGAAGAAAAATAAAGCTTGAATTTATAAATGTAATTCTATGAGAAATAGTATTTTTTTTAAATAAACATTTTGCTTTACCTATGTTATTGAAAGACATGATGAATTACAAATCATGAAATTTATGCCTACATTATTGAATAAGAGTTTTTAAATATTGAAAGGAAGAAAAAAAATTGTTGTCTTGAATTATTAAAATAAATGTTTATAATATGCATTTTAGTGATTAATATATTGACCTTTGAATAACCTTAAACTATATAAAGCCTTGAATGTTGTTAATAATTTGTTATCTACAAAAGGGAGAATGAGGTCATTTTTACAATCTACCATGGATTAATTTTTAAAATTATTGTACATAAATTGAAGAGCATTTTGGTATTGTAACTATGATAATTTATATTGTATGTGGGGTTAAATTTATTCTCTATAGTTTTAGATGGGATTGGGTCCTTATAGACTAATTCATTCAAGTCTTAAGTGTATCAAAATAAATAAATTAATAAAGTTAATCACTCTAATGTAAATATATTAATGGGAGTGTTACTTTACCTAAAATGGTTTAGAATTACTTGTATATATAATATTTATTAGGATAAGTTATGCATGTAGGTTAACTTTAAAAATGATATGGAATAAATTTAAAGGTGCATAATTAGTGGCAATGGGAAAAAAGACCCAAAAATTAATATATGGTAGACTCGTGTATGGTGTGTATCTACCTAGAGTGGAATTATACAAGGTGAGAGTCTGATCTATAATGAATAAAGGCCTTGGTATCAATAAGGAGCATGATAACATATGAAATTTAGTCCAAATGTGCTAACATAAATATTTTAATCAGTGTCAAATATGATTTTAAGGCTCAAGGGATAAATGGAGATAAATGTGGGTTTGAATAAGTTATATAAATACACAAATATACATAAGTAGGTTAAATATGATAAATTAGGGATAAAAATTTATGAAAAAGGGTCTTGTACCAAATTTAGGTGTCTACAAAACTCAAGCCTCCAAGTCATACCATATAATAATAAGAAAAAAATTAATCTCTAGGGACAATAAAACTTTAACATGTTTTAAATAATAAGACCCCTAAAATTAATATGAATAGTGTAACTACAATAGTATAACCCTAACCTCCTTAATTTTAATAACTTCATTCAGGGTTTTGAGAGCATGAATAAGGATGGGCCATAATTTTTTAGGCACACTAGAGACTTCAATCCATCTAGTGATCAATTGTTATCTTCTAGAGAGAAACATCATATTGGGATCCTAAGACATAACACTCAACAAAAGTATTCCCATGTTCCAAAAAACTTGATCAGTAACTCTCTTAGCCATGTTTGATTTTTATAAATAAACCCCAAAAAATACACTTTTGAACATCCTACATAAAGTCACATAAATCCCAATATTTTTAGCCCACTGAAGCAATCCAATCATTAAAACATTTACAGGACAATAGGAGTTCTAAATCCATACAAATAAAAAATACCAAATTAAGAGAATAATGTATCCTTATTATAAATTACATTTTCCATCTCTTCATTCTCAAATACAAAGAAAAGGGGCCCATTAGTTTGATCTTGTTCTATTCCATTATTCCTTAAATATTATTATTTCATACACAATTGTATTTTATTCTTAAACCAAGCTCAAGTTAAGGACACAAGACCAAGCTCTATGAAGAACCATATGAATGAGTGTCAATGCTAGGGTTTGTTTTTAATTTTGAAGCTTCCCCACATGGTTTATCGATTTCATTATTTTATGTCCAAATAAATTCCATTATATATTTTTCCCACATTAGGATAAACACAAAATTAAATTTTATCAACACTATATCATACCACTTCCTTGTCCTATGCAAAACCCCACTTTTCCTTTTTGACACTTAGCTTGTTATGAGCATGGAACTAGAGGACATGAAGTGGGTCAGGGTAATAAAAAAACTGACACCACAATAAAGACAACAAAAAGGGAAATAAATAATAAATAATCTTGGAAGGATCTAATAAGGAATGACTCTTGGTCTTCCATCACCTAAAACTAGCACCAAACTCCCTCCTCATTATGTGCAAAATTAAATACCACTTTTATATTAAAAGTGTCATTTCATGGAGATTATTGAACAAGGCTCTCAATAAGTTTAGATTTAAGGTGGATATAAGGGGTCTAATCCACAACTACATCTCCACCCCCATGTATTTCATATTGATCAATGTAGTCCCCAAAATATTTTTTCAAATAATAGAAGCATTAGACAAGGAGACCCCCTTTCCCCATATTTATTTATCCTAATGGTAGAAATGTTGGGAATAAGTATTATATCATCTAGAGATTAAATTCTAATCCATGGATTAAAGGTGACACACAACTCAAACCTCATCGCCCATGAATATTTTGAAGATGACACTTTCCTTATTCAAGAGGCCTCGGTCTTGGAAATGTCAACTTTTAAATATATTCTTTTGAATTATGAAAAAACATCTAGCCAATGCATCAACTTCAATAAAAGTTTTACCTTCTCCCTAAACACCCTTATATCCCTCCAAAAAATATTAGTGGTAATCATAAGATTTAGAATCAGCATGCTTCCCTCAACATACCTTGATATGCCTCTATTTGAAGGCAAAATACTTAAGGAATTGTGGAATCCCCTGGTTGAAATAATCTATAAAAATATTGTGGGGTGGAAAGGAACCCTCCTATCACAAGTGGGCAAACTAAAACTACTCAAAAGTTCTTTATAAAACATCCCTATCTACATTATGACTCTATTCCAAATTCTCATTAAAATTGATAACAGAATTGAGCAGATTCAAAAAACTTTCTTGTGAAGAGGCACAAAAGAAAGATTTAGATTCCCACTTATTTCTTGGGATAAAATTTGCCTCCCTAAGGCATTTGGTGTACTTGGACTCAGAAGAGTCAAAATAATGAATCAAGCCATGATTGTGAAATTTAGGTGGAAAATTATGAAGTAAGACAACTACTAGACCAATATTATAAAACAAAAATATCTGGAGAACAATGAGAGAGATAGATTTCTTTGGGAAGAAGACCCCATGAATGGATTTACCTTCTAGAATGCCATTTCAAAAAAAAATGATCTACTGAAGAAAGGATGTAGGTGGTATGTTAGAAATATAGAAAAGGTGGAGTTTTGGGAAGACTCTTAGCTCTCTCTCTCTCCCCTCTATATTCCCACCCTCATGGAACACTCTCAAGGAAACCTTTAAATCCAATTTTATCCTTAAGGTGAAAGATTATTGGGTCTAATATGATGGAAGAATGAAGTGGTATAATTTCCCTTAAGTGTTTAAAAATGAGGAAATCAACGTAGAAATTTCCAACCTCAACTCCCAAATTTAATAGATACATATTTGTCTTCCCAAAATAAGATACACTCCTTGAGCTAGCAGAAGATAGCAGAGAACACACGGTCAAATCAAGGTTCATAGCCAACTTGGTTTAATTGGAAGACTAGTCTTACTAGAAAAATATCTAGGTTAAACACCTTACTCCTAAGGTGAACATCTTTTTCTAGATAGTAGCCCATAATAAAATCCCCACTATTGATAATATGGGCAAAATAGGAATGACCATCCCCAACAAGTGTGTCCTCTATAATTCAACACTGGAATCTATGAATCATATATTCTTCAAGTACATGTTTAGAACTCAGATATTGAATCTCATTATTCAACATTTCAACCTTTTTTGGGTTAAGCCTAACTCAATCTTAGACCTCATCATCCAATATAAACCCCGTTAGAAGCTTCCCTCCTTAGCATTCCTCTGGTTTAAACATAATGCCTATATTTTCTATTGTAAATGCTCCAACCTCTCAATTTCATTCAATCAAATCCTTTCCACCATTATGAATAATTAGAATATGGTAGTTTTGAATGATAAATTTAGAGCCTCCAAGGCTCAATAGGTCATTCTTAACAAGTGGAACCTCACACCCTTATTATTAGGCCCCTTTATGGATAGGAAGTTCATCAAATGTGATCTCCCTTAGGTGGCGTAGTGGGGTGGATTAATATAAATTTTGATGGATAATTTAAAGGAAATATTGGAAGTGTGGGGGGAGGTAGAGTCATCATAGGTGAGTTAGGGATAGTAATTGTAACCTACATCAGGCCTTGTTGTAGAAGCCAAGGTCACCTTCTAGAGTATTCAACTTGAAATCCATCAACTTGAAATCCAATTGAACATACCTAATATGTCCATTGAATGGGACTTGTTCAACATCCTTAATTCAATTTTAGGAAAGTTCCAACCTTCACACATAATTATCCAAATCATAGTTGATGTCAAACATCTCCTCTACTCAACTGATTCTAAGATCTCCCACATATTTTATTAAGGAAACATAGTGGTATAAACCTTGTAAAACATGGGTCTACACACCTCAAACCTCATCATGTGGATAGGACCCCAAACATAACCCCCCCATATCCAACCCTTGTTAGCTAATGATGTAAATCTACAAGTTGTGTAGGCTTGCGACAAAGATGCACATGAGATCATTAATCATGATTAGAAAAGGCTTAAACTCACTTTGTGTCATGATAATGACACAAATTTTAAACTCAATAGTGTAATATGTCACTTCAAAAAGGATTATTCTAATTATTGTCAAATAAAACAAAACATTAGGATTTTGATTTGTTGCTTGGCCCACAACAACCCTCAATGTAGTTACAGAAATAAAAACAACATCATGGGAGGAGATAAGGACCATTATGAACCAATATCTCATGTTGAAGTCTATGCCAATAATAAATTTTTGAGTAATTTGTATAAGGGTATACTAATAGAGTTCATGTTAAGGATATAATGGCATGATGTGATTTTAGCCAAGGATTTTGTGGTGGGGTGGAAGCAACAACATGTGACCTCTAGGGGGGTTTCTATGGAATTTTATAGGAACTCATAAGACAAGTTATTGACATGTCATGTAAGGGTAAAAATTCATTCAAATATAAATGATATAAATAGGATCTAATGTAAGCATTCTTCCAAATATACACCATCTACCATATGGACAAGAAGGGCTTCCCAAGGGCTGACCTTCTATAGAGATGGCCTGATGTTTGCTTGCAAGTAATGTGTTGCCTTACTCTATAAGGAAAATTTACCCATATGTTTTCACACCATTTATTGTTAATGAACCACTTTAAAGGCCATAGGATTATTCAGACATACTATTTACTCATGTCTCTTAAATCCATAGTCCTAATTTTTTAAGAAAAACCCTCGACTAATATAATCCACTAAGGATTAATCTTCTTTCTCACAAAATGAGTAACCCCTATGAAAATTCAATAAATTCACATGGTGAAAGTATAAAAAATAAAATATATGATAAGAATATTGCTACAAAGGGTAGAAAAATCAAGGCCTCCCCTTCTACATACCTAACTCATCCATAGGATTGAGGGAAGAAGGAAAAATAAAGGCTCATGACCCATCTCCCCTACAAAAGATTTTTGGTAAGAAATTCATTAGGAGCCTTTAGTTTCAATAGGGCATGGATAATCCCAATTTCAAAATTCATGAGCTAAAGGTGGCAGAGATCTAGAAGAGGGATTAGGACCAAGCCAACCTTCCAGAGGGCCTCAGGCAAAAGCTAATAAAATTCAATGAAAATTTGTAGAAATTGGATAGGTAATTAGTTTCATACATGAAATAGTGGAATAAAATTAAACAAGAAATTGATGAGTTGAGGTAAGGGATTGGGGAACAATAAATGGAAGAAAGGGGTAAGCTAAAGGGAGCACTAAAAGACAAGGAAATCCTCACCATGACCCTAAGGAGTTACAGCATAAATAAAGGTAAACCATCGATGGAGAAAACTAGATGCTTAATAGAACAAAGTAAAAACATAGTAAAAGGCCAGAGGGATAAAAATAGATGGATGATGAGCAACAGTGCAAAGAAATAAATGGGTAGTATTAGGAAGGAGAGTTAATCTCAAGAAATTTAATAGGTGGTTTTGTTTATGTGGTTTGGTCTAGATCTTTTTTGTTGAGTTAGTGGTAAATTTTGCATTCAATAGGTTAGGTTGGCCTTGTTTCATCTTATTTTGTTCATACTTTTCATGTTGAATGATGGTTTTTAGGTCTTTGTAAAACATGAGTTTAACTAATCAAATAAAAAATTTCATCTCATAATTATTTTTTATAATAATTATTTTAGATTTTATTTTGTTTTAGTTAATTTTAATATATTGAACAATCCTTCCAAAATTTTAGATTTTTTGTTCTAGGGTTTCAAATATCATTTATGATTTCTATACACAAAATATATTTTTCAAATTATTTTTCCAAGGGTTTCGATATCTATTTTTTATTTTCATACATAAAGAATTTTTTCACCTTCTACCCTAGCCTTCCATTAGGGTTTCTTATATTTGGGTTATTCCTTGATTGTTTGATATTTAGATCTAAAAGGATGAATTTTTCAAACTCTCTAATGTGTTTTCTAGTTGTATTGAGTAAATGAAAAACCTTTTTTTCCTAGAAAATGTACGAATTTTGTAGAATTTACAATTTAATATTTTTATTAAATTCATCTAAGAGGATGAATAGTGTATCTATTTTCAAATTAATTTATGGGTTCCATATATCTACTAATTTTTATCAAAAGATTCTTTTAGATTCCAAAAATTTCTCATAATTGTATTGGAATGGTCAATTAATTTATTTCCTCCATATATCTTTACTTATTTTGGATTATGTCTTGCCTATATGTCATTATCTTTCTTGAGGCCTAATAAATCAAAATAGAGAACCAATAATAAAACCCTAGCCACCTGACTAGTATGGATTCTTCTATTATTCCTTTCACCTTTCCTAAAGGTGCTAATAATTACTTTCCCTCTAAGGAATTCCATGTTGTCATTATCCCAAAAGTTAAGGTGACCCATCCTATGATACAAAATAGAGGTCATTAAAATTTTCCTCCTCACCCCCAACCTCCTCCCACAAAACCTCTTCATGGTATTTGTATGTATATTCAATCAGAAGTACCTATGGCTTGTGCTTGTGAAGCCCATCAAAATCTAATAATCATTATGAGAACATCCATAGAGGAGTTGAAAAATCAAGCTAAACATTTCAATTTAAGGATAACATCACTTGAAAATAAGCTTACATATAAAAATAATCCAGATCATGCCAGTGTCAATCATGTATCTACATCTCTATCCAAATATTTTTTGCCTCAAAATACTTTATTTCAAGAATGGAATCCAAAGCATGATATATGTATAACTAGTGATTCAAAACTATACATAAATCTAATAAGTGTTTAAGTGATATTTTGAATAAAATTCTTCAAAATAAGTTGATCACATTTACTCCTATGCATCCTATAAATAAATCAAAATACTACTGTGCATATCTTAGAAGGCATGGACATTATGGACAATTTTGGGTTTTTAAGAACACATTACAAAGTATCATTAATAATGGTGATCTTATACTAGATAAATTAATCAAACCACTACCTCATTCAAGAAAAATTTCTACAATCAAGTAAACTACTCATATTATGATTGCATCTCCTAAAGAACAAGTCAAAAAAAAACAAAAGGAGCAACTAGATAAATAAATGTTACAAAAGGAAAAATTTAAGCAAGAAAGGTTGAAAAGCAAAATCAGAACAAGAAAGGTTACAAAAGTAACAACTAAAAAAATAAAGGTCACAAAAGGAATAACTAGAGTAATAAAGGATAAAAAAGGAAAATTTTGAACAATAAATGTTACAAAAAGAAAATTAAAAACAAGAAAGGTTATAAAAGTAACAATCAAAACAAGAAAGGTTATAAAAATAACAATCAAAACAAGAAAGGTTATAAAGAGAACATTTAGAGAATAAAATATTACAAGGGTATAAAATTGAAAAGGAAAGATTACAAAAGTAAAAATTAGAAAAAAAAATGTTACACAAGTTACATTGAGATAAGATGCTAAAATATAAGTAGTAAAATCAAACTAAAGATAATAAAGAAAACATCGTTATGAAAGGGTTTTGCATGAAGAAAAATCAAAATCAAGACATACTTAAAAAGGCTAATGTCACAAGTGTGGTTTCAAAGGAGGAAACTAAAAAACATTCCTCATATCTAGATCCTTTGATTCTTAGTCCTCACATCAATGAAAATAAATGGACCAATGTCATGATTACATATTTTCATGAAGTCAACATATGTGGCATGTCGTTCTCTAATAGTATAACAATCAATACTTAGGATAGATTATTGGGCCTAAACAATGCATTAGATCCATTTATTTACCTTTAAGACTTGGGCTCAAAACATGTTCCATTATATTTCATATTGACCATACTTTGGATTAATATAATTCAAAACTAAGAATATCATGGCTAAGATCCATGGGGGAAATGTTGGTTAAATATCATAACTATGTTACATTTGAACATAAATGTGAAATTTTTACCATTTCATGAGAGGAAGCTTTTTTTGGGAAAGCAAACAAAATAAAAAATGTTTCTTCAAATAATGATATAGTTGATAAACAAATTTCAATACACAGTACAATTGCTTATACATATTTTACAAAAGATATTGAATGTAGTGTAGATCATGCCAACATGATTTTTCCTAAAAGTATAGTATCATAGGTGAAATATCAAAAATTAGTTACTCATAAGGATACATATTGTGCACATTTATTACTTACAAGTGGTTGGAGTGATTCCTTGGATTAGTTCACTACAATTCCTTGGATTATCTTACCACACATAATTTATTACACATAGCCTCTCGAATTGCTCATTCATTCTATTCTTCTATTTTGATAAAAAAAAATGCTCATGTGTGTTTGCATTGACCATTATTATAACTCTTGGACCTTGATTTTTATCCAAATCTAAACATCCATGACACTAATCCTAAAATGATTTTAATGCACATCCTTTATGGTTTCCATTGAGCTTACATGATCATATACATCTATATTTACATATTACATGAGCACATATTGATTTTACACATGGGGGGTATGATGATTCTTATCTCCACATACACTCTTTGTCTATATTGTTATGATTCACATATTTAATGGAGGAATATTTCTTTCTTTAAATTTCTCCATTTTATCCATTTTATCACAACTAATGCACATTATATATTGACACATGTTGTAGATTGTTTGGATCCCTCTCATTCTTTTATTTTGGAACCATTTCCACTTTTCTACACTTTTCCAAATCTAGCACATTCCAAAAATACAAAAAACTAAATAATCTAAAACATAAAAAAATATTCAAAAATATAAAATCAAGACCTGAACATGACATGATCACTAAATTACATTATTTACATATGTTATTTATCACATGTTTGGTACATGACATATTCTTTTCATACACACTTGAAATTAATAATATATGAGTGCAAAGCAAGACATAGAGCTTACATATGGGCATACATCTATTAGAATTTTCTTTACCCAATGGTGATGTCAATATTGGGGGCATCTTACTCCATATGTTTCACTATTACAAGTTATATCTTCTTAGGACCTTCTACCATGTTGAGCTACCTGTATTTCTTACACATGTCTTGCCACTTACTCATATCTTAGATAGTGATTCATGAATATGTTATTATACTATAATGTGACATTGATATGTATGGATGGTGTATACTAGTTTCCTTGTTATATGATCTATTAATGTACAACTCTCTTACATGATAGTCTACTTTATGATCATCTATTGTGTGGCCCTTTGGCCTTGTTTACAACATATTTATGTCCCTTGAGTGTGGGCCTTAGCCTTGGTCTGATGCAACATATTTGATGCCCTCTATTTGTGACATCTTTATTATCACTTGCATGTGACCCTTGGCCTTATTTATTATGACATTTTTATGTCCTTTATATGTGGTTTTTGGTCTTATGTATGACACTAACAATTACGCTTATTGATATTTTTAACATTGAATGGTGTCATGATTTATATAATGCACTTCCTATTATGTAGTCTTATTTATTGATCCTACTACTATGTGTTTCATTGATAAATTTATCTAGACATGAAACTTATATGCCTTGCATTACATGTGTTATGTGCATGCCTTGATTGATATATGCATTACTATGATGACATACTCTCCACATGTTCACATAATATTACATGATGTTGTATTTATACATGACATGATATAATTAACTCTTATTTTGAGATGAGTGACTTACATGATACAATCCTCTTCCCAAAATGGGGGAATTATATTGGGCTTGTCATAGAGACATAAGCCTCATGAGCAAAAAATCAAATTAGAGTATACATTTTAGATATTCAAAATGGTTCAGATACATGGCAAAAATTGGCACAACAATACATAATATAGGGGAATATTCTATGCATATACATATACTTGAGTATAGAATCATATGCATGATCATATGCAGACAATTTACAAGGACAAGCATTACAATTTTCCCCATATTGTTTTACCCTATTTTTGGTAAAAAACAATGAATTGTATTATGTGATTGTAAGAGGTATAAAATTATAAATATAAATATCTTAAAAATATACAATATTCAACTACTATAATTTTGACAAGTTTCTAAATATGGAAAGTTTCTATTTTTTAAAAACACTATGAAGAAATATTATTGGCTTGCACAGTATTTTTTGTTGATTATTTTAACTATCTGCAAGTGGAAATTAGAAAAAGAGCTGATTATACAAGCTCCAAATCACAATTATAAAGAAAAATAATAATTTATATAATTTTTGTGTAAATGGATAGTGACATAGTGTGTTCTAGTCCATTAATCATATACTTATATTAGTTAATTATGAGAGGTTGTTGATAGAAAAGGACAAAGAAAGTAGGAATATGTAAATGGTAAATCAAAGGCTAAAGTTGAAGATGTTTTTGGACAAGTTGTATATGGATAGTGGCATAATGCACCTGAGTTTATTGTCCTTAATATTTTCCAGTTGACTATGCATAAAAAATGACCATTACACTCTTTATGCATGTGTATGTTGATTAATTTGATATATCACAACTAAGATTGGTTGCACAAAAATATGTGTTTGTCTTCTCTTGTCTTGAAAATCCTTATGGAACTTTTATAGCTTGAAAACCTAAAAAAATATGGGAGTGTAATTAGCTAAGTTGGCCTCAATCACCCCCTTGATGATTGATTGTTACCTACATATCCAATACTCCAAGGAGGGAAATCAAGCTCATATAATTCTCCAACCTAGAGTGAATGTGTAATTGTGCTCCTTTTGATTATGTGTATGTAGCTAGACAATTGATTTGATACTTGTCAATGATATATATTGACTGGGATTATGGATACTCCTTGTGAATGATTCAGAATTTAGTTATAATATGGTAGATTTTCTCAATGTGCAAAAGTGTATAAGCTTGAACCAAATGAATAATAAGTATATTAATTAATGACACTTAATATGTACTTTTGGAAAAATACTTTGATGATTTCCTCTAGTTAACCTTATGAAACATGTGCAAGGACCTAAAATGATATTTTCAAATTTGGAAATTAGTAGTTATTAGACATGGTAAGTGACTGCCCTAAGTGGATAAGGGTACACTACATTCTAATTTTCTTAGAGCAAAATTATCCAAGAGAATCAACAACCCTTGCCCTAAATTAGAGACCATTTGAAGGTGATTTTAGATAGCTTGATCATATATATATATATATATATATATATATATATATATATATATATATATATATATATATATATATATATATATATATATATATATATATATATATATATATATATATATATATATATATATATATATATATATAACAAAGGATCAAGATTACATATATAAAAATGGATTAGAGGAAATCAAAAATAAGAGTCATGTATTTGTGCCCAAGTCATGTGCTTTAGAATGTGGCAAGAATTAGTATTGTCAAGTACATGTGACTATATTTATGTGTTAAATCCCCCCAATACTAAAAATTAAAATTATATATTAAATTATAAATATTTTAATATGAGCATGTACAACACCCTTTATCTTTAAGCAAATACTTTAATTGTGCATGGCACTCAAATTTAACAAACCTTACAACATTTCATGAAGTAGCCATTTTGTTCATTTGTAATTTTAAAAAAAGCTTAACTTTGAAAATTGAAAATTGAGCAAGGTAGGAGTACATATGTGAAACCAAATTACTCAGTACCCTATAAATGACAATGGAGAACCATGCCCCTTTATTGAAGTCCTTGGATAAGTTGAACCATTGTAGAATTGAGAGTGATGAAGTCGCAATTTTGAATAAATAATCAAGTTCTTGAGTTGGAAAGATTTATTATTCCAATTCATTAAAAAGGGAATAATACATAATGTATTAATTCAAAAAAAATCTAAAACTATGCTAGGTTTGTTTGTTTCGTGTCACTAGACTTGAACCTACATCACCCACATAGATTTAAATCACATTGCTGCAAAAAAATCTAGTTTCTATTTACATGATCGAAAGAGAATGGAGAGTATTCATGCCCCCATCATGAACTCATTGTTCATATAATTTTCTTTGAAATTAATGTTTTACCTTTGAATTTGAATATTGAAACTTTGAAAAATCATGAATTTTTCCATTTTGATTTTTGAATTTTTCTATTTTAAAATTTTGAATAATTTTGAGCATGAATGAGTATCATACCCCCTCTAAATATGTGTCAATGATATATAATATTATGCATCTATATGCTCAATTGTGAATTTATTTGAAACGTGCAATAGTTTTTCATATTTCAATTCATATGCATTCAATTATGTATAATTTCTTACTTTGAGTCTTTGAGAGGGAGCACACATGCATTTCATATGCCCCCATAATATATATTAATAATCTAATATTTTTAATATGTTTGATTTTTGAATCTTTGACATTTGTATTATGTATTTTTCTCTAAATTTATTCATTAAGGTTTGGATCTCTAAGATAAGCCTACCCACTGTGATGCCCCCCTATGAGATGAGGGATGTAGCTTGCAAGTCATCATCTCAAAATAAGAGTTAACTATATAATGTGATAAATATATTGTCATATAGTATTATTTCAACATGTTGTATAATATGCCATCACAAAATTTCAATTTGCATTGAAGCGTGTATATAACATATTTAATTTGAGGCACATAAATGTCATGTCTAGTTAGACATAATATTAAAGCACATAGTAAGGTAACCATATTAAAATTACTTGAAATGTATAATGAAACCACTAATAACATTTAGAAAACACACAAGAAAAACATATAATAATGTCACAAAATGTCACACAATAGAGCCAAAGGCCACATACAATGGACATGTTCAAATGTTGCACAAGCAAAGATCGCATACATAGGGCCAAGGGACACAAGTAATGGACATGTTTAGATGTCACACATACCAAACAAAATATTTTAGAGATGCTCAAGTGATTTTCACACAAAGGCCAAGGGCCACACACAATGACAAATTAATGTTGAGCCTATTATTCAAGAAAGTAAACAACATTAAAGGAATACAGAACAAGTAAAAATTAGTATATTCTATCCATATGTAAAATTGTCATATTTGTTAGCAAAGTAACATATCTATGTAGCACAATGTAAAATATGATTGATTTAGAAAGACACTTGTAAGATATATAGCATAAAATTCTATTTGAGGTCATAGATAAATATAACCTATAGAAATTAGATACCCCCATTATAGACATGGATATTAGGTAGAAGGGAGTTTAACATCTAAGAATACATATGTAATGTGTGTCCTACATCACACTCAAATGCCTCATTAAATATGAGTATAGAAAAATAATATTCTATCTACTAAAATATATGATAAATAACATATACAAAGAAATTAAATGGCATCTTATGTCATGTTTAGGTCCTATTTTTATATTTTTTGAAGATATTTTGAATGTTTTTGTATATTTTGCAATATTTGATTTTTTTATTTTTTGGACTTTTTGAAAAAAAAAAAAATTGAGAATTTTTAATGATTTTACTTAACCAATAACTTGGTCCATAGAACGTTCCCATGGAGTTATTGAATAGCATATGTAATTTCCTTCTAAATTATGTGTTAAACCCCAAATTGGCATGGTATATTGTTGTATAGGTCTTGCATTATCAAAAGTTTTTTTTTTACCAATATTTAATTTAATCAGAATCCCACACATAATCATCTTTTTGGTCTTGTAATTGTAGAGTGTTAATCTTATAGTTGATTGTATTTATATAGGCAAATTATACTACACCATAGTGTGTTATTGAATGTTTTGATAACTTTTTGTTGTAACTATTTAGGACTTATTAGATGTAAATCCTAAGTTGTTAAAGGGATGATTATAGTAATAACTTTAAATAAATATAAGAAATAGATGATTTGACAAGTTATTCCCAAAACAGTAAAGATGTAAAGAAAGTGTACTAATCTAGAGCAAAACAATTGTTTTGTGACTCAGGAGTCTAGAATAGGCTTGGAGGTTAGCAAGACATATTTCATTCTTTGACTGTAACTAAAAATAGACTTCATACAATAGTATCCTTATGAGGATAGTAGTGTCCTTATGAGGATAGTAGTGTCATATGGCATTAATGTCCAATTATGGCACTAGTGTCCTTATTAGAAGAGCTACCTAAAAAAATTTAAAATGTTACGGGAGAGTTTGAAATACTTGTAGGTGATTCTATGAGTTTTGGAAGCTTGTATGTGTCACTATTTTACATGAATCTCTTTAAAAACCTTAATGAACACATGTACACATGAAACAATAATTAGATCAAACTGCAAAAGAAAAGGAAAAATTAGGTTTGGTATATTACGATTGTGTAATATAGAACTATTGTTCTCTTATCCATAGCCTACATTAACCCTAATACTAGGGATCTAAAATCACATGTAGTTATCCTTTAGGGAGTGTGCATAATCAATGCACATGGTATACTAGAATGGCTTTCACTTAGGCCCTACTTTGATCAAGCATGCAATTCTAGATGTGATAGTTGAGTAATATGCAGTATGTTGAAATGTACTATTGACTTATTTAATGTAATTATGTGATAAGATATTAAATCCTAGATGTGAAATGCCTTGTGAGGCTCTTTATATAGAAAGAACTTTGAGTTTAATGTAAGACCTTGTTCACTAGTCGATAAGATGTGAAAAAATGATAAAAACATAAGAGAAGGATCAAGGGAGGGTTATGACCCAAAATGCAAAATAAAATGACCATTGGACACTAGTGACAAAATGTGGACACTAGAACCACATGGCACTATTGTCTATATAAGAGCACTAGTGTCTTGAGGTCCCAAAATAGAGTTAAGAATGGGTAGAATAGGCTAGGGTCCCCTGTGACTAGGAGGGGATGACTCATGGCCATTGGGGGTGCAAAAAATAGGGGGAAAAAAACATAAAAAGGAACAAAAGACTAAAAATGACCATGAAAACAAGGGCTATATTCATTACTAATACCTTCCTATGTAAGAGCAATAAAAGACATAGTACTTGTGGTTTCTTGACCAAATTAGGGTGTATACATTTGCCACCCTTTTATTCTATCAATGTAATGAAATGAAAGTAATAGAGTAAAAGAAAAATAGGAATGCATACCTATACTTACCTATGCATATGTGTAATGGACCTAGCCCACTTCTTGGCCAAAGAAGTAGACAAGAGTTAGAATGAAGTATATGAAGAGGAAATCCATAATGTGGGTGCCCCCTATAATAAATCTAAATATTGAACTAAATTATGAAGAACAAAACCCTATTTTTCTGCCACCCTAATATTTGGAGTGAATCTAAGTATGTAAGCTAAAACATGGATAAACAAGGCCTTCTTTTCCCCACTATGATATCTAGACTGAATCTTAGTATGTAAATTAAAAATATGGAGAACCAAGGCCTACTTGCCCCCCACTCTAATATATGGACTGAATCTAAGTATGTGAACTAAAAATGTGGAGAACCAAGGCCTGCTTTACCCCACTTTGATATCTAGATTGAATCTAACTATGTCAACTAAAAATATGGGGAACTAAGGCTTATTTTCCCCACTTTTATATTTTTATTAAATATGAGTATGTAAACTAAAACTAGAAGTCAAAATTATCACTCAAACTACATAATTTGGGTCTAGTGGAAGGTTATGGATCAACCATTGTAGACAGTCATATGACCCAAACTAGTGACATCCTAGTGATGATCTAAGTTTAACCTAGTATTCTAAACATAGATAATGGTATAACTTGCCATTATATATATATGATCTAGTGAAACCTTGTAGGATCAAGGACATGTGCCCTACATCATAACCCTGAACATGATATTTGAGTAATGTAACTATGTATCTAAATATGTATATCTAAGTAAACCTATATGCCTGAATATTTGTATATCTAAGTCAAACCTATGTTTAAAAAATTATATATCTGAGTAAGCTTATGTGTTTGAATATGTATATATGAGTAAACATGTGTATCTAAATATTTATATAAATAGTGTGTATATGCCCCCCTTTTGGTGAGAGAGCCCAAAATTTTATGAGGGTGTCTAACCAAAAATGCTATCAACTAGTATGGTGGTGATAGTTAGTTGGGGTAATGTTGTTTTTAGGTTTGAATATTTTTTCAATTATAATAGAATCAATTTTTTAAATCGGTAGTGGGATAGACCTTTAGTCTATATTGAGTTTGTTAATGGAATATAGGTTTTATCATTTTGCATAAGTGAATGTGATTAGGATATTAGTGGAACTAATATAGTATGAGGTACATCATGTTCAATTCTATTGCACAAAAAATAGATTACAAATCAGAGCTACAGTTCTCTAGATATTGTATTTGGAAGAAGTTGGTATTAGTTGGCAAAAATGGCACAAAAGGTCAACCTTAGTAAGGTGGCATTTTTAAAATGTGTCTTAAATAAGTTGGTTGATTCATTTTGATAACTCATTTGAAACATTTGACTTCATAGTGATTATTTATTCTAAGCTAGAGAGTATGCCGAGGAGATGAGGAGCAAGTGGGACCCAATATGAGGAGGTATATGTGCTTATTCAAGCTGAGGAAGAGGTTACCCTAGTAGTACATGTTTAATTATTTTTAGTGAAAAATGGGTATTTTAGGGTATTTTTTATAAATGTAATATTTTTATCCTCATAATGGCATTACCATCTAGGAAATGACACTAGTTTCTTGGGTATGGTGTCATTATCTAGTGTTATTATCCCATATGCAACACTAGTGTCTACTAGGCCATGTTTTTGGTGCTTATTGTTGCTTATTGGTGTTTGATTATTTTTTTTGTATATTTATTTGATATTATGTGATGTTAATTCTAGATTTGGTTGTATTTTGTTGGTAGATATGTGTATGAGAGAGTTCTAGAGTGGTTAGATGATGGAGACATTATAGGGATTACCCTTGATAGATGAGAAGATGGTTGTGGTCTATGGAACTCGTTTGGGTCACATGGCATCATTAAATCTGATGCCCTGGTATAAACATATGATGACAACATTATGTGAGAGGTGGAATGTAAATACCAATACATTTTGTCTACCTACTAAGGAGATGAATATCACCTTTAGGATGTCTATAAGATTCTAATGTTATCAATTACTAGTCAGAGAGTAGTGTTAAAGGAGGCTATTAGTGATTGAGCTATAAAGCAGGATGAGAGTTATTTTTAATATGATATTTATGGGGACTCATTAGGTAGGGAGTAATAATGATGCATTATTATCATTTATAATCATAGTGAATGTTATATGATTGCAGAAGTTATTAGCAATTATGTTGGCTTTATTTATTGCTATGTATGGGAGTGGGGTACTATCACATATAAGATGCATGGGATAGTATAGGATATAGAAGAGCATGGCATTGTGTACTTATGGGTTCATATTAGGCAAGCCCATTTGTATCAAGATTTATACCACTTCACTTAGGAGATGTGTATAGGTGGTATTGGGTCTTCTACACTATTGTATTATTGGGCTTACAAGAATATAATAATGATTAGATGAGTTTTGCCTTGATAGGATGATTAGGATCACCCTCAAACATTAATGACTGGAGATATTATCTGGTGTCCCTATAAGAGATATGAGGGATGGCCTAAGGATGGTGTTTAGATAAGATAGGTGTGAATGAGTTGTTAGTTTCATGACCATTGGGTTAATGTATTCAAGAATTTTTATTAATATTAAGTGATATAGTTGTTTGGTGTTACTTAGGATGTGCCACCGACACCATTAGTGTGGTTTAGGAGTTTTCAATCCCCATTAAAGCTAAGGAGTAGGCCCAAACCATCAGTTATAGTGTTAGCTCTGATTCCATTGATAGAGTAGGATTCATTTATTGATATATTGGATGTGGATGATGTAAGAGCAATTAATGCCTATATAGTATGGTGGAGGGAGCATAAATGGGCACCACTATTCCTAAGAGGTGGATCATCATGGATGATGTATTAAATGTTGATCCCCTTAAGGCCATTGAGGGTAGGTTTCCATTATATATTTATATATTCTATTTAATTTCTTACTTATTTACTTGGGTAGTTATTTAATTTATTATATTGGTATGTGTAAGTTCAGGTGATGATGAGTATTAGGAGAATACCATTGAGTCTACACTTTGAGTATAGACATGACATATCCCTAATGATGTTGTGGATGATGGGTTATTGGAGAGGGCCATAGAATTTTTTGGCATCCATGCTCATTTGTTTGATTGAGAGGTCATTACTTCTATGGCATTTAGGTGATTCATTATTGATAGGGATAAGGCATGTGTGGAGCTACAAAGACAATTTATGCCCACACCTAATGTGTTAGGTAGGGTAGGTAGCTATATAGTGGATGAATATATACATCTATAGTGAGAGCATGTAAAGGTGTTGGTCAAGTTGGGGCTGTTACAGGTGAAAGAGAGCAGATACAAGTCTTAATTGAGGTCTTGAAGGGATATTTGGGCCTCTAGTTCTAGTATGTATATATCAAAGAGTGATATTAAATGGGTTGGTCCTAGTGACCAAGCCCAAATTGTACATTAACTTTTAGTATTGTACTGAAACTATGCTTTAATTTATAAATATATATGAATGTTTGTTGTTATAATGGCATCATGTATATTTGGTATCTTGATTTGTGGAATCATTCATTTTTATGTGCTTTATTATATTCATTGTGTTAAATGGTGATATGGAAATATGTTATGTGTCTAAGTAATGGTAAAGTATGATTTATCTATTTGTCAATGTTTAAGTAGACATATATAGTGCATTAGGAATGTGATTTGTTAGTATCAGTGTTATAAGAGTATCATAGGATATTTGAGTCTAGATCATGTAACTATAATATGCACTATCTAAACCTAGATGCAATAGTAAACAAGTGACCATATTTCTCATGTTGTGTCTATGTATAAGTAGATTCTAGAACTAATACTACATGTGGTACACTACTAGTAGCTAGATGTGTAAACTCTATAGAAAAAATCTTAAGCGGTTGTTGTACTAAAACTATGCTCTAAACTTTATGATTTATGGCAAATACATTAATTAGTTATTTAACTATGTTTTGATTTCTATGATCTCTAATAAATATGTTAATCGATGGTCAAATTAAAATCATGCTATGATCTCTATGATTGTTTCCAAATATCTTAACAAGTGGGAAAGCTAATATTGTGTTCTAATCATTATGTTTATTGCCAAATTTCTTAATCGATGGTCAAACTGAGATTTTCCTATGATCTTTATGAACTAGTTATCATCTCTAATAAATCTATGGTGCATGAGATATCTCATAAGTAGGTGTCCCAGAAAACACATGGCTCATATGATGAGTAACCAATAGCTCCTTAAAGGGAACATCTTGGGATAACTAAGTCATAGAGGAGTGTGATCTATGAAATTGTGGATACTAAGATCTTGATTCCCCCTATGTGAATGCTATAATTCCTCTATTTACATACTAGTTAATACAATCTTAGAATGTATAATAGTTGTTGTTTGAATGTCCATTTATCTAATGAAAATTGTAATATGATTTATTATCTATCTTGTGTATATGGTGTGTTGGATGGTGATGAATATAAGTGAGATCATATCCTTATTTAATAATTTAAGTAATATATCATGAGGCATATCTCTATCTAAAAACTATATATCCCCTCTATTAGTGTCATGTTCTCTAATCACTACAAGATGTGTTCTATGAAGTGGCTCTTTTCCCTTGCTGAGTATCTTGATCAATTGTTTGTGTTCCACTTATTTATTAATCATAATTATATTATGATCTTGTACCATATTAGATGATTTTGGCTCTAGGAAAACTACATCCAAATCTACCTCTAAATGTGCAGTAACTAGTTCCAACTCTTTCTCTAATGCCATAGTTGTGTTACATAGATACCAGAATAATTTGGATGCTTGATATAATAATTTATCCTTAAGAGGAAAAATGAGGCCTCTAGAAAATATTTATTGTACCTCTAAATTTGTTATTTGGTAAATTAATTGATACATACATGACTTGAATATTATAATATACTCAGTTACTAGTTTTATCTTACCCTAGTGTAGTGAAGGCAGCCTCTCATATGTGACTTTAGGTCCCTTATTCTATATGCAGTGCCTAAGAAATATTGCTTCTAACTCATCATATATATGTATTGAACTACTAAGGAGTTCATGATGAAACCAAATTGATGCCTTACCTTCTAGATACTTTGGAAATAACTATAGTAGAGTCAAATTATTAGTGACATGTGCCATGGCTTTCCCATAATCCTAAAGGTGTAAGTATGGGTCTCAATGTCCATCAAATTTTGGTAACATTGGTATCTAAAAATTGGGTGGCAACTTTATAGTGAATATTTTTCAAGGAATAATATTGCCATGGATGGCATTGGAATCAATACAAGAGTGGTATGCTTTACTTTCCAATGTGAGATGGTGTATTTGTTTTTATAAAGTACCCATGTCATGAATCAATGATATTACCTCTTTTGACGGTATATTATCATCATTGAGGGGTTCATTTAACTCTTGAATTTTGTTATTAATCTTAGCCATTGGTATATTGCCTCAGGGATCTTTTTAGGGAGGATTGGTTTATTATCTATAACCTTTGGAATGGTGATAGCTTGGATGTGGTGAGAGGGAAATGGGATTCACCCTCATGGAGGTTCGGTTGAGAAATGGGTTATACTATAGTAAGTTGGGTTGAGGGATATTCATTGGTATCTCTTTTTTCATTAATTTACAAATAAGTATCACATGCTAATGGACTGGAAGATACATTATTTTATGTGAATGTGAGTTATGTAAACTATGAACATAAGAATAAGTGTATGTGTTCTTTTTAACATTTTAAATATCATTAGTTTGAACATGAGAAATATGTAGAGTAGAGAGAGAAATATAAAGTTTAGACTCAATGTCTTCTTCACCAAAGTCATAGTAATAATCATTACTCCAAGATTCATCAAAATTAGAGTTTAATTCACTTGTATAATATTAGAAGAAGTATCATTTGCATGTTCACTAAGAGAGAGAGTAGGATAAGATTTTAACTTTTTACCACTATGCAATATATCATCATGTGTGGGTGTAATGCTATGCATGTCTTCAATAACTATATTCGGAGTGCATGTATGATAATTACTTTCAATCTTGGAATCAAGGGTAGAATAAGTACCAATCATATTTTCACTTGGAATATTATGATATGTAGGAGAAGAGTTAGAGACATTTGCATTCTCAAAAAAATTCAAAAAATCATTGCATCAAGCTTATAATTTAAAATAATGTGATAAACTAATTCTATCTTCTATAGTTTGTGCATTAGTAAAAGGTGTAATATCATTTATACATGTTTTTTCAAACGTAATTGAGAAGGGTAAAGAAGATGCATTATTTTTTTCTATGTTGCTTGAATCATGTGAAAGTAGATTATGTTTACTGAACTTATATTATTTTAATTTGAATAAAGAGGTAGTGAAAGTAGTTAAAAAGCTAGGATCACATTGGAACAAAGCATTAACAATAAGAGGTTATTTTGGCATTATATTGTTAGTGTGATTTTGAGGTGTAAGAGAAGAGGGAGAAGAGAAGAAGATGCATCTAGTATATCCTCACCAACACTTTCATTGTCATGCTCATATTAATCCTCATATCCATAATTACAAAAATAATCATCATCATCATTATAAATGAAATCATTATCATGTGTTAATTTGAATTCTTAAAAATTAATCCATTCATTATTATAATTATCAGAAAAATTTATAAATTCATCAACTAGGTGAGGGGGAAGATGATTTTTAGACGTCATTTTAAACTTACCAATAAGATAATGTAAATAATGAGAGCACACAATAGGTAAAATATAATATAACATAGGTATATGTGAAACTATAAAAAATATTTAGCCCAATGTATATGTAAACACCATAATTTGGTCAAGCAACCATATGTACTATGTATTTTGTTGCTCTTTCACACAAGGGTATTAATGATGGTTATATTCTTGTTCTCTTGGTAATATTGAGTCTTTTTATCTTTCTTATGTCTTATTTTCCCTATTTTCAACACCCCAATAGTCATAGGTCACCTTTTCCATCCAAGTCCCAGGGGACCCTAGCCTATCATCCCTAATGTTTGCTCTATTCTAAGCCTTACAATATTAGCACCACTTCTAGGATAATAGTGCCACATGGCATTAATTTCCACTTGTGTCTTCAATGTCTAATGAGCCCTTTCACTCGTGTTTGATTCGTAACCCCTCTATGACCCTTCTCTTATGTTTTTAGTATCTTTTTCATGAATTGTTGGCTAGTGAACAAGGTATTATATTCATAAAAAATATCCTCCTATATAAAGAGCCTCACAAGGCATTTTACATCTATCACTTACTATATTGGCACTTATTTATATAAAATCAACCAATATTACAACTCAAATACTTTACCTATTACTTATCTTTCACGCCTAGACATTTGTATGCTTAATCAAAGAAGGGCCTAGGTGAAATTCATTCTATTATTCCATGTAAGTTGATGGTGCACATTCATTAAGGGAGAAATATATGTGGTTTAAGACCCCTAGCATTAGGGTTAACATAGGTAATGGCCTGGACAATAGGGGTTCTACTTTGCATGATCATAACATCCCACAAACCAGATTTTCCTTCCCTTTTACATTTGATTAGTTCATTGTTTCATGTGTGTAGGTATTCATTAGGGATTTGGAGAAAAATTAGCCAAAATAGAAACATAGACAAGCTCTCATGTGACATAAAATCACCTACAGGAAATCCATATATTCTCACCACTTCCCTAAAAGTTATAGACATCCACTAAAGAAAGGGCATTAGTGCCAAAATTGGACACTAGTGCCACATGGCACTAATATCCTAAAGGGGGTGCTACTATATGAATCCAGATCTTGAAAAATAGTCAATAAATAAAATATTCCTCTATGTCTTCTATGTCATTTCTAATACCTTAATCTATAAAAAACTTTGTATATATCTAGATAAGTTCATATTCTCCTTGTGCTTACTACTTTGGGAAATTTTCATAGAATCAATAATTTTGAATTTTATTCCAAATTAGCTACAGACCCATCCCTTTAATCTAGATTAAGATTTACATATTAAGACCCCTAAAAGGTTAAAATAGTATAGAAGAAGTTAGGGTTGTACTTGAAACCCTAAAGGCTAGTATTTTGATGTATAGGGACCTAGAATGTGGATCTAAGATTTCATGAGGGTTGTTTGGAAAAAAATAAATTATATTAAATGAATGAAACCCTAATATAGGATTTATTTTGATGAGTTATGTGTACTAAAAATTATTAAAAATAGAAGTTCGTAACCTAATTTCATGCACAAAAAATGAAGGTAAACCCTATGCTAAACTAGGGTTTAAATCAATATTCAAAGTAAGTCAGGTTCACCAAATGTTTTAACTATTTAGGACTTATTATATGTAAATACTAGGTTGTTAAAGGTCTAAGTATAAAAATAACTTGAAATAAATATAGGAAATAGTTGATTTTACAGGTTCCCAAATAATAAAGATGTAAAGAAAGTGTATTTATCTGGAGTAAAACAAACATTTATGTGACTCAGCAGACTAGAATAGGCTTAGAGGTCAACCAAACATCTTTAATTTTATGACTATAGATGAAAATAGACTTTGGATAGTAGCACTCTTATGAGGACAATAGTGCCATGTGGCACTAGTGTCCAATTATGTTGCTAGTGTCCTTATTAGAAGAACTACCTATAAATTTTATAAATGTTGAGGGAGAGTTTGAGGGACCTTTAGGTGATTACGTGACTTCTAGAAGCTCATCTATGTTACCATTTAGCATGAATCTCTTTTAAAACCCTAATGAACACCTACACACATGATACAACAACTGAATCAAATGAAAAAGAAATGGAAAATCTAGGTTGTAGGATATTATGATCACATAAGATAGAACCCCTATTGTCCTAGTTGCTACCTATATTAACCCCAATTCTAGGGGTCTCAAATACCATGTAGTTCTCCCTTAGGTAACATGCATAATCAATACATGTGGTATGCTAGATTGACTTTTTCTTATGCCCTTATTTGATCAAGCATGCAATCATAGATGTGATAGCTAAGTAATATGCAATGTCTTAAGAAGCATATTATTTTATAGGAAAAGGAAGAGAGAAATTAAACTAAAAAAAGAGGTGATGCACCAAATTAATACCTTCCACTTTCATGTACTAATCTGAGGACATGAACAAATATTTAAACTTATCACACTCACTTAATCTGAGCCTCTAAGCATCAATATTTCAATATAAAAGTGTAAAACAAGATAATAACTAAGAGGGGATGATCAAGAGGTCTCATAAGGGACACTAATGAATAAATATCCACATTTATTCTATGTAATACCATATAACACACTCTATATGACATGTTTGATTGATTTTAAGTAATTATGTGCCAAGATAGTAAGTGTTATATGTAAAATTCCATGTGAGGCTCTTTATATAAAAAATATTTGAACTAAATGTAAGACCTTATTCACTAGATGAAAAGATGTAAAATAAGGATAAAAACATCAAATAAGGATCAAAAGAGGGTTAGAACCAAAAACATAGAATAAAATGACCATTGGACAGTAGTGCCAAAAGGTGGACAGTAGCACCACATGGCACTATTGTCCAGACAAGTGTGATAGTGTCTTAAGGTCCCAAAATATAATTAAGACCAGGCATAACATGTTAGGGGGCCATTAGGGGTGAAAAAAATAGGGAAAATAAAACATAAGAAAGATAAAAAGACCAAAAATGACTATGTGAACAAGGGTTATATTCATTACTAAAACCTTCTTAGGAAAGAGCAAAAAAAGACATAGTATTTATAGTTGCTTGACCAAATTAGGGTGTATACACTTTTGTTTTTTTGAATGTGTCATATCATGGGCTTCTACTATGATTTTATTCGCTAGCTTTACTGGAATAATATCTAAAGATATTTTTTATTTTATTTGCTCTTGCTTGATAGACTCATCTATTTTTTAGATTGTTACCATTGTAACTCCAAGTTTGAATGTGATGGAGACATAATCTTTACCAATTTTTGTTCCCATTGCTCTCATCCATGATTTTCCCAATATGGCATTGCATTGATCCAAAGTAGGTTCAATGTGAAATGTAATTGAACATGTTTTCATCCCAATCATTACAAGTAACTTAATGGATTTGATGTAGCATTTAGGCTCAAAAATATTACCCAAATGTTGTTTTTTATGACCTATATATTGAATAAGTGTCATGTTTTTGATATTGGCTTCGTGAAAAGAGGCATTTTTTACATTCTTTTGGTCAATGGTGAGATTGAGAATCAAAGGCTCTAGATAGAATGAACACTTTTTAACTACCTCTTTTAGAACCACATTAAACTTATTTGGTGTATCTTTCTTGTTAATGTTATTTATGAGAAACACTCTTTTGAAGATGTTTTCTTATTTAATTTGAGTTTGTTTTTTCAACTCATCTTTTTGTGTTTGATTTTGTAATGACTTATCTTTGTCAATTTATTCCTTTTGTATTTCCTCTTTATGTATCTTTTCTTATTTAAAATTTTATACTTGTAATTTAGCCTTTTGGATCTACTCATTTATAATAAAAAAATTCACCTTATGCCATTTTTTCAATTTATACTTGTTCTTGAGGAGATGTGACATTGATTGTAATATTATGGTGCTTGAGAGTATCTACAACCCTATTCTCAAGTCATATGACCCTTAGACATAAATCTTGATTTTTTTATTATTGTTTTTGTCTACATTTTTTTTATTGTTATTGTGAACTAATATTACAAGTATTGGTAATTTGACGATGTTGGCTATCTCAAACTATAACTTTTCATTCATCCTTATAATACAGTGCCTCAAAAATAGTGTTTGATTTATCCCTTTTTACTGAATCTTCTTGATATGTTCTAACTCTTTTGGGTGTGAATAAAGTATGACATAATTATTATTTAATATTGATAGGATTAAACTAATTTTAGGATACTCATCCTCTACCTTTCATATCATTGTCATAAATATCATACCAATATGTAATTATGCAATTATAATCTTTAGAATTAGCCAAAAGAGGGACATCTATTATTTTATCCACTTGTTGTATAGGTAATTGCAATTATTTGTGTATCTTCTTGAATGTTTTTTATTTATATTTTATCATGTGTTGTATTTGACTCACCTACCTCATATGTATGTATACGATTAACCATAAACAATTGTACATGTGGTATAATATAATGATCTTTGAATTGTGATTGAGTCATTTTATAATATCTGAAAGGTGTATCATCTAATATAAGAGAATATTCATATCCCTAATATATAAACTTGATAGATATATGGAATATATAAGGTAAAAAATCCATGGCATGAATCCAAGGTCTCCCCAATGTTAAATTATAGTGTAATTGGTTGCGCTTGATTTGAAAAATAGTAGGAACTATAGCTCCAATTATCTGGCAATGAGTATTACCAAATCCCCTAATGTTTTATTCTATTGTTTAAATGTCATTCATATAAATGCCCAATTATTTTAATACAATGAAACTAAAAATTTTACTCTTGAACCATTACCAGCCAAAACATGCTTGATGACCTTTCCATATATTTAACCCTAGAATGAATAATGGAACATCTCATTTTATGATGTGTTTGGGAGGTAAATATACATTATTTAATGGGATGACCAAGTTGATATCCTTGAGTGTATTCATGATAGAACAAAATGACGTTGGTTGTGTATCATCAGGAAGAGTTATATCATATAAAGCATCATATAAAATATCTTTGTAAACTATTGATATTTTTAAAGCTCCAAAATAGAAATTTTAATAGGGGTATTTTGTAGTTTATTGATGATATCATAACCCTATAATTGATTTACTTTCCTTGTGGTAGGTGGTAGAGGTTGTGGAGGAGCATGATGATCACCTTTATTTTGCCTAGGAAGATGAGGTGTCTATCATTGTCTAGTGTTGACAACATGGACATTAGAGTCTAATATGAGTCATTGGGTGAATAATAGGACAAGATGTTGAGTAAAGTGGCCTTGGGGTCAAGGATTAGGAGAAACAAATTTATTCATGCATTCCCTTTGGTGTCTAGTAGTGACAGGTAGAAGCTCATATTAGATAGTCATAATTTTGTTATATTGATTATCATATTTACCACTATTATTATCTTCAATGTGCATATAATTTTTAATGATTGCATAAACATATTGATCATCAATATATATATTATCCATTTGAGAGGATATGAAAGGAATTTGAGTATGCTTTAAATGAATTCCACTTAATTTATCATTACGCCTAGGAGGAAAATAAGAAGTAACCTTCTTCGGTGATATGTAAAAAGGAAAATGGGTGCAACCAAGTTGGGTATGTTTTCTTTATAGGATATAAAATATAATGATCATATTCATAAATAGTGAATATGGCCACAAAGTCATTAACAATGGAGGATCCCACCATTCTCAAAGCCACACTATCCTGTCTATATAGTACATTGAGAATAACTTCCCTGAGCTAACCACTTAATAATGCACTATAAGAATAAATGATTGAAGGATTCCTATAAATAAAAAACAAATCCCTAGGTGTTTTGATATATTTTTATGTACATGGAAACTAAATTTCATAAATAATATTGCCCTAGCTTGAGTATTAGGGCAATACCCCTCACACCATGGCTTAAGTAAAATTGAAGATCACTTTGCCCTGAATGACAACTCTTATGAGTTTTAAAATTGTTAGAACATGGTTTCTAAGGAAAATAAAAGAAAAAAAAAGTCAAAATTGAAAAATAAAATCAAAGATTCAAAAATAATAGTTTGGGTTCACTAAAATATTTTACCCTATTTTTGATTAAAAAAATAGAATAAATTGTGTTATGTGATTATAATAGGTGTAAAATTAAAAATATCAGAATGCTAAAGATATACAATATTTAACTATTCTAATTTTAACAAACTATTACATATGAAAAAAAAATTGGAAAAATAATAAGAAGAAATATATAGAGCTTGCATATTGATTTGTGTTGACTGTTATGATTATCTAAAAATTGAAATCAAAATAAGAGGTGACTATATAGGCTCAAGATCATAATCAAGAACTAAAACAAAATCTAGACAAGTCTATTATAAATGGATGGTAGTGTAATGCATTTTGATCCATTGACCATGAACTTGTCTTCGTTAACTATGATACATTATTAAAAAAAGGATAGAGAAAGCAAGAAATGAGAAATGAGAAATCAGAGGTAGAAGAAAAATATGTTTCTATACAGGTTCATTATAGATGGATAGTGGCATAGTGCATCAGATTCCATTGACTGTAGACTTATCCTAGTTGATTTTGCATTAAAAATGACCATTTTTCCTTCTATACCAATGGATTTTGAGTAATCTAATATATCACAACAAAGGTTTGGTTGCACATAAATCATTATTTGTCTTCTCTTGTCTTTTAATCCTTTAAGGCACTCTAATAACTTGAATACCTAAAAAAAAAAGAGGGGAGTGTAATGGGTTGAGAAAACCTCAATCACCCCATTTATGATTGATAGTTACCTACGTATCCAATACTTGAAGGAGGGAAATCAAGTCCATGTAGTTCTCCCACCTAGAGTGAATGTATAATTGTGATCCTTTTGACAATGTATATGTAGCTAAAAAATGACTTTGATACTTGACAATGATATCTCTTGACTTGATTTATAGGTATCTTTACTTTCATTAGAGGGATATTGAATTGGATTATGGTTGTTCCTTGTGAATGATTCAAAATTTGGGCAGAATAATGCATATTGTTCAATGTGCAAAATTGTATAAGCTTGAAGCAAGTGAATAGAAAGTATATAAATAAATGACACTTATTATGCATTTATAGGCAAATCTTTTGAAAATATCCTCAATTTGACCTTATAAAACATGCAAAACTATATGTGTGTGTGTAAATAAACTAGTCATTAATTTGGCACAAGATGTGACTAACCTAAGTGGACAAGGGTGAACTAGCCTCCAATATAATTATACCAAACTTGTCTAAGAGGATCAAGGACACGTGTCCTAAATTAGAGATAATTTGAAGGTGATTTTAGACAACTTGAGCATTTGACATTGAAATTTTTGTATAATATTAATGAAAAACAAAGGCTCGATCCCACATATATAAATATGGATTTAAAAAATTACAAAGAAGAGTCATGTATTTGTGTGTAAGTCATGTGGTTTATAATGTGTCAAAAATTAGCATTGTAAAGTAATTATGACCAAATTCATGTCTCTAAACAACATATACATTTGAGATACATATTATCTAATTCAACATTTAGATGCATAAATTTTTATATCAGTCAACACCAATTTAGAGGGCATGATATTTGTTCATGTATATATACACAATTTCATATTCATGAGGCATGATACTAGTTTACTACATACAAAAATATAGTTTACAATTTAATGTAAAATCATCATCATTTAAATTGACACTTATTAGATCTAAGATATTTATGGGGTCATGAACATTGTCCATTCTCTTTTGATCATGCATTATATTCTACTTTGAGTGAAAGTATACAATTAAACATGTGTTCATGATGAGGGCATGGATATTGTTCATTTTCTTTTGATCATGATTTTTGTTTACATGGAGTGAACTTGAGTGAAAATATACAATTAAATTTATAATCCATTTATAGTGGTTGATTCATTATCTTTGAAAAAACTTAGCCTTATGATTATCTCTTTTACCTACATAGTTATTTGGGTTAGTACATTACATACTTCTCCCCACAATCATGAGGGTTGGGCATGTTTTCTTCCCAACCCAAGAGCCTACAAAATTACATAAATTTAGGGCAAAATCACTCCAACTCTCCATGTTCTTTAGAAAGGAAACACAAGTTTCTATAACACTTCAACAAAAAACCATCATATTCAACAACTTTCAAGGGAAACATGGTTTTCACCTACATATAGGTGTACTCTAACCCTTGTTCTTTCAAAAAAAATAGTTTTAGATTAAAATGTGTTATTATATGAAAAATTACTACACATGATTGTAGGTTTTTCTATTGAATGACCTACATAATTGAAGCTTCATACTAAATACAAAGTGTGTTGTACATATTTAGATGCATTTTATTATTTTAATCTAGAAATTTTGTTACTAAAATAAAATGGGGCCATTTTTAGAAACTAAAATCTAGTCTTCGATACTTGATATTGACAATTTTGATGCACATTTACCACATAAAACTTGAATGTATAAACAAAGTCACAATATATCATTCTCTCACACTTGCATGTTATATTATGTGCCAACACTTCCATTCTAATATTACACACCTATAGTAAGTTTACTATGTGTTTCAAACTTGTTAAATATCCTATAAAGACATCTCCAAACTCTCAATTTAGTCCACCTATACATAGGTTCATTCCACTAGATTCAATCAATATTATCAGTTGATAATGACATGTTTTAGTCAGAATCAATCTACTCCCAACAATGACTTATTTTTAAAACCAAATTTCACCTTAGGATCGACCCATTTTCTCAGTGTGTCAATGATGTGAGAAATTTCCTAATTGGAGATACATATATAAAAAAATTAAGGTCTCATTTAAAATGGACTTGGAACTTATCTAAAACACACTTATACACCATGGCACATTGATAAAATACACCATATTCTTCTCAAATTATAAATCACTCACTAGTAGTAGTCACAAGCCAAGTTTAAAGCACTCTAAAGCCAAGTCAAAAGCAAACATTGTCAAGTATCAAACCCAAATAATTAGTTGCATGTATATAGTGAAGCAGTAAAATTATAGAATCACACTAGGTGAGAGAACTACATGTGGTTTTATTTTCATCCTTAAAGTATCAGATACATACGCAATGGTCATCAAACATGAGTGTACACACCTAAATTTCACCCTTTAGTGTTGAAATTCACTTTGACACACTAACACATTACCTTTCCTAATTAAAAATCAAATTAACATCATTTTCCTCCACTTTCAAATAATTTATTATTTAATTACAATCATGCACATCATTTTCTTTAAATTCTAAGTAACAATCTAGATTTTACACTTCATCTAGACATCCTCTGTATTTGTTTCAAATGTGTGTTGACTCTCATCTAAGCAATCCCTTAACTTTAACCACCTTCTGAGTCATCTTATAACATTTTAACCTTTTATATCACTCAACTAACTAACTTGACCCATTATTAGTGAGTCACTCAACCACATCCCTCTTTTCCTCAAAACATGGAATTAATCATCATCCTCATGGATGAAGACTCAAATCTGACTGTCAAATATTTAGATAATTTGAAAAATTCAAATAATCTTCAACCATTCATCTTGTTTTTTTAAGCCTATAAATTTGACATGAAATCCTCCACTCAAATAATTCACCTTCAAACTAATGAAGTGCTATCAAATTGATATTGTGAATTAAAAGTGAATCAAATAAAATCAAAGACATCAAAATCATTTTGCACTCCAAAACATTTCCCAACTCTCTTTGCTTTGGAAAAGAGTTGAGAACCTACATTTAGCATTCAAGAACACATATTTTTTTTATCAAAATGGAGAATATGATGAATACTTCACCATTGTAAGTATTGTTTTATTTATTGCATTCTTTCATTTCTTATTCTATCTTGAAGTTTAAGTTTTAGTTTAGATTAAATTTCATTGTTTGATTTCTTAACTAGCTTTCACTCTAAATATAACGCTTATATTTTGGCATGTTTGGTAGAACATTCCCTCATCTTAAAAATCATAAACATTATAGGTGCATTTAGGGGCATAGTTCAAGTATTTTTAATTGATTTCTTTGTGCACATGCAATTAGTCTTGGTTTGAAAGTGTGTTTATATAGTTATAGGTATATTGTCTAAGTTTTGGAGCTTATTGTGCATATGCATGTACAACAACAAAATAATAGAAAACTTTAGTGAAATCATTGAAAGAAATAATGAAATTAATCATGTGTCTATTTTCTATGTCTTTTTACGTTTTTTAATTTCTAACAATGTTAGTTTTTGTTTTCTTTCATTTTGTAATTTCAATTTTTAGTTTAACCATTTTTTTCAAGAGTAGTGAAATCATAGCTAACTTCAGTGAATTAATTGAAGGTAATAATGAATTCATTTTGAATCCTTTTTATGAAAACATGGAAATTGTAGGAATTTTTAGAAAATTCATCAAAGCAAATAAAAATTTTGTAGTATACTATGGTGAATTTGCTTTTCACTTGCAGTGGTCATTTTTTGGAGGCTATAAATTTTGACTTGGGACTCCATTTGAGGTCTCATTTTTTCCAAAACAAAGGTATCGAAGAGGAAAATGCAACCATGTAAAAATATCTAACTTTGAAACATTTCTAGAGAATAGTAAAAGTGTTCTATTAAATAGTTAAATCATCAAATAAAATAGCGAAATTATTTTAGGAAATAGTAAAATTGTTCTGTGTAATATTGAAATCATTGAAATAAATAGTGAAATCATTACATAAGTATGACTTCTATTTTTTTATTTCTCTTTTATGTAGTTTTCATCTATTAATGAATTCATTATTTTCTCTGAAAATGTAATAGTGAAATCAATCTAGAGGCTAACATTTTTAGGTTGTTTGTTTTATCAATTGCCAAAAAACTTCTAACAGATTTTCAAGTCGCTAGTTAAAATTTTAAACAAATAAAGCAAGCCAAAAAAATCAATTTTATTTATTGTTAATATTTTTTTGCTTCTATTTTTAGTTTTTGGACAAAACTTGTCATTTCATTGTAAATAATCATTTCAATATTTATTTTCTATATTAATTAGCTCACATTTTTGTTTTGGTGTTACTCAATCTTTTCATTTCCAAATATTTTTTTGTGTGGTTCTTATTGCATATGCTTTTTTTCATGGCATTACATTGGTGACGATACTCAAAAAATCAAAAATAATATTTTGAAAATTTTGAGCTACCTAAATTATACTTATGTGTATAATCTTCCCTTAGCTTCACTTTAGTGATAATACTTGATAATTAGAGACAAACATTAACTTCTTTATTTTTATTTTTTTAGGGGATCTATCGACTATGGATTCCATCACAACGTAGTAGGCCAAATCCCATGTAATGATGAGGTATAAAAATAAAGTGTCAACTATTTTAAAGGCCTAAGTAGTGTTGTGTTTTAAACACACTATAATGTGAGGGGTTTTTATGCTCTAATACCTAAGGTTTAAATATTTTCCTTGAATTTTTATTTTTCTAACATCAACCTACTAAAATATTAAGGTTAAGTTGGGCACACTGAGACTTGACCCATTTGTGTGCATCTATTAAATCAATTTCTTATATGATTTTGGGCCTCACATATTGAAATGTATTTATATTACTCCCCTTAAATAATATTTTAAAAACCTTAAGCCTAATTGAGCCATTTTTTCTATTCAACTTTTATGTATCAGTTAGTGGTTAGTGTCGAGAACTTACTTTCCACATGCCCTTGAAATTGATACTAGTGGGATATGGGAATGGCACTTCCTCCATATTTAGTGTTGTAAAATATTAGGCTGACACTATTTTTTTGAAAATAAGTAGCATGAAAAGCTAAAATTTTGTTCAAATCCTTCATCCTAGTTTTATCCTTTTTTGTGCATTGCATGTGTGTTTAAAGTAGGAAATTGTTTATTTTTATCCCTTGTTAACTACCATGTGTTGAAAACCTTTTTGATTAAAAATAATATTTTATTTCTATAATCAAACCAAAATCATATCCAAAATATATACATCTATTAACTTATAAATTTAAAAACTCAAAAACTTGTTATCAATTATATTACTTTTGAGTTTTGGTCTTTCATATTTTATTTTTGAGTCAAATGTTTTTAGAAAATGTCTCCCATCACAAGACAAATGGATTTATTGAAAAATCATAGGTTATGAGAGGAACCTTTTGGTAATTCTCCTTTTCACTTTGGAAATCAATAAAACCATATTGAGATCAAGGACAATGTTGAAAATGAAGAAGGTAACCCTAGAATCATATTATCCCCTTATCAAATCACAAAGTATATTATAACCAACAAGAATGAGGTCTTGATACAAGCCTTAAGTCTAGGGGATAAATTTCCTCCCTATTTTAAAACCCAAACCATTCCATCTCAACCTACCAGTAGTAACCTTATTATCCAAAATCAACTGAGTCTCCTATCCACTAGTCATTGCTTTGATTCTAACATCCCTCATCACACTAGAAAAGGCAATCTAATTATATTAATACTACCATATAGTATCAATCCATATTCAAATACATAATAAATCCAAAGCACCCAATATATTAACAACATTACCCTGTCAAGTGGTCAAATTGGACAAGAAAATCAAAAATGCAAATTCATTCATTTGGTAAAACTCTATGATGTATTCTTTCAAAAGTTGGTCACTAAAAACATGGTCATATTTCCAAACACCAAAAAATTTAATTAAAATGTCCCAAAACCTAAGAGGTATAGAGCTAATGAATATTGTGACTATCATAAAATCAAAGGTCATTCTACCAACCATTGTGCAAGACTAAAACATTATATCCAAAATTTTATTAGCAAAGGGTACATTAAGGTCAAACCAAGTATATTCACATTAAAAAATCATAGCTTGGGAGTATGCCAAAATTTATTTCCTAAGCCTAATAAATCTACTCCACTTCCAATTCAAGGTCATAACTGTTGGCCATTTGTCCCACATACCAAGCTTCTACCTGGTTTGAACAGGATAAGCAAAGTTCTAGATGAATAAGTGGACCAAAGGCTTAGAAAAGGGGATAATCTTATAAATTTAAGGTACTAATATGTTCTCACATGTTTCAAGTATTCAAGAGCATAAACCAAGTTGCACAAGTCTAAGAAATTCATTAGAAACCTGAAGGGTTGAGTAAAAATGAGCTATGCAAGTTTGAAGGATCATATTATCACCCGAACATCATGCAGAGATGAGTAGACCAGCTTGTTTTAACATTTTATATATTCACTTAATCAGCCCTTGTGAGCCAAAGGATTATAGTGCCATGAATTTATTTGTGCCAAGAACATCCTCTAAAATTTTCATGCCTTGGTGAGTTCTTTGGCTCAAGTTATAAGCATGAAAAGTTGGACCTGTAGGAAGAAACATTCATGTAGATGTCAAAATAAATCTCAAAATTTATCTATTTGGGTCCAAAATATTGATGGTCACACAAACATTAGTGATGGTCAAATATATGTTAAATACATTTACATGGACGTCAAATTTTGGACATGGAAAATAACTATTGGGGTTCAAAAATCCTAAGATGATCATGCCGACATCAAATACATTCATGAAGACATCAAATACAAGTATGCAAATGTCAATTTTAAGCTCATTATCTATCTATTTGAATTAAAGTGGTGGGTGTAGGCAAATTTAGGGGTTCACGTTCATTCATATATCTTGATTCAATGGTGTGAGTGAAAGTCAAGGAGTCAAAGGATCTAGATTAGTGACTCACGATCATTTGTACCAAGAAAAAATCTATAATGCGTATGAGGTAAAAGGGTCAAGATCTAATAGTGAGGATATTTTAGGCCAATGGGAGTAGAGACATGTTAGAGTAATTTTATTGGCTCAAGCAATATTCGATGGATAAAGTCAAACCAAAGGGCAGTTTTTGACCAAGGCAAACAAGTCTTGCAAGGTCATCATTCTACCATTAGAGCTCGATCAAACACCAAGGAGTGGACATAACCATGTATTTAGGTATAAATATGATCCAAAACTCAGAAGTTCTGGTTGATAAATATCTCAATAACATATAAATAACACAGTAACAATGAATTCTCTGAGAAGAGATGTAGTATTACTCAAGATCACAATACAAATATATGCTTATCTCTGGGAAGAGATGTCTGTCTTCACATTTCAGGTTACCTCTTCTTTTATACACAATTTTAAATCATGGGAAGGATGTGGAAGGTCACCAATCTCAAGGGAGATGAATTGGTTCAACTTCCAATATGTAAAACAATACAAAATTCAAGGAATTACTATTTTTAGAAACTTACTATTTTTAGACTGCACAACTAAAATTGAAATTTGAGGCACTTCCATTGGGTTTTCGGGGGTAAAACTTCATTTATCAAATCTCAATGCCATTTCACTATGTTCTACTCATTCTTAGCTTTCCAACGGTTCAAACGGCGAGTCAATTGGAGCTACGGTGCAAAAGTTATGGCTCCTGGAAGTTTCGTCATCAATTGGGGTGGAACTGTCACCCGAATTGTCACCTAAATTGGTGCTTGGATCATTCCTCCCTCCTTGAAAATCAATGGTCCCCATTGTGTCAATTCTCCCCATCAGGTGTGGTAGTTTTTTCTTTATTTGATTCTCTATGAGCCACTCGCCTTGATGGCTAAGCTGGTCCCTTTTGACCACTCGATAAAGCGGAATAGAGCATCCTCTTGTTTTCTTCATCCAGGTATCCACAATATGATCCTCTTCCACTGGAGAAAAACTCTGTGGATCAAGTTCATCAAGTGTCCAAGAGTGGTGGATGATATGGTTTGAGGAGCTCCACATTGAATATTGGATGCAGAACAACGTAGGCTGGTAGGTTCAACTCAAAAGCATTTTCTCCAACTCTTATGGTGATGGTGTAGGGACCATATCGTAGAGGATAAATATTTTTTTGTGGGCCTACAAGTCATTCCTTATGAAGCCACAACCAAACCTTTTCACCCACAGCAAAATGGTGTGCAATCCTATGTTTTTCATGGCGTTGCTTATACTTTTGATTCATCTTCTCCAAGATGTCATGAACTTGTTGCTGGAGGTATTGCATTTGTTCAATAAACTTTGTAGCTTTTGATGCCTCAGATCTTCCATGAGGTGTGTATTCCATGGTGGAAAATGGAACTGCTATATCAACTAGTGCCATGGGTTAGAACCCAAAACATACTTGGAATGGATTGTGCTTGGTTGAGCTGTGCAGTGCCTGATTGTATCCATGTTGTATGAAAAGAAGTCCCTCATCCCATGTGCATGGATGTTTGGAGTGATACATCTGAATCATGTAAAAAATCAAGTGGTTTACCACCTCTTTTTGACCATCATTTTGTGGATGGAAGGTTGTGTACTTCATCAGCTTAGTATCCATCATCTTCCATAGAGTGGACCAGAAGATGCTCAAGAACCTGCTATCTCGATCTGAGACAATGGACTTGGGAAGACCAAAATGGAGCCATACATGACTAAAATATAGTTGATCAGTTTGCTCAGTAGATATATTTTTCTTACAATCAATCATGATAGCCATTTTTGAAAAATGATCAACTACCACAAAAATACAGTCCTTACCATGTTTTGAAGTGGGAAAACCTGAGAGAAAATCCATTGAGACAGATTCCCAAGGCCTGGTTGGTTCTGGCAATGGCATGTACAATCCTTGCTTCTTATTTGTTGGCTTGGATATCACACATGGGGTGCAATATTTGAGATATATTTCCACATCCTTTTGCATATGGTGCCAGTAGAAGTGTTTTTGAAGAACTCCCAATGTTTTCTCAATACCAAAGTGTCCAGCTGTCCTACTGAAGTGTGCTTCCCATATCATCTTTTGTTGTTCTACAACTAGAACACAGATGTGCCCCATATGATAGAAGACATTTTCTTGCAAATATAAATTAGAAACATGTGTACCTTTTTGAAGTGCTTGATATGTATCAAAAAAGGTAGGATCTGCTTCATACAGGGCACCCCAAGTGGCAGTCTCATGTCCGTACAAGTCCAGAACTATTGTGAGTGCAGTAATTGGTGGGTGGCTCAGACAATTTGCAGCTCTATTTGAGCTCCCCTTTTTGTGTTTAATTATCAGGTGGAATTTTTGAAGATATGTGGCCCACTTTTGATGCCTCTCATTTCAAAGCTTGCTTTGTGTTTGGATGAATTCCAATGGTCTGTGGTCAGTGTGGATGACCGTTTCTTTCCCTAAGATGTAGTATTTCCATTGTTTGTAGGCTTACATAATGGCATAGAGCTCTTTATCATATGTTGGATATTTCTTGACTATATCAGTGAAAGTTTCACTTTGATATGTAAGAGGATGGCCATGTTGCATGATGATAGCTCCCATGGCATATTCAGATGCATCTATCATCAACTCAAAAGGTTGATGCAAATCTGGCAAGGCAAGAATAGGGGCTGAGCAGAGTTTGTTCTTCAAATTCTCAAATGCCCTTTACTGTATTTCACCCCACTAAAATGTAGCTTTAGCTCCTCCTTCAGTCACTTGGGTTAGTGACCAAGCAACATGTGAAAATCCAAGAACAACCTGTGGTAGAAATTTGCAAGACCCAAAAAGCTACAAAGCTTTGTGAGGGTCCTTGGTGTGGGCCATTCTTGAATAACCCAAATATTTTTTGGATCAACATGGACCCCTTCCTCATTCACAATGTACTTGAGGTACTAAATTGTTGTCATCCCAAATGTGCATTTGTCAAAATTTGCATACAACTTGTGCTCCCGAAGAGTTTGAAGCACCTTACAAACATGTTGCAAATGTTCTTCCCATGTTCTACTATATATGAGTATGTCATCTAAGTAGACAACCACAAATGAGTTGGTGAAGGGTCGTAGGATGTCATCCATCATCCTCATGAAGGTTTCAGGTGCATTAGTTAAGCCAAAAGGCATAACCAACCATTTAAAGAGCCCCTCCTTAGATTTGAATGCAACCTTCTAGACATCAGTGGGATCGATGGGAATTTGGTGATAACCAAATTTGAGATCAATTTTGGTGAAGAAATTCGCACCACAGAGCTAGTCTAGAAAGTCATCAATCTTGGGGAGAGAATAGCAATTCTTCACAAAGATTTTATTCAGAGCTTGATAGTTAATGCAAAGCCTCCATGTTCCATCTTTCTTCAGTGCAAAGACAATTGGGCTACCACAAGATGAAGAGCTTGGCCTGATGTGACCTTTTGGGATTAATTCTTAAATCTATCTTTTTATCTCATCATTCTTCAAAATTGATCTGTGATACATAGGACTATTAGGCAAAGGTGATCTTGGGATCAAATCGATAGAATGCTTTACCTGGAAATGCAGTGGAACTCCTGTGGGTGACTTGAATAAGTCATCATATTCCCCTGTGATTCATCCTATCTACTTTTTTTGTTGTGTTTATTGTGTAGTCAAGACTACAACATCAGCCTTCTTGGATTTTTGTGGCTTGACCACCATGAGGACAAATTACTTTGTTTTCTCCACCAATCTCTTGCATTGCTTCACAGTGATCAGGGAGATAGATGTGGGAAGTGGTACCTCTGGTACCCTATAGTGCCATGTTCCAAGAGTGAGGATGATCCTTTGAGTTTGTGATTCATAGATGCCATGTCGCTCATACATGAATGGCTAACCAAGGAGTACATCACAAACATCTAGATTGACCACATCACACAAGACTTCATCTTGGAATGGTTTTATAGCATATGAAAGAAGACACTAATGGGTGACATGAGGTCTCTCCTTGGGCTTAACCATCCAATACTGTAGGGCTTTGGATGAGGCTTCATGGATAGATTTAGACTTTTCACAACTTTAGTAGAGATTAAATTCTTTTTACTCCCACTATCAAGAATGAAATGTAAAGGCTTACCTTTTACCCATACTTTGGAGTGGAAAAATATTTATTTGTCATCTGGTCTTTCCTCATAGTTCTGTGATGAAGTGAAAATGGTGTCAGGCTCAACATCTACAATTTATTCTTCATCCTCTTTGACTGTGGGTTGTGTATGAGGTAGAGTAGTGGACGTCGAGTATTGTGACTCAGAAAGCAATGACTTGATGGCTCGACATTCTTCTTTAGAGTGAGTTCTAGTTTTGTGGTAATCACACCATTTTCCAGCCTTCCCTTTCTAGGATTTCTTATCCTAAAACTCCTTTTGCTTCCAATTTGGGCCTCGTGTTTGACCTTCCTTGTCACTTTTCCATTTTGAGGGTTGACTCTTCGTATTCTTTCTACCATGCTTCTGTCCAATCTTCACTGCAAATTTGTATGCCTCACCAAGGGTTTCCAAATTGAAGAGTTCCATTTCCCCCCATATGTACCATTGTATTCCACCACAATATTTGAGAGTCTTATGTTTCTCATAGTCTTGAATGCCCAACCTTGCAGACAAAGAATGAAAAGTGTCTGTGTAATCTTGAAGAGATTGGTCCTTACCTTGGCGAAGTTGTTGCCACTGTATGTAGAGATCATCATATGCTCTGATGGGATAGTATTCTTCTTTCACCACTTCCACAAAATAATCCTAAGTAGGTTCCACCTCAAGGCCAATGTCATCTGTACTGAACCTCTTTTTGCACACTTCCCACTAGTTTTTCACAGGCAATGTTGATTTCAAAAGAGCAAAAGTAATCTTTTCTCCATCGGTGAACTTATTTATAGAGAAGTAGGAAGACAGTTGATCCAACCAATTTTCTACTACATCAACATTGATTTTACCTTCAAATTTAGGAATATCAAAATTTACCTGGACCTTGAAGGGTGTTGGGGCACTGAAAGGACGTTCCCTGGATGAGGAGCCAGGAAGTGGAGCTGTGGAGCCAGGATTTCCCATCGAAAGTGTATGAAGAATTTGGGCAAATTGTTGCAGCATCTATTTTTGTTGCCATTGGAGGGCCTCATTCACCATTTCCTTAAAATTATTGGGTGTCTTGGTGTCGTCTACCATTTGAAGTCGTTTGGAGTGAACAGGTGGAAAATTTGGAAGCTCTGTTGTTTCCCACCCAAGCTTCTTATAGCCTGACCTCGTCCTCGAGATCATACACTCTCAAGACAAACCGCTCTGATACCACTGATCCAAAACTCATAATTTTTGGTTGATAAATATCTCAATAACATAGAAATAACACAATAATAATGAATTCTCTGAGAAGAGATGTAGTATTACTTAAGATCACAATACAAATATATGCTTATCTCTGGGAAGAGATGTTTATCTTCACATTTCAAGTTACCTCTTCTTTTATACACAATTTGAAAGCATGGGATGGATGTGGAAGGTCACCAATCTCTAGGGAGATGAAGTGGCTTGACTTCTAATATGTAAAACAATACAAAATTCGAGGAATTACTATTTTTAGAAACTTACTATTTTTAGACTACACTACTAAAATTAAAATTTGAGGCACTTCCATTGGGTTTTTGGGGTCAAACTTCATTGATCAAAGCTCAATTTCATTTCATGACGTTCTCCTCATTCTTAGCTTTCCAATGGTTCAAATGGTGAGTCAATTGGAGCTACGGTGCAAAAGTTATGGCTCCCGGAAGTTCCGTCATCAATTGGGGTGGAACTGTCACCCGAATTGTCGCCTAAATTGGTGCCTGGATCAAAAGAACATAAAGGGACCAGCATTAAGGATAAATATAAACCTCTAATTTGTAAATTTTTTGTGTTTAGAGTTCATTCTATGACTGTGTTCACCATTTTTTAGAAGGACATGTGCATATGGTGAACACTCAGTTCCTGTAAAGACAGAATGAGTCTATTTGAACCTATTTGGATCAAGAATGAAGCTATATAGTCTATGGTTCTACATCAACATTATGACTTAGGAAAACCAATAATATTAGATTGGATTTCCATCTATAGATGGACCTATGATCTAGATATGGAAATAGAGAAGATATGTGATTAATGCAAAGGGTCTCATTTGTCGACGTAGCTCCATCCTTGACAAAGTAGGTATTAGCCATCATTCATGGCATGGCTCTATCAATTTCAAGATTTGAGGATTTGATCTTCATGAACAATTCAAATGGGCTTAGGGTCCTAAGGTCGCAAACTAGTGGTTAGAGAAGTAATTGAGGCATTGATTTTGTTCAAATGAACTTTATCATCATGCAGAATAAACCCATGTCTTCTAGTGGGATCTCTCAACCAAATGAAAGGAGCTCGAGGCCTATTAGAAAAAAATGAGGTTAGCTTATTGATAAGGATTAATCTTGATTAGAGAAAGGCATGCGTAAATAAAAAGAATCAATGAACTACCAACTCACTTCTTGACTAGTATCCTTTATCCACTCTCCTATGAATGGTTCCCATTTATCTTTCTCCCTTTATGCTATATATAGAGGCTTTGGAACCTAAAAAATGATCCCTCTATTCCCTTTCTTGGGCATGACTAGAATCTTCTAAGATTGAGCTTGTAAACTCCTAATATTTCATTTGTTATGGTATAATGTGTACATGTCAGTTTGATTTGTATATGTGGTAGAAATATCTCCCTTGTTAAGTCATAATCTCACCTAGTTACTAGTTGATCTTGTTATGCAGGTCATGTTTAGTGTTTAAATATCTTTTGATTAAGGCTCCCATGTGGATACATTGGTTATTTAGTGTCTTGCATTAAACCTCTCCATCACTTCCCTTGACTTTTGATCATTTGGGAAACCTTTGCATGAAATATTGATGCATGACAGATACTTGGAGTCTTGGATATAGTATTTTACTTATCTCATTAGTGCTTAATAGGATCTCAAATGGAGTGGATCAACATCATTTAGGTGCATCACCATTGTTATCTTATGTTTCCATTTTAATTTATCTCTCTCTCCATTTTCCTTGGTTATTAGTAGGTTTAGTAGTGGAAATGAGTTAAAATGATGCATCTAATGTTAGGTTGTGGAGTTAAAAGCTTCACTGATGCAAATAGGGGAGGAGGTTGCTAAGTGTCACAGACATCAGTGTCGATCAGGCTAACCGACGTCGGCAAGGTGCAAATAAAAGAGCAACGAACATCGGTCATTGGTTGGCTGATGTCAGTCACCTCCAGGCAGATAGGGACCGACGTTGGTCACCTGTGCGGATCAAAACTACCAGTTCACAGACAATTAGTTAACGAAATGGGTGTTTGCATGTTGAGGGCTAATTATAGTCTTGAGCTGCAGATCTAATTATTGTAATTAGATGTCTAATTATTGTTTGCATGAGATCTATATAATAGACTCATGGGCTGTATTGTAAACTTGTGCTAGAGAGTAAGAGAGCAAAATAAGCTCCTTCAAATTGAAGAGAGCATGGTGTGTTCCTCCTAGTTCCACAGTAGTGCCAATTGTGGGTGCTGGTTTGGAGAACCAGAAGGATTCTTCATGTATGTATGATCTTGGTCAGCAGGTGTGCAAGGCCACGTTTGGAGATCTACATGGGTAAGTAAGATCATTGATCTGCAGGTGTATGTGTGTGCATGGTCTAGGTTTGCAGGTGTGCAAAACCAAGTTGATTTTCAAGTGGCAGCAAGATCAAGGTGACAGCAACACAACAGGTAGCAAGATCAGGCAAGATCTACTTGGAGTACGGTGTGTACTCGATTGGATAGCAATAGAGGAAGGCAAGGTAGTTCCTTCCAAAGTAAGATCATTTGAGTTACAGGTTGTTGCAAGTTCATGGGAGATCTACTTGGAATATGTTTGTATACTCAGATTTGGAGTGCATGGAGCACTTTTGTACTGGTAGTGGTTGTCACTTATTGGTGGTACTGGCAGTAGTGGATACTGACTGGTTGGAGGTGAACACCAACTCTATGTTTGAGTTGTGTGTTGGGACCGTAAGAGAGAGAGTGAGCTCTTGAAGAGATTTAATGTTTATGCCCTAGATGTGTGTGAGCTCTAGAGATGTAAGGAAGAAGAACTGTGGCAATCTTCTTTGTTGTATTTCTTTCTGGAAGAGTATTACTACAATTGGGTATTGTCTCTCATATTCTGTGTTATTTCTGAATTCTAGTTACTTGTTACTTATGGTTAATTCCACATATTTTAAGTTGCTTGTACATGGTAATCAATTGTTGCTTCTGAGTCCTAATAGTGGAATCAGATCTGTTTGTTGTTCTTGGTTCCTGACAAGTGGTATCAGAGCTAAGGTTGCAGGGAGCAGGTTTTTGTTTGATTAGAGGTCACTCTCAAGGGTTTCTGATTGAGTGGGAGTATAGCAATGGTAGAAGAAAGTAAGCTAAGAATGGAGGAATTGAAAAGCACGAATGGTCAATTACGGTGTTATGGAAAGAAAGAGTAGGAAAAGAAAGATTGTTGGTTGGTAGCATATCAGCATGAAGGAACTGAAGAAGCAGATGTTGCAGGTGTTGTTACACAGGATGCTCTGGGAGGTTTCTTGGATAAAGTAGAATCTTATTTTATATATTTTGTTGCCTCTTTCCATGCAGTCCGAAATAGAGTATTTTTCCATGTTAAGGTCTTTAGAGACTTTGGAAAGATTTATTTAGTGGCTAGTGTGCCTTGCCAAAGAATTGGCAAAGGGGAAGTGAAGCTAAAATTGCAGGCGGCCAACACATGGGTGTTGAAGGAGGTTATGCAGGTCCTGGTCTTGAAGATATGGCTAATTTCTTCAGAAAAGTTGGGTGATGAGAGATGCACAAGAACTCTCACAGTGGATGCCCTTGAATTAGCTAGTGGTAACAAAGTAGGTATCCTTTATCTATCTACTTATATTACTGATTCTTCTTCTATTGTGAAGATGTGGCTTTGTAGGCTTGGTCACATGAGCAAGAAGGAGATGCATGTTCTTAAGAGGAAGTCAGATGTCTTTGACAGACTTAAGAACTAGAAAGCCTTGGTGTTTCTGGAGGAGATGACAGATAGAGATCAGTGGATGGGGCTAGATACCTCTGAGTAGGGTAGTTTGGACATGGGTATGATTCAAAGAAAGCTCACGGGTAAAAAATCATCACTCACAGGAGAACACAAGTACCGGCATCAGTCAAGAGGAACTGACATCGAACAGATAAGTGTCGATGTCGGTCATGTGCAGACCAGAGCTGATGGTGTTAGGTAGGGTAAGACTGATGTCGGTCAGGAGGACTGACATTCAAAATAGTAAGACTAACATCGATCAGGAGGATCGATGTCAGCAGCAGGTAGACACTGATGTTGGTTAGGTTGGTAGTTAGGACAGGTGCATGGAATCGACATCGATCAGATGCAGACTGTGTGGTGACTGAGGTTGGTCACTGTAACAAATTTTGGGCAAACAGCAAGCTTTCAAGGAGTCTCAAACACCCATATGGAGGACTAAAAGGGTAAGTAAGCCTCAAATTCATTGTTCCTCTTCTTTATACTCCTTGCTCACTGTAGAGTAGGAAGGATCTAGGAAATAGTGGGAGCATGGCAGGAATATGATGCAGAACCAAATGGGAGATTTGGTAGGGTTACCAGCCGGATGAAATCACTGAGAGACGAATGGATTCCTTGGTTGAAGAATAGAGTGAATGGACACATGAGATGGAAGGCTAGGTCATATGGTCTTGAGGTAGCTGCAAGATAGTGGTACAGGTTTGACAGGTGGATGACAAAACATGGCTTTAGTCAATGTCAGTGTAACTACGATGGTTTCTTTACTAGGTGGGTGATGATTGCAACATCATCTTGTTACTATATGTTGTGTGTTTTCTTGATGCAGGGTTACACATATAGGGTTTTACTGAGCTAAAGTTAAAGTTAGTTCAGTGGTATGTCATGAGGAATTTGGAGCAGCAAAATTCTTTGGCATAAGTGTGTTCTAGAGACATGGAGATCATAGGTTGATTTTGTCTCCAGATGATTGTGTGATACCGGTTAGCATGCCGATGGTTGGACAGTTCACAGAATAGGGTCCTGATTCACATGATGAGGTTAAGTACATGCGTAGTAGACCTGGGTTTGCCCACGCAGTGGGTGCTATCAGAAAGTTTGGAACCGATCTAGAAAAGAAGCACTGGAGGGTAGTTTAGTGGATTCTCAAGTGTCTGAGAGGGACCAGCATTAGGTTAACATGCGATGCAGGGTCAAGTTCTTTTCTACATGGGTTTGTAGATGTGGATGCGGTAGGTTACTTGGATGACAGGAGGTTCACCATAGGTGTTGTGGTGGTTGGTCTTTAAGATTGAGCTTAAAGAGGGATACAAGCAAGGAAATAGATTAGATGGTGTATAAGTACAGGTAAAGTGCAGCTGTTTATCTCCAAGTGGGAGATTGTTAGGTTGTGGAGCTAAAAGCTTCACTGATGCAAATAGGGGAGGAGGTTGTTAAGTGTCATAGACATCGGTGTCAGTCAGGCCAACCAACGTAGGCAAGGTGCAGATAGAAGAGCAACTGACATCAGTCATTGATCAGCTGACGTCGGTCACCTCCAGGCAGACAGGGACCGACGTCAGTCACCTGTGCGATTCAAAACTGCCAGTTCACGAACAGTTAGTTAACAAACTGGGTGTTTGCATGTTGAGGGCTAATTATAGTCTCGAGCTGCGGATCTGATTATTGTAATTAGATGTTTAATTATTGTTTGCATGAGATCTATATAATAGACTCATGGGCTATATTTTAAACTTGTGCTAGAGAGTAAGAGAACAAAATAAGCTCCTTCAGATTGAAGAGAGCATGGTGTGTTCCTCCTAGTTCCACAGTAGTGCCAAGTGTGGGTGCTGGTTTGGAGAACTAGAAGGATTCTTCATTTATGTATGATCTTGGTCAACAGGTGTGCAAGGCCACGTTTGGAGATCTACATGGGTAAGTAAGATCATTGATCTGCAGGTGTATGTGTGTGCATGGTCTAGGTTTGCAGGTGTGCAAAACCAATTTGATTTGCAGGTGGCAGCAAGATCAAGTAGGATTTACTTAGAGTATGGTGTGTACTCGATTGGAGAGCAATAGAAGAAGGCAAGGTAGTTCCTTCCAAAGTAAGATCATTTGAGTTGCAGGTCGTTACAATTTCATGGGAGATCTACTTGGAGTATGTTTGTATACTCAGATTTGGAGTGCATGGAGCACTTTTGTACTGGTAGTGGTTGTCACTTACTGGTGGTAGTGGCAATAGTGGATACTGACTAGTTGGAGGTGAACACCAACTCTGTGTTTGAGTTGTGTGTTGGGACCGTAAGAGAGTGAGTGAGCTCTTTAAGAGATTTACTATTTATGCCCTAGATGTGTGTGAGCTCTAGAGATGTAAGGAAGAAGAACTGTGGCAATATTCTTTGTTGTATTTCTTTTTGGAAGAGTATTAATACAATTGGGTATTGTCTCTCATATTCTGTGTTATTTTTGAATTCTAGTTACTTGTTACTTCTGGTTAATTTTGCATATTTTAAGTTGCTTGTACATGGTAATCAATTGTTACTTCTGGGTCCTAATAGTGGAATCAGATCTGTTTGTTGTTCTTGGTTCCTTAACATCTAAGGAGCTAGACTCATTAAAAATCCTAGAGGTCTAACCCCATTATAGGCAAACCACAGCCTAGGGTCAATCCTATATTGAGTTAGATTTAAGTAGAGGACCTGAACAATCCCTTGCCTATCTAGGGTGCAATCTTACCTTTAATAATTCTGGCATGCCTAGTGGGACAAAGGTCCAAAAGAGTGGAAATATCTTGGTGTATCTTTCCTCTAATCAGATTTTGGAAGCAAGCAAAGTTATCACCAATGGTGACTCTAAATCAAGTTTTTGGTTATAAAAAGATCGATTATGTCTCATTACAAATTTTAGTCAGCTCTTGTATCTCATTTAATATATGAGGATAATATAGACAACTATGGTGAATACCACTATTATCCACCTCTTTATTGGTAGTCCCAATATGATCCTCATGATCCATACGACCCTTATCACTCCCACTAGGATCCTTACTAACCCTATCATGATCCATCCATACCAACACTTAAACAAACTTTAGTAAGCCTTGACAAGCATACACTAGAATTATGCTCACAAAAGTATTATGGCCAAGATGTCCTTACTCACTAGATCCATAATGTGAGAGAGTCATTGCAACAAGTGAAAGGATAATGGGCACTTATTGAGAGAGAAAATTGGAACAATCTCATAGGTGAGATGATGGATGTAAGTGGTTACATTCAAAGTATTGAAGATAATCTAAAAGACCTTGAAGAGCAACAGGTCCAACCTCATCAATCTTATGTGCCTTCATATGCACCACCTTAGCCTTCTTATGTGCCACCCATTCCTCCCCAAGAGACCATTATAAGTAACCCTTTGAGTATTCCAAGTTCTTCATATGTTTCTCAGACCTTTCCTTCCTAGAAATCTATCCAAGAAAGTTGTCAAAGAAAGAAGGAGATTGTTGTAGAACATCCTATTTTTTAAATCCAAGACTCCATCCTTCTTTAAGAACTGCTTATGAGTTCCTTCAATTTCCCAATTTGGAATCAAGTGGTGAAGTCATAAAAAGTGGACAAAGTAAGGCAAATCTGGATTTGAGAGTCTAAGTTAAGCTAGGATATGAACCTATGCAAACCTCTCTCATCCCTCCTTAGGAATCTTCTTGTGTTCTTCATCTTTATGAAGCCACTGACCACCTTAAAGAGAAGCTATTCTAATATAATATTGATAGGTAAATCAAATAATTAGAGCTAAATATAAGGAAGGAAGAGGAAAACCAAAATCAGAAGGCTAAAGAAAGACCTCTAGCTTTTCCATCTTGGAGTCAGGTCATGTAGTCAATAAAAACTAAAGTCATTCAATCCCCACCCCTCCCTCCTCAATAATCTAGGTCATTTCCATCTTGTAAATCCATCCAAATTGGTATGCAAAATAAGGAGGAAGTGGTGATTATGGAAGTCAAATGATAGACCATTCAGCCTCCACTCCTTTCCCCTCAAAATCCTAGAGCCTTTCCTTCATGGAGAGCCATTCAAGAATCAAAGAAATAGAGAGAGGAGGTGAAGGTGATCCAAGAAGAGAAGCTCCATGATCTAAATCAAGTACCTATGATAGATTCTTTGGACCTCTCTCATCTTTCTAAATATTTTCAAGGGTCTACTATGCCACTCTTTAAGAAAGAGCCTCTCCTTTATGGGGCAAATCAAGAAGATGTAGCTAAGGAGATAGAAAATAATGATGACTTCAATGACCAAGAATAAAAAATCATTATGGGGACACCACTTGGTAAGTACGAGCATGATTCATTCTTACATAGTGCCAAAGAAGATGAGTTGCAAGAACAAGTGCAAGTTAGAGATGAGATCCAATAGGAAGAAGTCTCAAATGTGCATCAAGAAGCTATTTCTCAAGAACCTCTTGATCACATATCATTTGTCCAAAATCAAGAGTTTTCTCAAGATATTGTGGTAGCTAATATATATCAAGTACATGCTCATCTTTTTTTGAAAGGTAGCCAGAAGAAAACTCACACAGAACCATTACTGAGAAAGAGAGCATTCCTAAAGAAAAATATCATTGGAAACAACTGTACCATGATTTCATGAGTGAGATTACTAAACTTAAGATGGAATACTTGGATAATGATATAGTGAAACATGTTGAATCTTCATCTAAGTATTTCATTAATGTTTTGGAGCTTCAAGAAGGTAGTGTTACTCTAGAGATGCCAAAGCAGAATGAGAAGGCTAGTCTTGATGTGAGAGAACCCCATGAGGGATTGGTACAAATGGATTTCATGGATGCATTTTAGATATCTATTATTTAAAAAGATCAATATACCCCTCAAACTAATCATATCCATTTTGATCAAAGTGAAAAACACTATCTTGATGACCTCGTGCATCAAGAAGAAAATATTGAAGAAGTAGTGGTTCTAGATGATAAGGAGGACAAGGATGATTAACAACTACAAATAAAGATTTTCCAAGAGCTTGAATATCTTTTCCAAGTTGAGGGTCAAGTACTTGAGAAGGCGGACAAAGATTTTCCCATGGAGGACAATAAAAAAACATTAGGCAGAATATGTAGAACTCTTTAATGAGCTTGAATAACTTGTAGCTGAAGAGGAACCTAATCTTATTAAGAGCACCATGGAAACCAAGAAGGTATGCCTTGTTGAACCACCATTTTATTTCATAGTTGAGGAGCCATATGAGAAAGTTGAGACTATCTAGATGCACATAACTAATCTATTTAGAATTGTTTGGTTCTCATTGAACATCTTGCCAATGAAATTGACAAATATAACAAAGAAGAAGAAGGCGTCAAGGCCAAGAGTCAAATAGATACATGCCTCATTAAATTCCACATGTCATGATGTGGGAAGGTTGTCAAACTTTCCTTTTAATCTAGGAGGGAAGGTGCATATAATTTTAAGTTATACATATTAGGATAGTTTTGTTAAAATTCCTCTAAGTATTATTTTGGCACATTTGTTATTATCCTTGATTTGTTTAACATATGTTCCCCTTAAATTTTGTGTTTCCTTTCAATAAGTGCTTTGGGCACTCTATTTTTTTTTTCTTTTTTTGGTCTTTATTTTGTTTCAAGAGAGGTTAGAGCAAGATTGGCATCCAATTCTAGATCCAGGTCAATATGTTGGACCCAAGTAGAGACCCCATGCCCAATGGACTACACAAAGTGAATTACTTGGGTTCCTAAGCATAACAGGCATGCTTCCTTGTGATTCACTAAGAATTTTAACCATTTTGGCCCATATACCAAGCCTCTTCCTGGTCTGAAGATGAACAAAGTTCTAGATGGATGAGTGGACCAAAGGCTTAGAAAAGGGGCTAAGATTGCAAAGTGAAGAGACCAATATGTTCTCACATGGTTCAAGCATTTAGGAGCATGAACCAGGTTGCACAACTCTTAGAAATTCATTATAACCCTGAAGGGTCAATAAAAAATGAGATACACAAGTTAGAAGGACTAGACCATCACTAGGACATCATGTAGAGATGAACAGACCAACTTGTTTGAACATTTTTAATCTTTACTTAGGAATGCCTTATGATCTAAAGGATTTTAGTGCCATGAATTTATTTGTGCCAAGAACATCCTGTAAAATTTTCATGACTTGGTGAGTTCTCTAGCTAAAGTTATAAGCATGCAAAGTTGGACCTACTGGAAAAAACATTTACACAGATGTCAAAATAAAGCTCAACATTTATCTATTGGGGTCCAAAATATTGATGGTCATGCAGATGTTAATTACAATCATATAGACATCAAATAAGTTCATGCGAATGTCAAATTTAGGCCATGATAAATAAATTTTAGGGTTTAAAAATCCTAATATGATCACACAAACATCAAATACATTCATGTAGATATTTGAAGCTCATGAGATAGGATTTTGAGTTCAAATGGTGGGTATAGGAAAATATGATGGTATGCATTCATTCATATATCTTGATCCAATAGTGCGAGTAAAATTCAAAGAATCAAAGGATTTAGATCAATAGCTCATGGTCATTCATATCGAGTAGAAATATATGGTGCATAGGAGGTCAAAGGGTGAAGTTATAATAATGAGGATCTGTAAGGCCAATGGGAGTAGAGACAAGTTGGATCAATTTGATTGGATTGAGCAATGTTTGATGGAAAAAGTCAAACCAAAGGTTAATTTTTGACCAAGACAAATGAGTCTTTTAGGGTCATCATTCTACCGTTAGAGCTCAATCAAATGCTAAAGAATAGACATAGCCATGTAGCTAGGTATAAAGAACATAAACAGACCACCATTAAGGCTAAAGATAGACATTTGGTTCATAAATTCATGGCATGCAAGGTTCATTCTATGACTATGTTTGTTATTTTTTAGAAGGACCTATGCATATGGTGAACTCTCAGTTCTTACAAAGATAGAATGGGTCTATTTGAACCTATTTGGATAAAAAAATGATGCTATACATTCTATGGGTCTATATCAACATAATGACTATAGGAAAACCAATAATCTTAAATTGGTTTTCCATCTATAGAATAGACCTATGATCTAGATATGGAAATAGAGCATTGATGTGATAACTGCAAAGGGTCTCATCTATCGATATGGCTCCATCTTCAACAAAGTAGGTATTAACCACCATTTATGGCATGGCTCTATCAAATTCAAGATTCAAGGATTTGATACTCATGAATAAATCAAGTGGGCTTAGGGTCCTGAGGTAGTGAACTAGTTGTTGGGGATCAACCAACAATATGATTACACTTATGAAAGCAATAAACCGTGGAATTAAATCAGATAGATAAGTAACTAGAATGATAAATAACAAAGAACAAGAGATACAAGAAACCACCCTGAAAACTTGTATTAAACTCTTTACAAAAGGAATACAATTGAAGAAACTTCTTTCTTCCACACCTCTCTCAGATGCACAAGATCTCTCTCTAGATCTCTATTCCTCAAGAGCTCTCTCTCTCAAAAGTACAATCAACTCCAATAACCTGGATTGATACAACTTTGTACTGTTCTTCCAACATTCACAATCTTCTACTACTACAATAAGCTAAGAAGATCTTTCCTACATATAGAATTAGGAAACTTGAGCATGCACTTACAACCAACAGTTAAGCCTCTTGAACAAGGGCTCTAAAAAACAATATTACTAATAATAGAAACGTGAACTTAAGACTAAGACTTAAACTCATCATGCAAACACTCGGTTCTGTCCTCGAAAATAGCATTCTGGATGCACAGGTAACCGACGCCGGTTCTTGCCTGCTTGCCTGTGATCGACGTTGGTCGATCCTCTGCCAATGCCGGCGTCTCTTCAACTGCTCCTGACCGACGTCGGTCACTCCTGACTGACCCCAGTGACTGTGTAAACTTGCAACTTTGGTAATGCACTCCTTAGTGAAGCTTTTAGGCTCCACACCTTAACAATCTCCCACTTGGAGATAAACAGCTGCACCAGTACATGTACAGCAACATCTTCTAGCTCCTCCATCTTCAACTCAATCATGAAGACCAATAGAAGTTGAATGAAGATTCAACTTCTCCTTTGTAACCAGCTTGGTTAACATATCAGCAGGATTCTTGTCTGTATGGATCTTCTCCAGCTTTAACTCACCATCCTCCAATACCTACCATATGAAGTGGTACCTAAGTTGTATGTGCTTAGTTCGTGAATGAAAGGCTGAATTCTTAGCCAAATGGATTGCACTCTGACTGTCACTATACAATCTGCAACTCCCCTGCTCCCTTCCAAGCTCTTCCATGAACCGTGTCATCCATATCATCTCTTTGCTAGCTTCTGTGGCTATAATATACTCTGCTTCTGTAGTTGACAAGGCAACAACCTTCTGTAACTTTGATATCCAGCTAACCGCCATTCCACCAACAGTGAAAACATATCCTGTGGTGCTCCTCCTGCCATCCAAATCACTTACCATATTTGAATCTACATAACCATGTAGAGAATTATCTGAACCTCCATAGCACAAGTGTCTACTGCTGGTTCCTCTCAGATATCTAAGGATCCACTGAACTGCTTCCAGTGTTCCTTACCTGGATTGGCCATATACTTACTTACAACTCCCACTGCTTGGGCAATATCCGGTCTAGTACACACCATTTCATACATCAAACTTCCTACCGTGGAAGAATATGGAACCTTACTCATGTACTCTACCTCATCATGTGAATTAGGACATTGTTCTTTACTCAACTTAAAATGTCCAGCCAAAGGTGTGCTTACCGGTTTAGCATCCTGCATATTGAACCATTTCAACAACTTGTCCACATAATCCTCTTGAGACAATATCAACCTATGATTTTTCCTGTCTCTCTTAATGCTCATGCCAAGGATTTTCTTTGCTGTTCCCAAATCCTTCATGGCAAACGTTTGAGCTAATTTCACCTTAAGCTCAGAGATATCCTGCATGTGTGATCCTGCAACCAGCATATCACTACATACAACAACAGAATAATATATCTACCATTATCCAATCTCTTAAAATACACACAATGGTCAGATTGACACCTACTGTAGCCATGCTCAGTCATAAACCAATCAAATTTTAAATACCACTGTCTAGGAGCTTGCTTGAGGCCATACAAGTTTTTCTTCAATCTGCACACTAACTTCTCCTTACCTTTGACCTCAAATCCTTCTGGTTGTTCCATGTATATTTCCTCATCCAAATCTCCATGAAGAAACGTTGTCTTAACATCTAGCTGCTCAAGATGCAAATCCTCAATAGCAACCAAAGACAATACAACCCGTATAGAAGTCATTTTAACAACAGGGGAAAAAATCTCACCAAAATCAATACCTGGCTTTTGTGCAAATCCTTTCACTACCAACCTGGCCTTATATCTCATCTGTCCATTCTCACCTTCCTTCAACCTGTAGGTCCATCTGTTCTTTAGTGTCCTCTTACCCACTGGCAACTCAACCAAATCCCATGTTTGGTTCTCTCTCAAGGACTCCATCTCCTCAACCATGCCACACTCCCACTGACTCTTGGACTCCACCTGTAATGCTTCTTCAAAACTCTCTGGTTCTCCACCATCAGTTAGTAATAAATAGAATAATGAAGGAGAATATCTAATTGGAGGCTTACTTACCCTTTCTGACCTCCTGATGGGCGTCTAAGACTCGTTCACAACACGTTGTCTGCCCAAATTCTCTGACAGTGACCAACCTCAGCCACCTCCAGACCTGTTACTGGCCGACGCCGGTTCTTCCTGACCGACGTTGGTTCATGTTCAGCCGACATCAGTCTCTGTATAACCAACATCGGTATCTGTTCTACCGACGTCGATTCCTACCCTACCGACGTCGGTCTCTGTGTTTTTCTGCAAGTGATTATTTCTTTTTCCCACGAGCTCATTTTGGACCGTCACCTCGTCCAATTCTCCATTGCTCTACCCAGATTGATTCAGCTTCTTCATCTAATCACTATAAATCACTTTTTCATTGAAAACAACATCACAGCTCCTAATTACCTTGTTAGTTCCTAGATTCCAAAATCTGAAACCAAAATCATCTGAGCCATAGCCAATAAACGTGCACCTCATAGACTTAGCATCCAGCTTCTTTCTATTTTCCTTATCTACGTGCACAAAGGCTTCACAACTAAAAACTTTGAGATATGAGAGATCTACCTTTTTACCTGTCCATGTCTCTTCTAAAATTCCACCATCCAGAGCTATAGAGGGTCCTCTGTTAATCAGGTACACTGCAATGTCAACAGCTTCTACCCAAAACTCTAAGGGCAAACCAGCATGCAATCTCATACATCTTGCATGCTCCATGATTGTTCTGTTCATCCTTTCAGCAATTCCATTTTGCTGAGGTGTCCTGGGAACCGTCCTTTGCCTACAGATTCCATGCATATAACAATACCAGTTGAACTTAAAGCTGCAGAACTCACCACCATTGTCAGATCTCAAGCACTTCAATTTTCTGCCTATTTCATTCTCAACCATAGCTTTCCAAATCTTAAAAGTCTCAAATACATCAGGTTACAATAGATCCATACCTTTCTTGTAGCATCATCTATGAACGTAACATAGTACTGTGATCCTCCAATAGAAGCTACCTGAGCCGGTCCCCACACATCTGTGTGAACAAGCTACAACTTATGCCTCTTCTTTGTAGACCCAGTCTTGAGAAAACTAACCCTTTTCTATTTTACAAATACACAGTGCTCACAAAATTCTAGATCCATGCTTTTCAAATATGAAAGCTTACCTTTAGACTTAAGAATTGTCATCCCCTTCTCACTCATGTGGCCAAGCCTTGAGTGCCACAATTTAGCATCCACATCTGAAGTAGATAATACAAAAGGAGAAATATTAGTAGCACAATTACATAAATAGAGAGTACCTACTCTCTTACCTCTGGCCATAACAAGTGCACCCTTGGTCACCTTCCAAGATTCTGTTGTGAGAGTTACTGTACAACCCTCATCCCCTAACTTTCCTACAGAAATCAAATTTCTCTTCAAGCTAGGAACATGCATAACTTCTCTCAACACCCATGTGTTGCCATTCTACATCTTCAGCTGCACTTTACCTTTGCCAATAATCTTGCAAGGCTCATCATCCCCTAGATACACTATTCCAAAATCTCCATAGATATAGTCACTGAAATATTCTCTATTAGGGGTAGCATGAAAAGATGCACCAGAATCTAAAACCCAAGATTCTATATTATTATGCAAAGAGAATATTAAAGCATCTTGTGCAATACCTGCAACCTTTGCCTCTTCCTTTCCTTCGTGTTGATTGTCCTCCTTAGGCTTTGACCAGCAATCTCTGCTTATGTGCCCCATCTTTCCACAATTCCAGCATTGTGGCCTCTTGCCATTTCTGGATTTGGATCTACCTCTCACCTTAGACTTAGATCTTGATCTCCTCTTGCTCTTCTCTTTTTGCCTTCCCCTGCTCTCAAGATTTAAAGCATTCCCTGATGTTTCCTCTGTGCTTTTCCTACGAATTTCCTCATTCAAGATAACACTAACAACATCCTCTACTTTTAAAATATTTGAAGTAGATGCAGTATTAAAAACTGCCATTACCAAGCCATGCCAGCTTTCAGGCAAAGAACATAATATTAAAAGAGCTTTTATTTCATCATCAAACACAATATTGACTGGACTTAATTGATTAACAATTCCATGGAAATCATTCAGGTGATTAGATACAGATCCACCTTCTTGCATATGCAAATTAAATAACTGTTTCATAAGATATACCTTATTAGAAGCTGAGGGTTTTTCATACAAATTTGCTAAAGTAGTCATCAACTCTACCATTGTTTTTGCCTGTGATAAATTAGATATCACAGTAGATGCTAGACTCAGTCTTATAGACCCAGAGCCTTTATATCAAGAACTTCCCATTCTTCATCATCCATGTCCTTGGGCTTCTTTACAATCCCACCTAACGGTAAGTAAAGATCTTTCTGATACAGATAATCCTCTATCTGCATTCTCCAATGTTGATAGTTCTTGCCATTAAACTTCTCCATTCTCAATTTACTTTCTTCTGCCATTGCTTCTCCCACTCAAACAGAAATCCCTGCAGAAACCCCTATGAGCAACCTATAATCAATACACACTACACAGATCTGAACCACCTGTTAGTGAACCTGGGCTCTGATACCACTTGTTGGGGATCAACCAACAATATGATTACACTTATGAAAGCAATAAACCATGGAATTAAATCAGATAGATAAGTAACTAGAATGATAAATAACAAAGAACAAGAGATACAAGAAACCACCCTGAAAAATTGTATTAAACTCTTTACAGAAGGAATATAATTGAAGAAACTTCTTTCTTCCACACCTCTCTCAGATGCACAAGATCTCTCTCTAGATCTCTATTCCTCAAGAGCTCTCTCTCTTAAGTACAATCAACTCCAACAACCTGGATTGATACAATTCTGTACTGTTCTTCCAACATTCACAATGTTCTACTACTACATTAAGCTAAGAAGATCTTTCCTACATATAGAATTAGGAAACTTGAGCATGCACTTACAACCAACAGTTAAGCCTCTTGAACAAGGGCTCTAAAAAACAATCTTACTAATAATAGAAACGCGAACTTAAGACTAAGACTTAAACTCATCATGCAAACACTCAGTTCTGTCCTTAGAAATAGCATTCTGGACGCACAGGTAACTGACACCGGTTCCTACCTGCTTGCCTATGACCGATATCGGCCGATCCTCTACCGACGCCGGTGTCTCTTCAACTGCTCCTGACCGACGTCGATCGCTCCTGACCGACGCCGGTGACTATGTAAACCTGCAACTTTGGTAATGCGCTCCTTGGTGAAGCTTTTAGGCTCCACACCTTAACACTAGTGGTTAGAGAAGTAGTTGAGGCATTGATTTTGTTCAAATGAACTTTGTTATCATGCACAATGAACCCTTGTCTTCTAGTGGGATCTCTCAGCCAGTGAAAGGATCTTAAGGGCTATCAAAACAAAAGGAAGTTAACTTATTGATAAGGATTAATCTTGATTAGAGAATGACATACATAAATAAAAAGAATCAATGAACTACCACCTCACTTCTTAACTAGGATCCTTTCTTGACTCTCCTACACATGGTTCCCATCTCTCTCTCTCCCTTTATATTATATATAGAGGCTTTAGAGCTTGAAAAATGATCCCTCTATTCCCTCTCTTGGGCATGACTAGACTCTACCAAGATTGAACTTGTAACCTCTTAAGATGAATACAAAACTACTTTTAGATTTTATTTATTTTGGTATAGTGTGTACATGTCAATTTGATTTGCATATGTGGTAGAAATCTCTCCCTTATCAAGTCCTAATCTCACCTAGTTACTAGTTGATCTTTTTATGTAGGTCATGTTTAGTGTTCAAATATCTTTTGATTGAGGCTCACATGTGGATACATTTATTGGTTTGTGTCTTGCATTAGACCTATCCATCACCTTCCTCAACTTTTGATCATTTGGGGAACCTCTGCATGAAATATTAATGCATGACAGATACTTGGAGTCTTGGATCTAGTCTTTTTCTTATCTCATTAGTGTTTAATAAGAGCTCAAATGGAGTGGATCAACATCATTTAGGTGTATCACCATTGTTAGCTTAGGTTTCCATTTCAACTTATCTCTCTCTCTCCCTTTCCTTGGTCATTAGTAGGTTTTAGTAGTGGAAATGAGTTGAAATGATACATCTGAGGATCTAGCCTCATTAAAAATCCTAGAGGTCTAACCTCATGTTGAACTAGATTTGGGGAGAGGACCTAAACAATCCCTTGCCCAGCTATGGTGCAATCTAGACCTCCAACAATAACCTTCCATAAATTTTATCACAAACCTCTCTTTGACACATCCATTTTCAACCAATCTGTAGTCAATCAACAAATCTTTGACAAACCTGGTCTACCATCCATTTTCAATGAAACTATTTTTGATGAGCCTATCTTCAACAAAGAGCCCATTTTTGAACAAGAGCTTATCTTTGACCAAGAACCCATTTTTTACCAAGATCCTATCTTGGACCAATCCTCCTCCAACCAACTCAACCTCTCATCCATTGGCCAATCACCCAACCTCTTATCACATGATAAAGCCCTTATCACCTCACAATATACACTCTTAAGTGACAGGTACTTGTAGACAACAAAATTCATGGATAAGTAATTCTATAACCCATCCATTTTAGAGTAAACAATAAAACTCATGGCATCAACTACATTCCATTTGAAAATTAACATAAATATGTTAGTGATACTTTTATAATTTCTAAGGAAACTTCACCATTATCAAAACATGATCGTTCATAGTTCCTATAAGGATCATGATGCTATCACTCTTTTCATCAAAATCACTAGTCCATCCTTCCATATTTTAAGTCAATATCCCTCACCCATCGATTAAGATCAAAAATTTTACTTACCATTAGTTTTCTACCATGATGATCAAATAATCTCAAAATTCCTAGCTAGCCTCTGGTTCGAAAAGCATAAATAAACATATGTATATTTTGAGGAACAAGTGTTCCTCAATCAAGATGAATCCTAAAATCCAAATTTGAAATTATTATCCCATAGTGAAAACCTATTTGAGACACTATCAAATTATCTAAATCTAAATTACAATCCTAATCCAATTTAAAATCTATAAACTCAAAATACAAGTCCTTTAGTAAAAACCTCTTTGAGGCACTATTAAACAATCCAAATCACAATCACAATCAAAACAATAAACAAGATCCCCTTGGTAAAAACCTTTCTAAGGAACCAATGGATGATAAAAATAATTTACCCCCTTAGATTAATACAATTATATCATGGATCCCCATCACGTATTGAAGCCACCATTAAATCAAATGTGAATTCTTAAATTATCCAACTTGTAGTTACTCTCGGTCTTCCTAAACATGATATTGTTGGTCCCAGTCACACTACTATCATCGTGGGACAAAATTTAGGATTGATAACTGAATAGGATTGAATCCATGAAGATGAAACTATATGGAGTAGTAAAATCATGAAAACATGAGAGGAAGAAACTCCACAATGTGTAAAAGCATTCATAAATAATAACATTCTTGGTCGATTAGATAAATATCTTTAAGAAAGGTACATATATAGGTGTAAGATAAACATATCCTCACATCCTCATGAATGTGGGATTATCTTCCCTAATGACCTTTATTAAATACCTAAGTGACACCTAAGTAAGCTAACTAGACCATATAGGTAAAACCACATAGTAGGAAAAAACCTACACAAACACACCCCCTTAAACATAGCTTGGGTGGGTATAAAAATTGGGTCTTAACAATAAGGCCTAATGAGGTACCCAAGTGCATAGCAAATAGATAACTAATAAGTCTCCATAGAAGATGTCAAAGTTGCCTACAATAGAGCTTATAAAATGACCAAAGTCAATGATGAGATCCTCTACGTAAAGACTGAAGAATCTATATCCACATCGAACAATTTTTTGTCTCTTTTCCAAAGGAAGAATATGATATGTGTACTAAAAGTATACATATTCCATAGATGAAGGAAATAATACAAATATCTCTAAGTATAGTCCAAAACTAAAGTGTGATATAGGTCTAGTAAGATCATGCACAAGAACTGAATCTAATGCCATTGAAGTGAACCTATCATAAGAATGGCATGAAACATTCACTAAAAGAATGGCCATGTGAATCATGGAGCATGGATCAATAAATCTCAAAACTAAAGACTAAACTATAGGTGAAGTATGTGGATCCACAAAATGAGTATCCATAGGAAGAGATGAGTCGTTGATGATGCTCTAAATAGGTGCACTCACATTGTCAATGAAGATAAGATGATATTTTAAGAATAAATCTATGATGGCTCTAGAAGATCAATAGCCTAAATAGGAATGAATGTAGATTCTAAAAAAGTACAACTAAGGTATGATAAAATCTCATCTTATAGTGGTGGCTTGATAGAAAGAATAGCATTATCCATTAGGAATGTGTCATCATAATAAATATAAGTAAGAGTATAAAGTAAAATAGTCTCTAAAGAGACAATAAGAAGATGAGGAGGAGGAGGAGTGATATAAATCTCAACAAGATTTATGAAAAGAGTATGAAGATTACTCCAAATAGTGGAAAAAAACTTTGTGTGCTCTACATGGTGTGTAAGTCCCATGAAACGTGCATCAATAAGTGACCATAGACACATTCATAAGAGTTGGCCCAGTCATTATATTGATAAAAGTGAGTGCAAATAGGAATATGTCCATATATAACTGGGGTAAGGTCATGTTCTATGAGTAGGCATTCCATGTACATCCATCATGAAGCATAGTTGGTCTTTACAAGAAGAATCACTGGAGTAAAGTCAACTATCCTCATTTGGTGCCTCTCAATGAGAGATAGGTGAGTGGACATGACCCTAAGTAATCATGCATGCTTAATGTGATGGATGTTAAACTTAGTTAAAAATGTATCTAAATGAATAATTTGTGTAGTAGTCATCAAATTTGCCCTAAAATTATATAGGTTAGCACTTTATATTTAAATGTGTACATAATCGACACATTTAAGTGCATATATAATTAGCACATATATAGAAGTAACATGAATATGTAAAAGAGAAAAATAAATTCACCCCCATGAAACTATATAGGATCAATTTTAAAAGGCTTGAGAGTAGCATAAATATGTAGAACTCAAAAAACTTTCACTTTTTAAAAAAATATACCTAAAAAGGAGCTATAGGCTGAGAATTATGTGCATTTAATTTTTTTTTTTTAAATCCACCTTGTAAAATGAAATATTTAGGCTTGCAAAAGATTTGACTTGATTTTTTATGGAAAAGTTAAGCCCCCTTGGATTAGTTGTAACCAAGGGATTAATTTTCATATGACCAAATGTTAAAGGTTAGGATCATCGAGTTCCACTGAATCTCCATGCATTATTTTCAGATCATGTTAGGGTTGTTGGTAAGGTCATTAGAGTCTAAGGCTTTTGCACATAGGGTCATTAGAGTCTATAGGGTCTACAAGTAGGGTTGTCAGAGTCTGCTAGGTTTGCTTATGGGCTTAAAGTCTATTGGGTCTACTAGCAACCTCATTATAGTCCATTAAGTTTGATGATAGGAGGGTTAGATTTTGACCAAGTTGCTTAAAAATGGGTTAGGTTATGACCTATTTGTACACAAAGGGTTGGGTTCTGAACCGTTTGCTTTCAATCACCCAAATTTTATCCAAACTTGTTTTTTCACCAAGAAAATTCTATCAACTACCTAAAACTACCAAAATTAGTTATTCAAGGTGTAAATTATGTTGAGTTTAAGAAACCTCCAAAATTATAGATTTTGTATGACTCCTTCAAAATATAGAAAAGCCCCACTTGGTTTCTTGACAAACCCAGAAAAAACTCATAAATAGTTTTTACACAAAGTCACCAAAAGTATGGATTTTTTAAATTCAAAAAATGACCTTGAAACCCTCCAAAAATGGTCAAAAAACTGACTATCATGAAACTAGGTCATGTTTACAACCATTCCTAGGGTTTTTCCACCTTATAAATTTAATGACATTGTCCACTTTTCATTTGGAGATTCTAGATATATAGATTTACATGGATTTTATAGAAACCCCACTAAACCCTATAAAATTGAAATCAATGAAAAAGCACTGAATAGGTTAGAATGTTAGATCTCACAATATAGATTGTGGTATTTAGTTACAAGAAAAGCTTTGATACTGTGTTAGAGTGGCCCACATTTGAGAATCAATAATTTAATATGATTGAATGCATGAAGATGAAACTATATGGAGTAGTGAAATCATGAACACATGAGAGGAAAAACTCTATAATGTATAAAAGCATTCAAATACAATAACATTCCTATTTGATTATCCAAGTAGTTTTAAGAAAGGTACATTTATAGGTGGAAGATAGACATGTCCTCACATCCTCATAAATGTGGGATTATCTTTTACAATGACTTTTATTAATCACGTAAGTGACACCTAAGCAAGCTAACTAGACCGTGTAGGTAAAACCACATAGTGAAAAAAATCCCCAATAACATTTACAACATGACACATATACTTATCCCGACTATCATTCCATCCTCCAAATCCTTCATGCACTCAACACACATCCTTCATCCAAAATACTTTTTGATTTACCCTATTTGGCAACACCTTCTATTATAGGGGTCATGACAGTATCTTGGTAAATTTAGAAGGAGCCAATGTAGAAATCAAATAAGTTACTAAAGACATATATGGAGTGCATACCTAAAAAATCAATATGGGTCAGCATCATGCATCTTACACACTTCCATAATTGAGATACCAAAAAATATATATATAAAAATTAAAAAAAAAGGAAAAAATAGAAATAATTTGTCCAAAAGTAAAAACCATTCTTATGGTAGTTTGGGCAAGTACCATGATGAAAATTAGTTTCCAACATCAGACATAAAATAATTAGTTGTCTAAAAATACCTTACACTTGGGGGAAAACCCATTCCATTCTACACCTATCCAAAACCATGCTTACCCATCATACACCTATTAAATTCCATCATTATCCATTAAATTTTAAACATATCCTAAACTATCCTTACCTATCCAAACTCGTCCTTATCCACTTCATCCCAAACCCATCGCAACCCATCCTTATTAATCCAATCTCTTGCATCATAAAACCATCCTTCTTTCCAATTTTGACCTAATAAAGAAGTGGAAACATCTTCAGACATTTTCTTAGAAACATCTTGGTGTATCCTTACAGTGGTACTTTGATGACTAGACAGTTGGTTCTTACGTCATTTACTCTTTAGAGTTATTGTCTTCATTATTATTCATCCATAATGCATCCCTTCAATCCATTACTACTCCCTTCCCTAGTACTAGAACATGTTTTACATTTGCTACTAACCCTTGTATATATATCTAGAAATCTAACAAAAATTAAGAACATTAAAAAATATTTAAAAATATAAAAATTAAAAAAAAAATCAAAATCCCTTGTCCTTTGTTACATAGCTTCGTCATCCCTTGCACAGATTACTCATTGGATGGTTCAACATTGTCAAATATCTCAAATGTCAAAAGGTTATACTCTAGCCAAGGACATCTAAAAAGTCATTTATTTACTTGTTTGTATAGTCATTTTCTTAATTGTTTGCTCTTTACTTTCTTATACATCTTGTGTATTTATTTACTTACTTGATTGTACAATTGATTATTTACTTCTTTCTCTGTTTGAATTACATGGCTTTCATTATTGTAAAAAATCTCTTTTTATCTTTTCTTTATTGTTGTTTCTTGTGTCAAGATCAATATGTGCATTACAAAAAAAAATTATTATGATCTTCCATATCATGATGCACTAAGGCTTACACTTGTGACTTTATTAGTCCTTATGTGTATAACACAATAATCATCATGGTTATTCCATACCATCACTACTATTGTCATGCACAATATCAAAATAAAGGTTGCTCAACTCTTAATTAGTTATTAATGTTATAAATAATGTTGACACTCCAAACAAAGCATAGACAACATGACTACCTAAAACATCTCATTTTTTCTTTTACATCTATATAAACACATCTTCAGATAAAGCATCTATGGGTCATCTTGGACAAGTCCACCATGGTTTACTCTTTGGAGGACCATAGCATGCTAAAAATACTGACTCACAAAGTTCTTTGAAGATATAGTCGATGTTTTCTCTCCTACCACATTTCAAATGGACACTATGTTCATCATTCCATGCTCATTATCCATCTCAAATACATTCACATTCCCATAACAAAGCACATCAATTTGTCATGCCTCATCACTTATATCTAATTAAGCTTTTGAGACAATTCACTACCAACCTAGATGAACTTGCTACCCATATGAACAAATTTGCCTCACTTATTGACAATTTTGAATTTTCAACGTATTCACCATTTCGTTTGATGAATTCATCACAATAAATGCCACTTTCACCATTATATAAATGGGGAATTCATTTTCCTCTTCTTTTCTAACCATTCCAAAGTAAAAGCAAATTTTGTTGCACCATACATATGATAATACCATTTATCTTCCATCTATAAATCAACTCCATTTTATCTAGTCATGTGATCAATCCATGCAATCAATTAAATTTTTTATTTATACATACACATCAATCATTTAAAATAATTTCTTACTCCTTCCATTCAATCTCCCACACCTATCGATTAGGACTGAAAACATCCCAATATCCATCCTTTCTCTATCCATCAATCAGTGAATTAGTCAACCAATTTGAGCACATATATTTTTAACATGATATATCAGTACCACAATTTTCTCCTTGCATATATCATTATTTGGGGCACATCAAAATTTACAACTCGTCTTATGATATATCATTCCTAATCCACTCCTTACATATATCATTTCTTGGGGGCACATCATAATGTGCAACTTATCTCAGGATATATCATTCTCAATCCACTCTTTACATATATCATTTTTGAGAGAAAATCAATCCATCATCACTACCAATCATAATGTGTAATCATTAACTTAAGTGGGTTAATAACATCTATGGGTTAATCTCAGTTAACTATTTCACAAATTCATTCCCACATTGGGAGAACTACATCAACCTGAGGTCTATCCAAATAATGTAGGTAACACTTAGTTACATGGGGTATCTGTGGTCAGTTCAGCCACCATCATCCATCCCAGTCATTTCATTCACATTTCCATCGTCATTTAATCAAAGTGCTATAAAATATTTATCAATACTTACAACTATCAAGTTTGTAAAATTTTATCAACATTAGATAATCTAGATTTTTTGTTTTCAAGACCTACAACTTACCATCGTCAAGATATATCATTCCTACATCCACTATAGTAACCCTAATTCATATAGTACCATCCAAACATTAGTTTATGAATGAGAAATATTATTTTTCAATATATTATTTTTATGAACCCATGATATCTCTTCTCTTTACCTTTTTAGTTTAGTAGTTTCTATGGACGCATATGCTTTGTAAGTCATCCCGTGAGAATTTATTTTATCTCACATTTATGGGAAGTAGTAGTTGCTTAGATTAGAATTTATATATAAGCAAATGTTGAGGTCATTAAAGGCATCCACAAATTATTTGTATTGAGCTTGCTCAAAGGAGGTTTCCCCCTCAAAGTGGTCTACAATCAATATAATCCATTCAATAATTTGGTTCATTTTGTAATTTTATTATTTCATGCATTTTTATTGAATTGTTGCAGGAGGATCCTCTCATCTAGTATCAGATCACTTTCCAAGGCCAAATATTTTTTTATAGAAAGTCTTCACTCTATTTTTTGCATAATACTTTTTCAAAAATAACTCTATTTTGTTGCATAATTTATTTTAGTATTTTCTTGTAACACAATAATCTATTTCATATCAGGGTAAAAACCTGACCACATAACTATGGAAAGTGCTTCAGTGAGAGCCCTAAAAATCATTATGAAGAGTACCATAGGAACCCTAAAGTAGCTGGCCCATTAAGAGGACCTACCAGCAAAATGGGAAATGACCCTTTCCTGATTAAGTAGTTCCCATTCATGAGAAAAACTAAGAGTTATCACAAAAAGATAAATCTATGGCCATAAAATTTATGGAAATTGATACTCACGTAGACGGCATTGGTGGTCAGAGTGAAATTTTTAAAACCCTTAGGTAGCCATTAAAACTTAGAGCCCATTTCTATCAATTTTCAAATATTTCCAACAGACTCAAAATAATCAATTAGTAGAGTATCCACAAACTATTAAAGGACTTGCAGGCAGATATTTGATAGAACCTAGAATCCACAAACTATCCATAGGGTCTTAGTAGACTTCTAGAGGACTTATCGCCAGACAGAAAACCAATTTTTTTTTTTTTTTTTGCAATATCTTTCCATCTATAGCCCCATTTATCCTCAAACTTTATCCAAACACCAAAAATTTTATTCCCTACATTTTATTCCTTGAGGTCCCATATCCCAATTCCACTCATAATTCCTACAAATTACAAATTTCCCTTTTTTTGGGTTTTGCCATAACTTATATTTTTGTCTATTGGCTTCAAAAAAATTTCACTGTGTTCATCGTCTCTTTCTACTTCTTTGTCTCTCTTTGACCAATTTTCTAGTTTTTTCATTTTTTCTCCTAAAATTGCCCTTGTCTTCGTCAATCATACTCCTATGTAAAAAACATTATTAAAAGCCCCTTTACCCCTTCCTTTTTCACCCAAATTCAAAACCTCCCTTACTAAACATGTCTTAACTCTAGTTTTTCTATCCATTGCAAAAATAAAATAAAAAATTTATTATTTAGGTCATAGTTGCAACCTGAACAGGAGCAAAAAACATGGAAGATGAAATTGCTACCCTCAAGTCCTACATCAAAGATCTTGATGAAAAAATTCTCGGCCTCAATCTTCAACATACCACCATGAACAACAAATGACATCCAAAGTCTTCTTCAAACACTTTATTTTCTTCTTCTAATAATTATCATGGGTTAAAGCTTAATTTTCCTCGATTCAATGGTACAGATCTAATTAGATGGATCTATTAGGTAGAATAATATTTTAGTTTGCATAATACTTTTGATGCCAACAAGGTTCCACTTGCATCCTTTCACTTGGAACTTGAAGCCCTTCAATGGTATCATTGGTATACCAAGGCTCATGATGAATCCACATAGATCGATTTTTGCACTCTCATTTTACAACAGTTTGGCCCTACTACTTTTGATGATTTCATTGGAGCAATCACTAAACTTTGCCAAATAAACAATGAGAGAATATCAAACCAAATTTGAAAAACTAGCCAATCACATAGAGGGATTATCTGATGAATTATTTAGGAGTTGCTTTGTTAGTGGACTGAAATATGCAATTTGATATGAGGTCAAAATTTTCCAACCCAACATAATGATGGAAGCCTTAAGGTTGGCTAAGTTGGTAGAGGACAAGATCGTAACTCAATAGTGATTCAAAACTAATTTTGTTCCATTCAAAAATAAAACTCCACAACGCTCTCAAATAATGTCAGTGCCTAGAACCACTCCTATCAAGTGTTTGACTGAAACAGAGATGCAAGTTCGTAAAGAAAAAAGACTATGTTATAATTGGGATGATAAATTCACTCGGGGACATCAATGTGTTGAGCAAAAGCTCTACCTATTGGATGTGAACTCTCCACCTAAACTTGAAGATTAGGAAGATGTTCAGGATAGAATAGATGATCTAGAAGAAGTGCAATCGATTGTGAAACATGCTTCTCAAGAAGACCAACTAGAGATCTCTCTCCATGCCTTAGCTAGAAGCACTACCCCACAAACCATGCGGGTCTGGGGTTACTTCAAGAAGCTCCCACCTTCTTCTCGAGTTCACCTCATATTTCATGTCTCTTATCTAAAGAAAGTTTTTGGCACAAAAACTAGAGTGCAGAATATTTTTCCCAAATTTGATAATGAAGGATCCATTCTTCTTGAGTCGGAGGTAATTTTGGATAGGCACACATGCCAACTTCGCTCCCGTTCCATCACTATGGTTTTAATTCAGTGGCACAAAATGCAACTCGAGGATGCAACATGGGAACCACTATTTCAGATTCAACACCAATTCCCACATTTGAAGATTTGAGGACAAAGATTTTTCTAAAAGGGAGGGGATGTTATGAACCCTTGATATCTCTTCTCTCTACCTTGTTAGTTTAGTAGTTGCTATGGACGCATATACTTTGTAAGTCATCACGTGAGCATTTTGTTTTATTCCACATTCATGGGAAGTAATATTTGCTTAGATTAGAATTCATATATAAGTAAGTGTTGAGGTCATTGAAGGCATCCACGAATTATTTGTATTGAGCTTGCTCAAAGGAGGTTTCCCCCTTGAAGTGGTCTGCGATCAATATAATCTATTCAATGCTTCAGTTCATTTTGTAATTTTATTATTTCATGCTTTTTTATTGAATTGTTGCAGGAGGAATCTAACATTTAATGGCTAGGGGCAAATCTTTTATACATTTTTATTAAGAAACATATCTCCATTATTGATGGTCATCATTCCCTTCATCTATTAATCTTCCCTTAAAATCATTTCAAGTGTTCATCCAATATCCCACACAAACACTCGAGGGGGCATCATCACATTTATTCATAGTTACCTAAGGTAGATTTTCTTTTTCACAATCATCAATAGTCTATTTTGTTTTCTATTATTCAAAACATATTGTTTCATAACATCATTTCAAAGAGGGGCAAATGTAGACACCTAAAATTTAGAATTTAGTGTCAAAATTTAATTTGACACATTAATCCATCACTTTCTCTAATTTAAATTTAAATTAATATCATTTCCATCTGCTTTTAAATAATTGATTAATTCTTAATTAATTAATTATAATCATGCACATCATTTTCCTCAAATACTAATTAAAAATCTAGATTTTACACCTCACCCAAACACCCTCCATATTTTTTTCAGTCGTGTTGACTCATCCAACCAATCTTTCAACTTTTTCAAACACCTTATGGGTCATCTTAGAACATTTCAACCTCCTTGATGAGTCAACCAACTAACTTGACTCATTCTTGGTGAATCACTCAACTACCTCCCCTTTTTCTTCAACACATGGAATTAGTCATCATCCTCATAGATGAAGACTCAAATCTAACTGTCGAATATTTAGATAATTTGAAAAATTCAAATAATCCTCATCTATTCATCTTGTCTCCCATAAGCCTATAAATTGATGTTCAATCCTCCACTCAAAGCATCCACCTTCAAGTTAATGAGGTGCTATCAAATTACTATTACGAATCAAAGTGAGTCAAAGTCATAGAAATCATTTTGCACTCCAAAATATTGCCCAATTATCTTTACTTTGGAAAATAGTTGAGCAATCACATTTAACATTCAAGAGCAAATCTTTATTTGATCACAATGGAGAAGGTGGCAAATACTTCATAGTTATAAGTATTATTTTGTTTACTGTTTTTTTTCATTTGTTGCTCTATCTTGAAGTTTAGGTTTTAGTTTATATTAGATTTCATTGTTTGATTTCTTAGCTAGTTTGCACTCTAAATCTAATGCTTACAATGAGTGACTGGGGTCGGCTTAGTGCATTACACTTATCTCTTTTTTGTAAGTTTTTAGTCCTCATAAGTACACCTAGGATTTTGACGTAAAAGGAGATTGATTCTTGGAGTTGCATGCATCATCAGATTTCAGAATTACAAATACAAAACGTATAAAGATAGGTGCAGCTGATCGTCAAAGTATTGTTATTCATTGCTATACAAGGCAATATTGACCAACACAAGTCAATATCGATCGGTGATACTGACCCTGTGGGGATAAATAATTAGTTTCAGAGCCAAACAAACCACATGCTTGTTTTATCTTGATTTTCACTTTTAAAAGACAATCAAAGTCAGACAATCACAAAAAATAAATAAATAAATAAATAATAAAAAATATTCATCATTTTATTTTACTTACTATATTTAACATATATCACTTATCAAATCATTGTAACCAATTTCAAAATTTTACATTTAGAAATATGTTTGAATATCATATCTTAATATCTAAATTATTATACAAAATTGTATCTTAATTAACTTAAATAATTTATTTTAATCTAAACTAAGATAAAACAAAGTGACAAAATTTCAATATCTTATATTAATAATATTCCAACTCAAAAAATAACCCAAAAAAATTATAATATAAAATAAAATAGAATATATGAGGAAAAAATTCAAAGTTATTCTTTAATGATAGAAGCCCCATTTCCTAATTAAACTTTCTCACCTATTAAAATTCAACATCTTTATTGAAGATGTTTCAACTTAAAACGAAAGAAAAAAAGTATAAATATAAAATAAATTAATTTAAATTATGTTTTAGTGATTTTAGATGTTTTTATGTGTTTTAATTTTTAAATTTAAATGTTTTTTTTGTAAAGATTGTAGTCTAATTGATAAGAATGATGGTTGTCTATATTCATTCATCGATATACAAATCCTTCTAAATACTTGACGCAATAAACGATTAAAATCATAATCATATCCTAAATAAATTTGACAGCATGAATACCCTTCACTCATAACTTCTAAACCAAAAAAACTCAATAATTTAAATATACATAAATCCATTAATATTGAAAGAGATACCAACATTCTATATAATTCACTAATCCCATGTAATACAATTAAAAAAAAAAATTATTATTTATTTTTATTTTTTTAAATTTCTATTTATTCTAATATTCTCCTAAAAACGCGAAAATTCTTTGTGGGTCGACAACAACTCGAGATGCCCTCTTCTTCACATGTCGGCTGTTCGATTCTTCGTAATCTCAATCTCGGCACATAAAACCTTGCATATATACCTCCTCCATTCGTATCTCTGTACCACCTTTCGTAGCCTTCAATAATTTGCAGAAATAAGGTGATTAGGTATTAAAATCACAGCAGTTCTTATTCTCTTAAATTCGGAAGGGGTTTTAGGAGGTTTAGAGAAGAAGAAGAAGAAGATGCAGATATTCGTGAAGACACTGACAGGAAAAACAATCACCCTCGAGGTTGAGAGCAATGATACAATCGACAATGTCAAGGCTAAAATTCAAGTAAGCACTATTTCATTTACTGCTTAATTTAATCAGATTGATGAATCATCAGATTAGGTTTTTTCTTTTTCCTTTTCTTTTTTTATCATTGGGGTTCCGGTGATATGGGTTTTCTTCTAAAATTTTTGAGGTGTGTTAAGTATCAGAATTAAAGAATTTCATCTTTTTCCATGATTATTATGAGACATTTAATATCATGTTTTCTGTGTTTTTAATGGTAGTCTATATCGAGATCTTATCTGAGCTGGGATAGTAGTTTTATCTGTGATTTTTGTATGTTCATTGCTCTACTTGGAGCAGAGTTTCTGCTTTTTAGGTTAGAATTTGAAATTGGGTTTTCAGGGTTTGTTTAATCTAAGGGTGGTTTTTGTCATTTTGTTTGTGGGGTTTTTCTGTCACAATATTTTTTTGGTGTGTCTGTGTTGTGTCAAGCGTGATTGTTTTTTATGTTTTTTGTACTGCTGAATTGTCTCTGTATATCTCTTTGTCAAAGTCGAGGTGGGTTTTGTCATTTCCCCTGTTTTTTTCTGATTTACTTAAATTTTGGTTATTTTAAGTAATATGGCGTAGCTGTTAACGAGAACAAAGCGGGGGTTGGATTTTTTGTTGTATGTTATTGAAAAACCTAATCAGCAGTGAAATTAATATATTAAAATTGTACTAGAGGATGAAATCACTATTGATTGAATACATGTTAGGTTCCATAAGTGTGTTTCTGTTGCTGCTGTATATTGTTATCCATAATTTGATTGGTAGTATTTTCTAGTCCGTGCTGAATTTCTCTTTGTTAAGATTCTAGGGTTGCTTATGAAATCACTATTGATTTAATACATTTTAGGTTCCATCAGTGTGTTTCTGTTGCTGCTGTATTGTTATCCATAATTTGATTGTTAGTACTTTCTAGTCCATGCTGAATTTCTCTTTGTTAAGATTATAGGGTTCTTATGAAATCACTATCTGTTGCTGCTGTATATTGTTATCCATAATTTGATTGTTAGTACGTTCTAGTCCATGCTGAATTTCTCTTTGTTAAGATTATAGGGTTGCTTATGAAATCACTATTGATTTAATACATTTTAGGTTCCATAAGTATGTTTCTGTTGCTGCTGTATACTGTTATCCATAATTTGATTGTTAGTATTTTCTAGTTCGTGCTGAATTTCTCTTTGTTAAGATTCTAGGGTTTCTTCTTATGTTAGGAGGTTTGTTTACTGTGTGCTTTACTTCAAAGTTGGGCCTGCAATTGTTTGTACTGCTGTAGGACAAGGAAGGCATTCCACCGGATCAGCAGCGGTTGATATTTGCTGGAAAACAGCTGGAAGATGGGCGAACTCTTGCAGATTATAATATTCAGAAGGAATCAACACTGCACTTGGTGTTGAGGTTAAGGGGAGGTATTTCCATCAAGGTGAAGACCCTTACTGGAAAAGAGGTAGAGATTGATATTGAACCCACGGATACAATTGAGCGGATAAAACAGCGTGTTGAGGAAAAGGAAGGAATACCACCTGTGCAGCAAAGGTAAATTTTTTGTTCAAAGTATTGTTGAGATTTTATTGTAAATTTAGTTTGTTGCATTGTTGGAAAAAATGGAGTTGATTGAAAAATAGATTTTCACTTTTTTTTAAGGTCTGTTGTATTAAAATGCCTTTTTGTACTCTGAAGCAATGCCCTAAATGTTTTAAAGCTAATCAGATAGTTACCTTCAATTTTCCATACATGAATATGTAAGTTCTGTCTCTTAAGGTAATAGCAGGCTGTATCTTTTGTCTTCTTTAGTGTGTCCTTATTTCTTTGTGTTCATTTTTATTTTTCTATTCTTTTAGTTACTTCAAAACTCCTGCACATTATACCTTTTATTTTCAACATTAAATCATATAATAGGATTTTCCAGTTTGACTTCATTAACTGATGACTGCATCCGGGAAATAACTAAGATATCACTGCACAACGTGTTCATTGCTATGCATACCTGCCAGTTTTCCACTTAAGTGAATTATTTCTTTATAGGAATACTAATATTTAGCACAAGATTAATTCCACTCCCTTCTTATCAAGGTGGTCAGAAACCCGGCTGTCATATTTTTCTGATATGAGCGGTTGATGCACTATGCAAGGAACTATAGATGGAGATAACCTCGTGGATAACTCAGTCAAGCTTCTGATTTTGGCCACTTTCTCTGTTTTGACTGAATCAGTCACCAACTTGGAGGTCCCTGCAGCATCTCTATCTAACCAATATTTGATATTGCCAAATATTAACCATTCATCATAATGGTTAACCATAATTTGGCCTTTCCTAGCTATTTCGGAATGTGCAAAAATGTCCAGATGTTCTTGGATTTCCCCCTTGTACGCACTATTCAAATTCAGCTTCAGTCTATCATGCCGAGGGGGGTTTAAATATTAACTCAGGTCTTGGAAATTTCGATCTGAGAGTTACATATCTCAAAATGTAAGCGATGAAATAAATACTATGCCTCCTAGATTAATTGGTGCTTTTAGAAAAATCTAGGCTTAACATGGGTTTTGGCTTTCCCATAACAATCTTGGAAGGTAGCACCATGCCAAGCTGGTCTTGGGTTTCCTTTGTCCATCCCATTGTAATTGAGCTTCAGTCTAGGTCGCTTAGGGGGTTCATATGCTCCTTACCCCTTTAGCAGGGTATTAATAACAATCCATATAATCTAGTGCTATCTTGCAATGTTATCTTTTTATTTCATCTGTTTTTTGGTATGGAGATTCAGCATCATCCGAAAGTTTTTTAACTGTCAGTGTGGTGTCTAATTGCTGGTAAATTTTGATTTTTCCTCCTCATCTCTATGTAATCCTAATGAGAGGGGACTTACACTCCTCAAAAACTTGGTTTAATACTGGTCCTTTGCTTAAGGACTTATACGAGTAGTACGATATGTTTGCAAGCAGTAAGACAAACTTGATGTCCAAAATATGGAAATTATGGTTGTTCTAGTTACCTACTTCAAATGTATAACTACACAATTATTAATGGCCAGTAAAAATGCTATAATCATTGATCAAATACACGATGAAAAGATGTCCTAAAAATTGTATGCCATCCTGTGATTTTGACCACTTGTTCTGAATAGATTTACCTTGTGATAAATTGTGAACTGGGCGTGTTGTTTGAATCTTATTCTGATTCTGATTAGTTCTTACGATTTCAGTATGATTGCAAGACAATAATGCAAGATACATTGATCTTGGTGTGGTTCTAACTTCTAGCCACTTATATCCTCTAATTTTAAGATTATATGTTTAGCTTTTGTATTATAAGTGGAATATATGATAGCTCTCCTTCTCTGACAACAATGGTATGTATGGGATGCAAATCTGGCTTACTCATTGTTATCTTTCGTTGACAATGGGAGTTTTTTCTGACTATAACAATATTACGATTACCGTAAAATGCTGATTACAACTTTATAGTTTACTGTAAGTACACAAGTCTCCTATATTATTTTGACTACATGCTCCCCAGTTCATAGACTCTTTTTCCAGCTGTCATAGTGCTTTTTTTGCTAGCACTGTCACAGTGCTCTAGTTCTTTATAAACTTTTGTGTGTTAAAGTCTCTGCTTTTGATTTAAACATTGTGAGGAATAGGTTTTCCCAAATGGAAGAAAACAAGAGACACAAGTAGTGGATAATCTGACATGATTCAAAGATGAAGAGTTGGAACAACCACAAATAACTAGACATTTGAGGTGTTTGTTGCTCACCTTTTTTCTTGAATAATATCTTCCAAACTTGCAATAAGCAGAAAGATTACGAGGCTTGAATATGCGTTTTTCCTACATCAACCCTCTGACCTGTTACTTCTGTGTGTGAGTTCTTATGCAAACTTTGGTTTTGCTGAGTTAGATTTCACAATATGGCAGCATTTTTGGTTTAAGCCATTGGGTTTGAGTATTTCGATGGGCTCTAGAGATTGTACCATATAAATATCTAATAATGCAATTTGTATGAACTCTTATGTACGGTAATTTTGGTTACGCGCTGTAATTTTGGTCCAATAATAAAACATATACATCTGTATTACAAATATTCCCATGACAAATATTATTCTTGATGCTCATAATGGATATTATTCTGCAGGCTAATCTATGGTGGAAAACAAATGAATGATGAGAAAACAGCCAAAGAATATGGTATCGAGGGAGGTTCTGTTCTCCATCTTGTGCTAGCTTTGCGCGGAGGTTGCTAGTGGGCTTGTTAAGAAATATACTGTTATTGTGCACCAGTGATGTCATTATTCGTCTGTAGGAATTCAATAACATTGTGGTGGTGTTCATTCCCTTTTTTTGGTTGAAGGGACCGATAATATGGATAGAGCATTTGTGTTATTGCCCATGATTTTTTCCTCGTAACATTCTTGTATTTACAAATTCATCTTTATGATATTGGATTCCCCTCTGTTCTTGGTAATGAAGAAATGAACGAATATGAATACATACGTGCAATAAGTTTTCTTCATGGTGTTTTTATGAAGAAATTTGAATGCATGAAGAAGAATTTGAAAATTTTGTGAAGTTGTTTTGCATGCTAAATATCTGCTTCTACCATATTAGCCACATAATTTTTGTTTGTAATATCTTTATTGGACATCATTGCTTGGAGCTACAACCACCGGCTATATTGTCACTCATACCAATGCTATTTTTTATTTGGTAGTGTTCTCTAGACTCCATCTGTCTAATTAGAGTAATGAGAAGCAGCATATTTTCTTGGTGATTGGATTGAAGTTTTACAAAATAGAATAAGGTTTTTGTAGCCTTGGATTTGAACATAGCCATAAAAAAGTAGTGCCTTCTTGACAATGTCACCATGATTTTTCAAATTTCCTATTATCTTGTTACAAAACCCCACGTTTCCCTATAAAAAATTAACGATAGCCAGATTTCTTGATATTCAAGATATATTTTTAAACTCTTGTTTTGTCTTTATTGTTTTTGGTTTTTTGGTTTTTGGAAAATTAATTAGCTTTGATTTGTTGTTTTACATCTATTTGTGTTTTAATTTGATTGAAATCCATTTTTTCATAATACATTTAAAGGCTCTTCTAAGGTCAATTTTTGTCCCATTGTGTGGTAGGTCTAATTTTTCTAGGGCTAATCATTTGACATGTCCCTTTAGGGTTTCCCAAAATCTTGATTTGTTATGCCTTCTCCCAAAGGGTTAAATCTTGTTTTACATAGATTCAAATATGATTTTGCAAGTATTTTTTAATGCTCTTAGATTTAATAGCCATAATATTTGTGTGATTTGATTGATCTCAATTTTTAGGTGATTTCAATATCCAAAAAAAATGTTACACCTAGTGTACTTATAATGGGTCATCCTTTAGATGTCTTTTCATAATGTTCTAAAAGATAGTGATTATAATGATCATAACACTGAAGATAACATTGATGAAATGTAAGGGCAAATAAATTTCAATCATGTAGGTCCAAGTGAATATACAAATGACATAGATGTATCTGGTGTTAGTTCTCTATACATAACCTTCGTGATTATGGAAACCTAGATTTTGATAGGAGATAAATAATTAATAAAAGAAAAAGTATTACCCTCACACAATGCATACTAGAAAAGTATCTATTCAAGAAATAGTATTACCTTCACACATTGCACACTGGAACAATATTATATTCATGAGATTAAATGATGCATTTTTAAGTATTCATGATACATTATTGATTGTTTAGTTCATTAATGTAATTATTGTGAGATTAATTGTTATTTATTGATGTAGTAGATTAAAATGCTGATTTTGTTATCTTGAGGGAGAATATCACTAAGAAGACAACAAAAAAATTTAGTGGAGGCAAAATGGGGGAGAGAAAATACTTACGTACCTTGTATAATTTGAGTGTTTGATTGTGGTATTCATGTTTATTTGACTAGTGTGATCAATAACATTATTGTTTAGGTTCATATTGATTTTATTCATGTTAATTGGAAATATTTGTAGGTTCATGATGATGGAGTGGTTCTGGTAGAGCCCTTAAGGGTTCTTGAAACAAACAAGCTTCACTTGTATAACAAGAAAGTATCTTAGTTGAGGGTTTAATGGGATAAATACAATGAAGAGAGTGCTAAATTGGAAACTCTAAATAGTTATAGAGTATTTTTCCTCCTGTATTTATTTAGTTATTTGATCATATATATACAATGAAGATAATGCCAAATTGGAGAACTCTAAATAGTTCTAGAGGATTTTTGCTTGTGTATTTATTTAGTTATTTGATTATATTACTAAAGGGGAAGGATGCCATGCCTTACTTTTATGTATTTGAAATGATATTAAATAAATAAGAATAGATGATGCATTTTAAGTATTAATTATACGTTATTGAATGTTTAATTCATTAATGTAATTATTCAAAGATTAATTGTTTATTGATGCAACATATTAACATGTTGAATTTGTTATACTTACATAACAAACTACATTTTTTGGGCTTCAGTGATTGTAGGACATCTTCCTTAGGAGGGGGGAGGAGGCGACATGGGAGAGAGGAAGAATTCACACACCATGTAGAACTTAGAAGTGATTCGTTGTTTGGTATTGTTGTTTATTCAATGAGTTTGTGATCATCAACATGATAGTTCACACTAAGTTTGCATTGAATGTTGTCATTACTTTAACTCATGCATTTGGGTGTCACATTATAATTGTCAGTGTCATCCTTCATAGTTATTGTTTGTGTTTTATTATGATATCATTTTTTTGATGTCACATTAATTGTTTGGTCATCATTATATACTATTGTGCCCCAACACACCCCATTTTTAAATTTAAAATAAGGACCCATTATTATCAAAAAAACTTCATGGTCTAGATGAACTTTAGAATTTCAAATATGGAATTCATATATGCAACCTAAGGTTATCTTATTTATCTTGAATGCTTACTCTGAGTTGATTCTAAGATCCTAAAGTTGTGGTTTATTAGAGATCTTTGGACCTTTAAGAACCATTCACATGTTGACATCATGACTACCCTCAACATGTAGTTCAACAGTCAGGCCTATTTCTTTGCCTACTCTCCAATTTCTCGAGATTAAGATGAGTGGCACAATCTCATTAACATGGAACCTTGAAAACTCGGTGGGAAAAGTACATGGTCAAAATTTCTAATAGCCCCAGAGCCTCGAGATCATTCTACGTGGCACGATCCTTTTCACTTGGATCAATGGGGACCATCCATGTATCATCATATCAGAAGTTTGGAACCAGTCAATCAAACATACATCACAAAGATTTCATTCTCTCCAAAACTTTGGGGGTCATCCATGTATCATCATCACGGAAGCTCGGACCTTGTCAGAAGAAAATACAATCATAATTCTAAGTTTTTTTGAATTAATGAGAGTTGTCCACGTGTCATGATCACAAACACTTGTCGCTTCATAGGTTTAAGTACAATGCCAAATTTTCCAAAGCCTCAGTGTCCCGAGAGCCATCCACATGGCACGATCTCGTTAACTCAGAGCTTATCAACTGAAGGTACATAGTTAAGATTTCATTTTCTCTAGAGCCCCAAGAGTGGTCCATGCATCGTCATCTCAAAAGCCCAAAACTTGCCAAAAAAATGTATAAGGGTGAAAAATAACATTTAGAGCCTTGAGATTTGTCCATATGTCATTATCGAGGTAATCTGGAGCCCACTGAGCAAAGTACATGGTCAGTTTTCAAAGAATTGTTGGAACCTCGAGTTTCCAAAGCCTTGGTGCCTATTGGGAAGATGTATAAAGTTAACAGTCTAATGACCCCACAGATTCCTAAGATTGCACCAAGTGGTAGAATCTCGTTAACTCGTGGCTTATAAGGGGCACAAAGCAAGATTATAAAGCAAAAAACTCTGGATGCATGAGATTGTGACAAGTGTCACAATCACGAAGATTCATAGGTAGAATGCAAATGCAAAAGCTAATAGCTAAACCAAAATCTAATCCATAGGAATGGACACCTATCATGAGGCAATGACTAAGCACTCATGGTGAACAAAAAAATACCACATGGTAAAAGGTACCTGCCAAAGCTGATTAGCAAATTCAAATTCAAATGGGAAACAAAACTAAAAGCCACTGCTACATTAACTTCGCACGAATTGAACATTCAAGTCTTGAAATTTTGGAAATATATGTAGATTTTTTAATGACATCAAGTCACCATTTCCATTAATCAAATACGATCAAATTATAAATTCAAGCTATACTATTTCCAAAAGCCCTAACTTTTCTCCTAACAAACTTGTGAGTACTTTTAGTCACCTTAAGAGAGCTTTCAGTGCTTTACAATATAACAATGGTGTATTCATCATGAGTTGGTTAACCTCTCTCATACACCATCACAAGCGAACCTGAATATATGGACACATTGTTTGATAAGGGAGCTTTGGAATTCTAATTCCCTCACTATTTAGCGATCTAGGAAAGGGTGCATGACACAAAGTCATATTCAACACATGATTAGCTTTTGAGGACAATCAAAGATATATTGATGACTTAATGGAAATCAAGGCCATGAGATTACACAACACAACTATAAAATTAGAGGTAATGCCTTGTATTGATCTACTATGTGATTTATTCATTAATGGCGCTATTATTGGGGATTGTGTGCACTTCAAACTTCACAAAAATGCAGTAGCATACATTTCCAGAGAAACATTTGAAACTCCCAATGCTAGAAGTAACTTATGACTAGGGGTCTGCGAATGCTTGGTTAGAAGATAAAACCTTTGAGGGGAAACTTAAGCAATGGATTAAGAAACGAGACAAATTGACCATTTGGGGTGTTATCTCCTCAGTCCCCAATTTAGGCCAAGGATTTGAATAGCCATGGCCTTAATGAACATATTATATGGTTTTTACAACACTATTTATACACATGAGGAATGGGTTCCCCTACTAGATATTATTTTGACTACTGACAAAATTGTTGCACTTGGAGAAATTATAAATGTAAGACTCAGGGCACATATGTTTCGATTTGATCAAAGGTCTTATGATGGAAATTTCTATATGATGTCCTATGTAATAGATGTAGTCATGGGGACAATATATAAGACTCATGAACAACCCTGAGAACCAACTATTGAATAGATTAATAACAAGGTTTGTGATGTTTTGTCCATGCTGCATGTCTACAGGTTTAGGAGTGAAATTAAAAGGATTTCAAAAGATATTTATTCACATGTCTATTAGGCTATTTATGGGTGTTAGATGCCCATGATTTTTGAGAATATTAGGAGTATAGATAAGAGAGGTGATTGTTGGTACTGTCTTGATTGTACCATAATTATGATAGAAGGAATTAGGGCACATCCCTTGTATTTACCCTGCTATGTCCCTGATAAAGTGGTTGGGCAAGAGATTACACACCAAATATATAATAGTGTGGATAAGGACCTTGGTGCTAAACATCAGGGGTACTAACACAAAACTCATCTTAGCATAGGTCAAATCCAATATTTAGTGAGAAGGCTCCTCAACACCGTTGGCAAGGTTAGGGCCCACTATGGCTTAAAGGAAGCGAGATATAGAGACTGAGACCCTAGGGGGGGAGTTAGGCAGTATCTAAATGAGCTTAGGAAGAAGGGAGTCCAAATTCCCTATGGGCACAAAAACTTTGAACATGATGAAATCTTTATCAATGCTCAAGATTACTTCTAAGGTCTACATACAAATGAACAAGCATAATATGTCAATGGTGGTGGCACTAAAGACTTAATATGATCCTTCAATCACTAGAGATGAGTAAAATAGAGTTGCAAGCTATCAATGGCCTCAAAAGCAGGCTCAATCACCTAAAAAACAAGAACCTCCTCCCTCTCCTCGACAAGAAGTTGGCATAATGAAAGAATATGCCACCCAAAGGGAGATAGATCCCCATATCAAAAAGAACATTCTTAAAGGAATCCCAAGGCCTCAATCAACAACCACAATGCTACCTTCTAAAACAATTAAAAGGGCATCATCTCGTAGATATGGGCAAGCAAGAGAATTTTCTTTGAAACCTTTACCTCCTCTGACTACGGTTCAATAGATAAGCCTTCTTGAGTTTATATAGATTTATTTTATAGCAATGCCATCCACAATAGCATGCTCATCACCTCAACATTTCCACTAGTGGCACATTCAGTTTCAGTGCCTTCACATCCATCCCCTATAGTTATCCAATCCATTTGACCTTATACTACCTCTTCCATTTCCACTCCACCTCCATCCACTAATGCCCCTTCATTTTCCATTCCATCCACTTTAGGGCAAGCCCCCACTTCTATTTTATCAAAGTAAGCCAACAACGAGGAAGAGGTTGAACCAAAACCTATGAAAGAAGAAGAATAAAGGGGTGAAATTAAAACCATTGATATAATAGAATATACAAATCCCAAATAAGTTGGGGAGAAAGAAGACAAACTAGCCTCTACCCATGGATAAAATATTCTTACTGAAGAAGCAAATCAAGCCCTTAATAAGGTGGTGTCTTCTTTCACCTCTTATTTTACAATTATAAGTACTAGTGTTACTGATTTGCCTTCTACTAGTTCAGTTGTTGCACCCCTTTATCCATATGAGTCATTGCAAAAATATTATTTAAAAACCAAGCCATTTTGTATGCCCATGACAATATTGAAGAAGTCGGGAAATGAACTTCTAGTTCCTCTGATTCTTTAATTCTTTCAACTACAACTTCAATAATGGCCAAACCACATGTCCCTAGTAGGAGGGTCCATTTTGAGAACTTGGTGACAATTTCCAATTGGACTTGTCTATTCCTCAGTGTACTTAGACCAAGTCTTCCATTATGACCATCTCAAAGGCTTCAAAATAGACAAGGTATGTGGTAAAAAATACACCACAAAGAGATGTCTTGGGATGGATCAGGGTCAGTCAACCACCTCTTTAACTGCCTATCTAAATGAGTGCCTCAATTCTTCCACCATGATCCATCCCACCTTTCACGTCTACAGAGACCACTCAACCTGAAGAACAAGGAAACTTATTGTCCCTTCTTGGGTCAAAGAGTCCCAAGAATGAAAGAAAGATATAATGGGATTGGTCCTCTCAAAAGTGCCAACAGTAAGCACACGCTTTAACAAGAAATTTGGCACTATTCAGAGGGTAAGGAAGAGGAAAGTAGTAGACATGAGAGGGGAGGAAATAATATTGGAGCAAAGGAAGAAGTTGTTCCCTTTGGCCAAGAAATATAAAAATAACCCCAATGACCCTGATGAACATGATGAGGCTTTTGTGCCTTTGTGGATTCAATAAGGGAGGCTATGAAGGAAATGTATAGGAGTCAAGACTAGGTTATACAAAGGCTTATGTAGTAGCAAATTATTTAGGCTCTGAGGGAAATAGTGAAGAATGTTCAAAGTGCAGCCAAGAAATTGTATAATACCCTGAACACAATAAGGACTTCAAGGGATGAGTCCCAACATCATTGGGAAAATGTATTAAGCTTTTGAAACCAATTAAATAATGAGACTGGTTCAGATTTGAGTGTGATTAACAAAAAAATATATTGAAAATAAAAGAGCTGAATACACAGACAATCTAAGAAATATTTTAACACTCAATAATATTGTTTATTCCATATACCATCATATGGGATATTAAAAAGTTATATGGAAAAAGTATTTCCTATAATTGGGGAGATCATATCTCCATATATTTCTCACATCTCTATAATCTCTCAATCTCCTATATGAGTAATATTATTATAACATATATAATATATCACAACCGACTAACCAAATAATATATTCTAATAACTAACTCACATAATATTATATTTACCTCTCGATAAATATCCAAATGAATACTAATGTAAAAACTAATTCATAACATTCACACTCTCACCTGCAGTATGCTTACCCCTATGGCATGCCCAACTATTTGGCTCATGACCTTGATACAAAGAAAGGCTCACTCCTTCCATGGTTTTAAACAAGTTTATCACAAACCTTGACATGAATAGGAACCTCATCAACTGTCCATCTTCGATGGTTTTATGGATCTACCATAAACCTTTTCAAGATCCATGAAATGTCTTACATTGGTGCTTTTGTTCTTTTATTATGTTTTCACATTAGGGAATTATATTTGGAATTGCTCACTTATTACATACATAAATATACTTCTATTCTTATTTTAAATATATATCGTAAATTATAAAAAACACATCACATAATATGTCACCAAATCATTAGGGCCCCATTTTTGGTAACTGACGAGATGCTCTGAAACCTCTAGCCTCCATTTCTTCTGTCCTCCAGTAGAAAAAGTTGCTCACTCAACAAAAATGTCGATGAAGCTTAGATTTAATTTTTGAGGAGAGAACCCCCCATAAGATTGACACGTTTGACATTTGACTTAAGACATCGCATACAAGTGATAGTGCATCCTTTACAAACAATTTTTTTTTTTTACACTTTTTAGAAAAAAAAGACTCACTTATAAAATATGACTCTTGACAAAATGACTTAACGACTTTTGATTCTAACAATAAACCCAAAAATCAACACTTTGAATTTTTATGATTGACTCTTTTTAACATATTAAATAGACATGACTATATAAAGTTAATACCACTTTTTGACTTAAAAATGACCTATGATATAAGACATGGACCATTGACTAAAAGAATTATGACTTTAAAAACAACATACAATTTTGACAACATATATATAGTTCCTTGACTCAAAATTGTTTACTCTAAATCCAAATAACAATAAGCTTAATCCTATTGACTAAACTTATATTTCAGAATACTAATACCGATACAAGTTTTGTCAATAACTAAAGTCTAATCTAATAACATTTAAATAATAAAACAAAACTCTTAACCTATGAACTCATTAAACTTATGACTCAACTAATAAAAACACTAAATAAGACTTGATAAAAATTAGATTCATTGAAATAGCTGGATGAGAAATGTGCAGTATGGAAGACCATATGAAGACTTTGAAACTCGCTATAGAAGACTATGTACAGACTACATGGCAAAGGATCCAATACAATACTTTATGAATAGTGCCAGTGCCACATCACTATTGAATCTTACGAAGATGTCAATATATGATGTTGTTTGGAGTGTGTTACCAGCTAGCCGTTGAAGCAATCTGCCTATATGCGTGTGGAGTTCAACCTAGGTAATAGAAGAATATGCACATTCTCAGTTAATTCACACTATCACAGGTAGGGATGCACATGATTGCATATTTGAATAGATCTGGGATGCAATAGTTATCTCCAATGCAATTTGTTTACGTAGACCACATAGGTTCTAAATGGTTCTATGATCCTTGGGCTTCGTATTGAGAATTTAAATCACCTTCTCATATGCTGCATGTTTCAACAAAGACTCACTTGGTCGATGAATTGACAAATTTGCCACACTATGTAAATAATGCCTGATTTCCACTTGGGTCTACAAGATACCTCAATGAGTGTAGTATAGATCTATGCACAAGATATATGTGGAGACGATCACACATTAGAACATTTATTGTATCTATCGATCAATGCTTCTTGCAGCTAATGAATATGTAAGATGCTAAAAATATCCAAAATGGTAAAATGATAGAAACATCAAGGAGATTATCATTGGTATAGATACTCTGACAAATCTGAATGCTAGTAGATACTTCAATGCAAATAAATCTCAATCTAATATTTTCCACAGAGATTACTTTCATACCTATTTTGGAAAATGTGGGCTCTTCATTGAATATAATGACTGAAGACACTTTGCATGGAAAGAGCATGGCATCACCCAAGTTTGCTAAAGACAAAACTTTAATACTTATAAAACTATTCTACAAGCATTTTTATCGAAAAAATGAACTCATAGATTTGAGTCAATATTCTCAAATTAAGACATTGCCTCCTCTCAATCTATTTCTTCATTATAGGGCAAGATCTCGGCTGCTCTGATATCAAATAATGAGATTGGTTCAAATCTGAGTGCGATTAACACAAAAATATACTAAAAATAAAAGAGCCAAACACATAGATAATCTGAGAAATATTTTAGCACTCAATAATATTGTTTATTCTATATATCTTTATACGAAATATTACAAAGTTATATAGGAAAAATATTTCCTATAATTGGGGAGATCATATTTCCATATATTTCTCACATCCCTATAGTCTTTCAATCTCCTATATGAGTAATATTATTGTAAGATATAACAATATATCACAACTAACTAACCAAATAATATATTCTAATAACTAACGCACACAATATTATATTTACCTCTCGGTAAATATCCAAATGAATACTAATGTAAAAACTAATTAATAACATTAAAATAATTAGAAAATAGGCTAAACATTTTGGTATCCTATGCAAGGAATAATGCCTAAAATCATTTGAATCTAATGACTGCCCAAGAAACTATGTGGGCCTTAAATTATGTAATTTTAAAAAGGGATAGTGCCTTTAATTGGCACCAAAAAATAAAGGCTTTGATAGCCCAATTCATGAGTTGAGAAAGAAGCCATAATTTTTTGAAGGATATGTGGGTTACAGGGGTAATTACCACTACAGAGCAATTGGTAAATAAGCTCAATTTTGAATGATTACTTAGAGCCACTTTATAAGCATTCAAGGCTAAGGTGGAAGGTACAATATATAAAACTAATGAAGAGATTTTGTAGCTGATCAATTTTGAAAAAGATAAGGTAACTAAGGTAGAGACAGTTAGAGATGAATTTAGAGCCTTTTACTATGAGCACAAGATTCTAATGGTGATATTACATGGATATTCAAGACATTTAAGCTCAATTTTGGTGTTATCAGTGCTGGGTTCGACACTGTCTATACACTATATGAACAACTCAAGGCTATTAAGGAGTCTTCTACTACAGTGTAGAGTACATTATTAGTTCCTCCATCAAGCACTCAACCTTAAATTTTGGTTCACACAGTGGTGCATTTTTATATTGGACCTACTTCGATTGACTCCTCACATGTAAATCCTCAGTATAATTTTACAACTACATCAAGCATGAAGCCACCATCCTCTTCTAGTAGTGCCAAGTTAACACCATAGATATACATATGTATGCATGTATTGTAATGTAATGAGACTTGGGTCTCTGTTATATATATATATATATATATATATATATATATATATATATATATATATATATATATATATATATATAAAATTTGAACTCATTATTTTATGAATAACCTGTACATGCATATTCTACATGAATTGTGACTCTTGAATCTATAATTGGAAATTTAAATTTAGACATTGAGTGGAGGATAAGGAAACCCCTCCCCAAGTTATATATACTTGTATCCTCCCATTTGAAAAGGGAGGATAATCTTGACTATTAAGGTGAATAAGAAATTCTATAGATTATTGTACAAGTTTGTCTTGATGTGCATTCTTTATTCTTATGTAAACCTATGATTCATTGAAAAAGTTCCATAATTATGGTATTACCAATATTTGGGTTGTGTATAAGTGTTTCTTCAATATATTTATTCATATTGTGTAGTAGCTAATTTGAATTTTTTATGTTTGATAATCATAATCTCCCTTTGAAGATGTGTAATTGCAATCATACATCAATAACAACTTTTAACTATGAACACTAAAATTTATTGTATTTTTGTTTTCTTGGACTCTTAAATGTGTTTATTTATTTTGTATGTTGATAGTAACTTATAACAAGCATTATTTCCCTACCACTTGTTCAACCCATAGTGCAGGATCTAGTTTAAAAGGGTTTCATCTGTCTTTGATTCATAAACCTTTTTTCTACCCTACCCTTCCCTCCTTTTGAGTTTATTTTGATCCTATCCACTTTAGGTTAGATCCACCCATCCATATAAAGTAGATCTCAAACTCATGTCATATTTGAACTATCTAAAGTAAATAACTACTCCACTCACTATTATTCCAAGACCAGGTTGTTTACAAAACTGAATACCCTATAACCCATGCCTTGGAGTGAATCTTTTCATCGATCCTAAAATGTTAGAGGCTACCTCATAATATTTTATGGTGTGCATAAAACCCACATCAACATATACTATTTCATTATTGCCCTTATATTATGGAACATTCGATGTAATTTTTAAAATATTGTGTTTTACTTTGACATGTTTCAAATGAAAGTCCTAGTGGTAAAATATTTGTGATCAATGTTTATGACAACCATTCCTATTTTGAGGCATTGATAAAACATGGTTTGAATGTTGTTGTTTTGGATTTATTCATTTATTTAAAACCACTAAAAATATTTTTTTGGATTGGGTATGGTCAAAATGTAATTAGGGGAAAATCCCCAAAGAGAATAAAATGAATCGTTGAAGGAAATCATTCATTCACTCATCTTGATTGACTCATTCAAAAGCATTGGCCGTAAGAAGAAGGAAAAAAGTTTTGTTGTAGTGTTTTTATCCCAATTTGTTGAGCCTTGAAGTCTTTAGGCATGTTTATTTTGTTGTTTTGAAAAAAGGGCACACAAGTGTTCAAAATACTACACCAATTAGGTAAAACTATGTCACTAGACAAATATAGCTAAATATTTATTACAAATTACTCAGATCTTGACAATTTCTCAAAATGTAGAGAAGAGGGTCCTAGAACTATGTAGAAAAAACCGTATAATACATAAAATAAATTGAGACCATGTCACTTTCATATTGCTCAAAAAAGGGTTAGACCAATTTCAGGTTGCCTTGAAAATGATAGTTCTATTGAAAATAATAAATCTTCTCCAAAAATGGATTTGTAGATCCTTATGGTTTGAAACTTCCTATAACTATTTTTTATTAGTAAATCCATAGAATCCTCTATTAGATTCTTGAATAAGTGCACATAAATGTTATGATCTTGTCTCCTTTGTTTTATCCCTATTTCACTATAATCTAGCAATACATCTAAAGACTACAAAAAATATGCAGAGTTAGTGGCCTAACTCCCCTTGATGGTTACAACTATATATCATGCAAGTTGAGAATCAGGGTTCATATAGTTATCTAAATGCAAGTAAGTGATCCTTTATCAATGGGTAAAAGAATCCTAAACCTTCTCTACCTATGATAAACCAATGTAACTATATGCTCCTTCACTTAGGCCTTTTTTTGGTTCAAGGAAGTAGAATAAAAACTTTGGGTACATTGAAAAATGTGATAATAAGAATTTGAGTTTCTATCACTCCAAAAGTAGAATAATATGAAAATTCATACACCTAAAATTTCATAGAGTGAAAAGAATAATAAATTCAACATGAATGATCCATCATTGCTCCAATGACAATATCTTGAGTGTACATGCATGGAAAATAGAATGCCTATAAGTAGATCAATGTCTTGTTAAAGTGATAAGAAGTAACCAAATGAAATAAATGAAAAACTGAAAGTAATCAAAAGAATGAATACACTTATTGGTATATGAACCATTCCAACATCTTTGAAACTATCTCATGACATAAACGAAATTGAAAACTAAAACTGAAATTTAAAAACTAGTTCCTACACTAAGGGGAAAAATCTACATCTTAGACAAAGAAGCATACATATCATACCACACTCTAACCTCTATTACCACTCCATAGTCACATTGTAACCACTTTAAACTATAACCAAAGATAAAATAAGCTATTTATCTGCCTCCTTTTTGATGTGAGGGATGTTCTTACATATCACTCATCTCAAAATAAAGAGTCACACACACCATATGTAACATAGATAGAAGAAAATCAATGTAACCAATGTGAAAGCTCATGTACAATATAGACAAATATAAAAAATTAGAAATATATGATCATGTAAGCTCAATAACAACATCTAACCCAATACTAGTATGTTGATATAGAAGTTGTAAAAGCAATATAAAGATAAAAGGGAGGGACAAGTGATATACTTTGATGGTACCCCAAAAAATAGGGATACTTGATATGCCCCAATGTCACTAAAAAGCCCCAATATGGACAAGATGTTGCAATAAATGTATCAAATATAGAAGATCCCAATGTGACTAATACACATGAAGGACATAATCCGAAATCCCATCTTGATATAATAAATGTATAACCTCTATAAAAATGGGTGTATTTGGCTTAGAATAAGTAAGATATAATTGATAACACACATGGAAAAAAAATCCCCTACATCAATAAGTGATATAATTATGTAAGAGGGTCTTGCCTCCAACGTAGACAAGGTGTAATCAATAAGTAAGTATTAGTGTGAAACACAACCCACTAAGGGTGAGATGTAATAAATGAAGCTCATGATAAAAGTTATAAAATCATGCCCCAATGATGAAAAATGATGTGTATGTGATATGAATAGAGTGTGGTCCTTAATAGTATAATATATAATCATTAAAGCGCATGAAAGGGCTAATAAACACATGATAAGAGCACAACAAATGCTCCACCCATTATAAATGTTAGACACAATTCCATAATAAATTAAATAGGGGAGTGAAATGAATCCAAGTGTTTTTTAGTAAGTGAAATGATATCAATGAATCCCAAAAGTAACTAATAGATATAGTTGTTGTAATAATCAATCTAACTTTATAAAATGTTATGATGTATATAAAACCAAGTCAACCTAAAAAAAATTCAATTATTTATTTTCTATTGATGATATAGATTTGTTATCCCTATTTGATTTAAGTGTGTTCACACATGGGTCATTATCGAGTAGGATGTACAATTGACGAGTACCAAAACTGATATTTTTCAGCATATTTTGAGTAATTTTTTTTCCAAAAATGTTTTGAACTAAAAATTAAGAGTTTTTATGTAGTTATTATTATTTTATAAAAGTCGTTATGTCTTGATGAAAATGGTTGACATTATCTAAAAGTGGCCATGATTATGGCACTATTGATCTACTTGTGGTTCTAAGGGTGGAACATCTGATCTTAAAGTGGTCAACCATATTTTTAAAAATAATTTGATGTATATATTCATGTTATTAATTTTTATTATGAATATCGTAAGATCTAACACTTTTTTTTATGGTTACAGAGTGATCTCTGCATATGTGAGTGCTACAAGGGAAAGTTGATAGAGATAATGATACAGTTTGGGCTTAGTGATGTTGATCAGGTGAATATTGATGCTCTTGGATTATGCCTTTCTAGTTGCCTAGGTGTGGTCCCCTATGATATTGCACTATCAATTACATTGACTGAGAAAATGACCCAGAAGCATGGGTTAGATAGTTAGAGGCTCAATTAGGAGGATTGGGCATATAAGTGAGAGGTGTAGGTGAAAAACATATGGTACCACATATGGCACCACCAAATGGATAAGTGAATATTGCATATTCTATTTTTTCTTAGTTTAAAATGTTACATGAGACATGTGCACAAAAACTAGTTCATCTTAGTCAAGATGAGGAGTGTGATTGATAAAATCAGGCTCATAGTGGTAGAGAGAAATCTTAGAGTAGAGATAGGTCTAAAACATCTATGGCTACAAAGGGTATCTGATCTAAAGCTAATAATAGGAGTAGGAGTATAGATAGAGGTATGAATATAAATTAGAGAAATGATCACTCTCTAACTTATCAAAGGTCCTAGATGTATGGGTCAAGTGACCAGATTTTTTATCTATGGTGTATGTGACAAATTATATTTTTCATATATATATTTGGTTCCATTTTTTTCACTATGTTTGCACATGTCTATATGTATGTCTTTGTTTTCCATATTTGTTCCTTTACTTCTATGTGATGACAAAATGACATGTATAATGTAAATAAAAATATGTAATAGGTATGATCTAATATGTAAAATAAATGTGAAATTTACAATGACTAAGTGCCTAACTTAGAACAAAATTAATTATGTTGAAGCTCATAGTAATACATAAAGGTACTAACCAATTTAAAAAATAACAATACTATGGTTAAATGCCACTATATAAAATGTGCAAAACTAAGACACAAGAGATATATAAATAAATATAGTAAACTATAGGCCCAAAGGTTCCCTAATGATGAGTTTATAAATGAAAGTACCATTTGATATGATAGATAAGAAATACTAATGAAAGAGAGGGAACACCTATGGGCATTACAATTAAATTTTGAGACTGGAAACAAAGTTTAAAACTAACATACATGATCTCTTGAGAATTTGACTACAACATGGAAAAAGGATAAAATTGAAAAACCTAGTCAAAACCACTAATTGTGACCCGATCGTAATTATGGAGTGGTCGTTTCTAACCCAAAATTGTGACCTTGAGCTATGATTCCTACCTCTATTGTTTTTCAAGTTTAATAACTTTATGAGTCTCTTTTTAGATAGATGATAATCATTCACTTAACTAAATTGAATAACATAGTTATCTACTTTTATTCTCCTTTGAATTTGATTTAACTCTACATAATGTATAAAGAGGAATAAAATATAAAAATTAGTTAAGCTGATAAACCTTTTAACAAGTTGAAACTACATATCCCACATGTTTGTAATCCCTACTTAATATAGTTTTAATTATTATGAGTGCATCCAAAGATAATGAGAGAAATGACTTCACCTTTGCTCTCTAGAGAATCAAGTGAAACTATATGCTTCACTATGACCACTGCTTGGTACAAGATGCGACGACACAAGAATTAGAATGATGTTGATACAATGCATACTCAATGTGTAGGCTCTTTGGAAAAATATGTATAACTTTTCATAAGGATTATTGTTAATTTATGATAGAATTATCTTGTATGAGATACAAATGATAGGAGACATTGGAATGAAAAATGATTTGTCACTTTTTACCTGAAGGAAAAAAGTCTCAAAATAGAGATCAGGCTAAACAAAAGATGACTAAATTGGATCTTGGTGTTAAAAGATGATAGATCTATTGTGTTTATGAGGAAATGAATCAAGGCTAAAGTGAGTCTAATGTTGGCTAAAGGTGTTCAAAAATAATAAAATTTACATAAATGGACCATGTGTGGTAAAACATGAAAAAGATGCAATGGCAAAAGGTCTTGTACCAAGATTAGGTGTCTACATAATGCCCCACTTAGATGTGCATGTGTGTGGATGCATGCATGCATAAAAGTAAAACAAAATTTAAGCATGTACTTGAGATTACTCAAGGGTTGAAAGGATGAAGGTTGTGTAGTCTTGGGATAGATTCACTCATGCATATTGTTGGTAAATTTGGTGTAGCTACAAATAATAAAAAATGCATGAAAATAGTCAATGTCTTGATAAATCAATGCAGATATAACATAATGAAATAAAAACTTCAGAAAATGAGCATAGGAAAAAATACACCTTGTGTTAAATTAACCATGCTATCAATCTTAGAAAAATATATGTATTGAAATTGAAAAATTGTGATGTGAAGGGCCTAAGGGCAAACACGAGGAAAAAAAATAAACTTATTGATCAGAGAAGTAGACATCTAAAAATGTTGGTAGCTTTTGATAACTCTTGGTATGGATATTTAAACTATCATCTAGAATATTTGGTGATAGAAATATCTAGATATTTGCCATTATTTTGAGGTGATGGATTGGTATATGTTCTTATAAATCAGTCATCTTAAAATAAAGAGTTATAGACTTCATGTATCATCTAAGGTGAAATGATCTAAAAAATAATATTTAAATGTGTTTCAAAACACATGCATGAATATAGATCAAGACTTAATAAAATTATGCAAATTCAAATTTTTAACTTAATGTAGTCCTAGATGTGATTTCTAGACTAAGTGTTTATAAAGAAGGCTTGCTTATTTAGGCTCAGTTAAAATAATGAAGCACATTTAGATTTCAAATCTTCACTCTTGCTAGTAGATACTCCTTAATAATTAAATAATCCATAATCTCCATTTATTGTATCCAAACAACAAGCATTAGCTGCAAACAAAATCAAAAAATAAAAGTATTAAATTATACCTTAATATGTGGCATACTTAGTTGCAATCATGCTAAATATCATCTATGTACGTGCTTAAGTGATTGATTATTTTACAATTTTACATACATATGCAAAAATTTAGATTTGCTTAAAATATCAAAACATCTAAGGGAAAGGTTTAACTATTTGGCATAGGGAGAAATAACATGGGCATTGTTCTAATACCAACTAGGTGTTTAAAGTCCTAATAGAGATACCTTTGGTCCTTTTTTAAGGCCTTGCTCCACTGCCAACCTAGCTGAAAAACTTATGGTGGAGGTTATCAAGATCACCCTTTCAAGGAAGATTTTAATTTTTTTATATTTTGGATCAATTCTTTAGAAAAGAGACTTTAATTTTTTTATCCATGGAGGGTTGGGCAAAAATCCATGGGTTTAGGTAAAATCAGAAAGATCAGGATCAATTAAGATAAACCCAAAAATACAATGCTGCATTTTATTTAGATATTTTGATTAAGTATATAAATGGACTTAAAAAATAAAAAAACCTTTATAAATCCACACATTCTATTTTAAATCATCAACCTTTATCAATATAAAAGTGTACAAGAATGTCATGAAAATTTCAAGCAAGTATTCAAACAAGATTAAATTTTATGCCTTGAGTGTCATTCGTGTTGTTTACTTACCAACACGCCTTTCATTTGATTTATTTGATTAATAGGGGAACCTCAAGGAAAAAAAGAGAAGGACCAAACAAAAAAGAAAGAAAGGGAAACTAAACTATCAACAAGGGATAGGAAAGAAAAAGCAAAAGGGAAACAAGAAAGGGAAGGTGAAGAGTATGTACATGAATGTTCAAGTGATTACATGCTTGAACCAACTAGACACCTGATTCTTTAAGATTTCAAGAAGGGAAAATGAAACATCTACTTACATCTATGCTATCCTTTATGTTAGAAAACACTATCCTACAGAGATTTATCCATCTTCTTTTTATACAATTCAAGCAAACTAGGACTGTAAAATTATGCATTATGTTTGTATCTAGGTTACATAAAGCATGAGGGATAGGGTTTGATAAATACCTATACCTAAACATTAAATTATGGTAAAGGGAAGGGGTGGTAATTAATATATACCAAAACAACTTGATCACCCAACATGAAAGAGACTTCCTCTTCATTATAGCCAATAGATGAGTTAGTTGGTGGTTGTTATTTGATGTAAATGGATGTCTACATAACATCCTCTTTATTTCCTTTGTCATTAAAAGGCATGGGAGTGGTTTAGGTTCTTCCCATATCAAATATCTCCTAAATTTTTCATCAATGGGTAAAGTATATAGAGAGATAGCCTAAATTAAATCATTCATAGATTGCATCTCCATTGGCTCCACTTTTTCATTAGGGCCATTGTGTTCTTGATCTTACACTTTCACTTTGACTGCCTCTTGAACTAAGAGGATCACATAATTGTTGTCATTGAGTTATCGATTACCTTGAATCAACTTTTCATAAATAGGAATAGGAGTATAGGGTAATAATGTTTTAAATTCATAGCTTACATCTTCCTCATCCAATTGTTGTAGCTCTTTATATTCATCATCTGGATGATCATAAGAGATGTGTGATTCTTATTCTTGTTTAGACAGATCATTGGTACTCTAATTTACAACCATGAACTCATCAAAAGTGAATATTTTAACCCATCATCTGATTAATCATCATTACTTCTCTCTTAGACAAGTTCATGCTTAATGAATGGGACTTATTCAGTCAACAAGAATACTTTAGCAATAGGCCCATTTTCATTTCCATAGACTCCAAGTTGGGCACTTGGGAATGCAGTCTCATATCTTAGCTCGTGCATTGTTTGTTGACCTTTTCCTACCATAAATGGTGATTTATTAGTAAAAGTATCAAGAGACACTTGATTACTACCATAAGATAAAATAACATGTTAATTATATATAGAATTAACTAAATTATATGCATTAAAATCAACATAAGGGTTCTCATTTATCATGGGGAGGTCTGATTTATTGCTAGCTTGAGGAAACACATGACACAAAGGCATAAATAAATCCATGTGTTAACTCATAGACATGTAATTTAAAGGTTTTTGGATGCAAGTGCCCTATTACTCCAAAGAATATTAAAGGTTAGCACCAAATTCCTGAGTCAATTTTTTTTTATCATGAAAGCCTCTTGACAGGCCAACACAAAGATGAAAGAGTAACTAGGTTCCTCCTAAAAAGCATAGAAGTCAAGGGATATAGGGTTATAAGATAATAGTAGTCAAGGGATATAGGGTTCTAAGATAAAATTATATGGTAATTGTTTCTATCTATAGGAAAGGGTATTTTAGCCTCATGTATAACTGATTGAATTGATGGTTAAAGACACTAAAAGGCTTGTTAGGATTCCTTTTGGTTGTGGAAAAATGGTAATATAGAGTAACAATATCTGTGGGCACACTAAATTGATTAAATAATAGATGTTCAAATATGGACCATGATGTTATACAAATATCTAGTAAGTCAAGATACCATGAATATGTAGCTTCATCCAGGGAGAAATGGAATAGGCAACAAGCCACATCCTCATGTTGGATTCAAGTTTTGACTATGGCATATTTAAATGCTTGAAGGTGATCCTCTGTAGTTTGTATCCCACTAGGTATATACTTTGAGCAGAAGTCATAGGGATATTTAGGCAAATCATGGATAGGCCCTGGAATGTTAACAGGGTATAATCATCTACCTAGCCAAGCCAAGGCCATTTGTGGGTTAGAATATCAGTCTTCTAGTCTAAAAACCTAAAATATTACTAAGAAAAGCTAATATAAATAAAAATAAAGTTTTAAATACATAAAAATAGGCCCTCCTTCTAGTGCCAATCTGTTGGTGGATCTCTCAATGTGCCAACTTTAAGCATGGGGTTGTTAATCATAACCTCTCTTAAAAAGAGGGATTTCTTGGAAGAAGAAATCCTTCCCCAAAGTCTTGGTATGTAGGGTAACCTAGTTGGATCATTTTGACCATTCCATAATAAGGTGATTTAGTGAGTATTTTAGACAAATCTATATGCATTTAGATTATAAGCTAGTATCTATAGAAATCAACATACAAATTAAACATGAGATATGACTGATTTTAGATGTTTATTGTACATATGATTCAACAAGGCATAAATTAGCAATAAATAATCAAAATAACATGAAATCAAGTTAAAACATTAGATTCAAATTACAACTTAGAAATTAAACTAATAAGGTTGATAAAACAAAAAGAAAAAGAAAAAGAGATAAGGGTAATGAGAAAATATAAGAAAGAACCTGCTTTCTAGTGGAGACCAGTCTGATCCTATTGAGTAGATAAATACCTAGATAAACTAGAACTTAGTTAATCCATACCTAGCACAACTCCAACTAAGGATAATGCAAGAGTCTATGGAATGAAGTAGTAGTGTCAATGAGGAACACAGGGTCACCATATACATGTGCAGACCAAGTCTATCAAATGACAAAACTTTCAGATAAAGATATTTCCATTAAAGGCATCAATTGGAGTTAATAAAATACTCATGTAAATGTATTATAAACAACCTTAACTCAAAAATATATTTTAGAAAGAAGGACAAATACATGAAATAAAGTGATTGGTCCACTACTCTAATGCTAAGACTAAAAAGGATCCAACCAAACATAGTATCACTAATCCTAAAAATTAAATTGCTTATTACAATACATGAATTAATCTTATATAGACACGTAGGTGCATGGACTTTCAAACTCAAAATTACCCACTAATGGGGTATTTATATAAATCATCAATGTTATTGGAAGATGTAGTTTGGGATCTAATCGATATGCCAGTTTAATCATGTTCTTGAAGTTAGAGGCCGCGCCTCGTTAAGGATGAGATTTATCTTCTGATTTTCACTTGATTCCAATGTGCACACCATGCTCATGATATTTTAAATTATTCCTAATTGTTGTAGAAAATTTGGGGTCTTAAGTCATCGACCTTGTGAGACACTTATCAAGCTGTCCAAGTCAGATCTAGACTTGCTAAGCTTGGCATAAGCCTTGAATAATTATGTATCAATCAAAATTCATCAATCAACCATGTTAGTATCACTTCACATAAGGTTCAATCCTTATGCACTCACATGAAGTACAATATAGAAAAGATAGGGGATCATGTTGGGCTAGTTGTGCCATGGTGCAACTCTATCTTCTAGGGGGTTGGTTAGTATAATGGTAGTGGTAAGTTCATGGGTACAAGCTATTTTGGGAAGGATCTGACTATCTATTAGGTACAAACATATCTGATGTGGTTTTAGAGCTTCATGGACACAAGCCTTTAGTTTCCTTAATTTAGCATCAGTCAAGAACTTGGGGGTTTAATGGAGTACTTAGATGAAGGACTTAGGCTTAGGCTCATGTTTTAGCATAAGTATCAACGTGAGGCACATGGCCATTATTATACTTAGAGAATTTATCTATGAGGATATGACACCATCATACACTATAGAAGTGCCATGAATGGGCTAGGTCAAAGGCTTACAGGAACTCAACATACATAATATAAATCTAAGAATTCAATCTATTGAAACATTGTGCAAATCATTCTCATTCTAAATATATGGTTACAACCATGTAAACCAGATTAACATTTATTAGATGTAACACCATCCATCATTAATAGGGTTTAAACACATAGTGTGTGTGTATGTATATATATATATATATATATATATATATATATATATATATATATATATATATATATATATATATATATATATATATATGAATGGGCTAGGTCAAAGGCTTACAGGAAATCAACATACATAATATAAATCTAAGCATTCTATCTATTGAAACATTATGCAAACCATTCTCATTATAAATCTATGGTTACAAACATGTAAACCAGATTAACATTTATTAGATGTAACACCATCCATCATTAACAGGGTTTAAACACAGTATATATATATATATATATATATATATATATATATATAAACTGAGTAAATGCTCATATTAAAGCTGTTAAAGGCCTAAAGGCTCAAAGGTGAGCTTGGGAACTATAATGGAGAGTATTAAAGGCATCCCAAACTAAACTTTAAGCTCTAATGGTGAACATAGCATCTGTAACCAACCTTGAAGGGATTCGTTACTCCAATCTCCCCTCCTCTCGCTAACTAGATTAACTCTACTTTTATAACACTTGGGCACATCTTAGTGCCCAATTAAAAGGAACATACAAGGTGATGAGATGGAAATAGATGTTTTAGAGAGGATTACAAAGTAAGTTAGTCAAACATTAGTCTGTAAATCATGAAAAATGCATAAAGAACTAACTAAGCCTATCTATTCCCATGGGAATTACAAAGGATAACAAGAAATAAATGAAAGAAAGCAAACATCATATTACTTTACCAAATGGATTCACCATACCCATATGGCTCAAAATCATGTTCTCCTTTGATTAAGCATCCTTGTCTTTGTCAACAAAGGTGGCAAACTCCTCCAATGTCTCAAGAACACTCCATAAAACCTAAGCTCATGATTCCAAATCACTAAACTAGCCTATCAATGAAGCTTGCAAACAAAATCAATGATCAAATGCAAAGGATTGTGGAAACAATTTAACATTATAACTTTGCAATATTCAAGCTCAAAATTCATGTCCATGGCCTCTCTACTTATAGATTTTTGAGATTGGTTAGGATCAACCATGACCGTCCATCTCAAGATTGAGATGTGTGGCCATGGATAGTCCTAATATTTGGAATTAAATCCATAATTATCTTCATCATGACCTTGGAATAAGGGGAATTGAAGAGGCATGGGAGGCATTAACTAGGCATGGGTGATCCATAATCTTGATATTTGTGGCATTTATGGCCTAGGGATGTCTTTCCAAGAAATGATGTCACCTGATGATACAGATATTCAAAATTAATTTCCAATAATGAGACATTCAAAAAGATATATGGAATTATTACTTAATATCTTAAATTGGATTAATTATCTTAAGTAATTTTAATCAAGTTTAGTGCAATTATTTGGAAATTGGTGCATAATTAATCAAAATGGTCAGAAAGTCATATTACTAGATCATAATTTAAATGGAGAGGAACTAGAAGGTGATGTTAGATGCATTAGATCTATATTCCCATTTAGGATGTTTCCAAAACCAAATAATAAAGGTACATGATGTGTACCAATGAATTAGAAGAAATGAGTGATCCAGAGCACTAAATGACAAAATTGTCATTTTGACTCGAAATGATCTAATCAAAGTTAGTTGGCCCATAAAATGCATTGCCCTATTTAGGGATATTTTTTCCTAAATTGGAAATTTTAAGTGACAATTTTGAACCATTTAGGGTGTTTTATGGATTTTAACCTAAAATGTGCATTTGAGTGCAATTCAAGTAAGAATGACAATTTCAACACAAATGGTGTTAGTTTTTGGATGTCTACATTTTGCCCTTATTTGAGAAGGTGTAGTGAGACATTAAAGTGAAGCAACATATTTTGAAATAAAAAATTTATCAATAATAAATTGGAATAGACCCATGATGGCCTCTCGAGAGGACATACTAGGATGGAAGAAAAGGATGGACTCTAGAAAAGAGAGAGAAAGTGAGAGATTAACGCATGGAATAGAACACATATAGATGAGCTAATGATTGAATATGTGATTACCATCAATGATCAAAATATAATTAGGAGTATAATAGGCCCCAAAAATGGGGGGAATGAGAAAGATACAATCCATAAATGTAAGCGACATACTTTAAACATACCCAATTTGAGAGTACAAGCTACATGCTTATGACAGTGATCAATCTTGAGACAAGTTACACACTAAAATATTTCCATCATGGGATTTAATGTGGAGAGATTGTAATTATAGGAAAAGATAGAGTGTTCTACTTCAGGATGGGAAGCACCACTAGAACAGGGTCTCCAAAGAGAATATAATAAGTATCTAGTAGAGCAAATTTGATCATGATAAAATAATTTTACCCCAGTAGGGCAAATATTGATCATTGATAAAGAATAAATTATGATTTTACATTATAGGGATAATTTGATTATGATATTATGCAAATGTTATGCCCCAACATGGGCAATTGGCAAGCAAAATAACTCAAGGATATAACCCAAAAGATAGGTTAAAGCGAGTGGGTGTAAATGTACATGTAATGGTCTAATGGCTTAGAAAGCCTTATAAAACCAAGAATATGAGAATGTAAAAAGTATGAGAGAGATGAAAAGAATAATGGAGATAGTTGAGCTAACCTTAATATAAATTAAGTGCTACCTACATAGTTTCATGGACTCATGTTCCAACATGAACTTCAGGCCAATGTAGTTCACCCAAGTTTGGGAGAGAATGGAATGGGGAATGATGAAAAATGACCAAGAGTTGATTAAAATCACAATGTATGTAAAGAGATGCACATCTAAGCATAGACAAAGAAGCCTGAAATGCATGCTACCTAGAAGCCTAATTCCATATCATGAGCCTAGGTTTTGTAAAGTGTTCTTGAGAATCGTTCATTAGAGCTGATGTTGACGTTTAAGACTTTGAGACCTGAGCACAAAGTGCTTGATATAGAAACATAAATTAGGCATCATAAGTATAAATAACTTAGAATGACATAAGATTCTAATTTCACTGAGCCAGTTCAAATGTGAATATCTATAACTAAGGATAATGGTAAAATAATGACCAAAACCAGAGTTACAGTGATTTACATTTATCCAAGAAAGCAAAGACAAAGAAAAAGATAAACATAAATGAACCTAGCTTGAAATCAAGATATAATCTTAAGTAGGAACAAAATGTTTAAAAACAAAAGGCAAAAATGTCTTAATGACATGAGACCAAAATATGAATAATCACGATCCATGTGGACCACCAAGATGTACTTGGAAAAAATAAAACAAAGAAGCAAGACCAAATAGGAAAATAAAAGACCAAATAACAAACAATAATCAAATAAACACAATTTTTTTTTGAGTTTTTGAATGGTTTTATGAATGTTTTTGGAATTTTCTAGGTATCTCAACTCGATTGAGGATTGAGAGATATAGAACGGTCCAGCTCATGAAAAGATGAGAGTGCACCAACTTAAAATGCTTATAATAGGATGAGAGCATATGATAAGAGGGAATAAGTTAACCTTGACATGGATTGAGTATGGCCTATATAACCCCAAAAAATCCCAAGTCACAGTAATTCTATCCACATAAAAGGTGATGAAAAACTGACTAGGTTATAACAAGTTCACAAACAAAGGTGAACGATAAGACAAATGATAATAGTAATGACCAGATAATGTGGTAATGCATGATAAAAAGGCATTATACCTAATTTTACCATAGGTGGCTTATAATTAGGAAACAATGTCATAATATTGATTTGCCCAATGGCGGTTATAATCAGAGGTACCAAAACAATACTGATTTGTCCATAGGTAGTTATAATCAATGATACCAAATAAGATTATAGATGAAAGATAAATTGCCATATCAGTTGTCACACTATGTTCATAGACTGTCCTTCAACATTGAATTCAAAAAATTATTGAAATTGGATCAAAATCCCCTCATAAAAAGTGCAGGATGAACCAAAGGAACCAAGATCAAAATGGGATAAATAGGATGACTAAAAATAAGCCTTGGTCGATAGTAAAGAAATGGTATAATAAAATTGGTATAATGAAATGATCAAAATAAAATTGGATACAGTCATAATAAAGTTTCCCCCAAGCAATGACTAGATCAGATTGCTCACAAAATGGTGAGAGCATTGGCTTAAGTTGCTCAAAAAATGATAGGAACATTCAAACTTAAAAATTGCTCACAAAATGGTGAGAGCATGGGAAATGGGTGACCGAGATTAACTCAATAAAAATTGATTATTAACTACATAGTCCTGAAGGACCTCAAGTCAATGTAGTTCAAACAACATGATTCATGGATCTCAATGGTATAATAATGCCTAAAAAAGGTCTATAGGGTTCTCCCTAAGAGACAAGGCATGGTAATGGCAAATGGGTGAATGGTAGATGAAAAATGGTTTTATTTCTCTTACTGACAGGGAGATGCACATCCTAGTCAATATGTGAGACAACAAAAATGATTAGCTATATAAGTTGCTATCCAACACCCTTTTAGAACAACTACTCTATTAAGAACTTGTTACTGATCTAGATCTCAATAATGTGTTCATGATCTTAATAGATTATTGATTCTACTTCCTTCAAACATCAAGACAAGATATCCTTATAACCTTGATGAAGGAAAGTGCTACCAGTGATGGTGAATAATGGTAGGATAAATGGGATAAGTGGGTAATAAATAGGTGTTTGATAATGGAATATTTAATGAATGGGAAACAAATGGAGATCAAGACTTTCAGTCACATGTAATATTATTGATGCTAGATTTGACATAATTTTGGTTATGGTGGGGCCAAAGACCTCTAAAGATGCTCTTAATAGGACCATCAAATTATTCTATTGCTTTATATTGAGAGTAGCTATCATCTGATTATGCTGTAGATTAGAAGCTATTTTTATTTGATCTTTGATATTATCTTCAATACAAAATGAAGAACTTTTATGCTCAACTATTGGTGCATTGATGAGGTTTTCACTAATGAATTTGTTCTGATAATCCCATAGTGCCTCTAAGAAGGTTTCACAAAGAGAAGTTAACATTTGAGTTTGATTGTCTTATAGCACTTTCAAAAAGGTGTCACTAAAAGATGCTGAGTTTGATCTTTGCTTATCCCTTGGCGCCTCTAAAAAGGTTTCATTAGGAGATTGTTCTTCTTTTAAATGAATGTGGTCTTGGTCCCCCTAATATTTTGTAAATGATATGTCACCATGGATGTAGTTCAATAAAATGTGATTTTGTTAGTCTCGATCAACATTTATAGGAGGTGAAATGTCAATATAATGGCTATGCTGGGTAGTAATAATGGGATAGTGAAAGGCAACATAATCCTCATAGAAGATACTAAGATAAATTGTGTTGATGTTAAAGTAATCATCCTCAAAAACCATATAAGGATCACAAATATATTCAAATTCATTTGCAAGGCAATTATAACCAATGTTGTAACAACCAATACTATAATTTGTTTTTGACTCTAATTTTGAAGCAAGGGACTCTAAATCCAATGTCACAATTGATGTTGATTATATTTTTGATGCTAAATCCAATGTCAGTTTAAAAATAAAACATGAATCTAATATTTATTATTCATCTGATATGGTTATTTTGATAATGTTATGTTTAATACTAAATTTTTGACAAGTAATGGCCTGTGATGGCATAATGGGCTCAATAAAAACTGATTCATCTTGGAAGGGTCAACATAGACTGACTCATCTAAGTGAATCCCCTCAAAAAGAGGGAACCACTCAAGGGACATCTTGACAATTTTATTTGTCAAATTGAGACACCTTAATGAGTGGGAAAAGATGTTAAGAACCCGTGCCTTACCCTTCTCTTTGCAGTATTAGTGTAATAATTGCTATGGACGCATATGCTTTGTAAGTCATCCCTTAGAGCATATTTTAATTGTCCCACATACAAGGGAAGTAGTAGTTGTTATAATAGAGATAGTATATAAGTAAGTGTTGAGGCCCAATGAAGGCATCCACAAATTTATTGTATTGAGCTTGCTCAAAGGACGTTGCCCCCTCGAAGTGGCCTGTGATCAATATAAGCTTTCTATGTTTTTGTTATTGGTAAGAGTTATTTTATTTTCACATATTTTGATTAAATCTATTGTAGGAGGTAATCTGATATAGGAGGTTCTTCTCATTGAGTATCAGAGTGCTTTCTTGGCTTTGTGGGTAGATTTGGAGCAATTTTTTTTTAAAGCAGGGTTTTCTAGGAGCTGCGCCATTTTTGACAAGAATTTTTTTCATTACAGGTTTCGTCATTTTGGATTGGGTAAATACCTATCCATTTAACTATGGGAAGTGCTTGGGCATAAGCCCTAAAACTCATTATGAGGAGTACCATAGGAATGCTGAAGTAGCCGGCCCATTAAGAGGACCTACCAGCGAAAAGGGCAACAGCCCCATCCTGATTGACTAGTTCCCACCCGTGAGGTAAACCAAAAGCTGTCGTTAAGGGGTAAACCTGCGGCTAAAAACTTATGGAGAGCAGTACTTAATCAGACAGATTTGGTGGCTAGAGAGAATTTAAAAGAAAAAAAATCATTTAGGCAGCCAAACAAACCTGGGGTCCATATCCAACTTATTAGGTTCAGAGAGAAAACAATAGCATATCCAAAATTGAGGATATTTCCAACCACACAGTTTTAGACAATTTGTTTATGAAGTTGTAGTTAAAAAAAAATAGCAGCACAAAAAAAAAAAAATAAAAAATAAAAAAGAGTCCAATTTTTTTTTTGGGGCAGTGCCCCGAACCCCGCCCTGCATCATGGTAAGGAACACGAAGGATCCTCAGCTATTAAAAACTGGTTATGGTCACCACTTGTGCAGGCACAAAAATTATGGAGGAAGAAATTGCCACATTGAAATCTCAAGTTACAGAGTTAACCGATATGATGCATGGCTTGAATCAACAGAATAACATCTTGCTCAATAGAGTGCAGAAGGAGGAGTCTTCTTCAGAGCATCACTCCTTTGCTTCCAACTTCTCCCATGGACCTAAGCTAGACTTTCCACAGTTCAATGGTACAGATCTTACAGGATGGATATATCAAACTGAATAATTCTTCAACCTCCACAATACTTATTCTGCAAACAAAGTGCTAATTGCTTCCTTTCATCTAGAACAAGAAGCACTTCAGTGGTACCATTGGTATCTCAAGACAAATGATGAACTCGATTGGTCAAATTTTTCATCCTTAATTTTGGATAGGTTTGGTCCCTCAACATTCAAGGATTTCATAGGAGCTCTCACCAAACTTTGTCAAATAGGTACTGTTTGTAAATATCAGATTGAATTTGAAAAACTTGCTAATCACACTGAAGGGTTGTCAGATGACATCTTCAAAAGTTGCTTTGTTAGTGGCCTCAGAGAGCCGATCCACTCAGAGGTAAAAATATTTTGACCTAAAAATATGATGGACACTTTGGGTCTAACTAAGTTAGGAGAAGATAAACTCTCCACATAGCGTCAACCTCCCACCTTTTTACCAACAAAGAATGCAGTGAATCAACAGACAACCATAACCACACCAATCAAGCGCCTGATTGAGGCAAAAATGTGGGCTCATAAAGAGAAAGGATTATGTTACAACTGTGATGACAAATGGGTTAAGGGTCACAGGTGCGTCCAACAAAAACTTTACTTGCTAGATGTGGAGTCACCACTAGAGTAGGACAACGAGCATGATATTCCAAAATTTCAAGATGCTCAAGAAGAACCCGACACTGAAGAGGACCTAGTGGTTCAAGAGACTCAACCTGAGATCTTAGTGCATGTACTAGCAGGTGTCACCACTCCCTAAACCATGAAGGTCAAAGGGTGCTTCAAAAATATCCCTCTCATAATCCTCATTGACTCAGGCATTACTCACAATTTCATCGATCCTCGTATTGCTAAGGTGGCAGACTACTTTATATACCCTTGTTCTAGCTTTAAAGTCATGATTGCTAATGGGGGCACATTTCCATATAAAGGGAAGTGTCAAAATGTGCATATTACAATTGGTGATTATAATTATCACTCTAATATATTTGTCCTACCTTTAGGAGGGTGTGATGTGGTTTTAGGGGCACAGTGGCTTCACACATTAGGACCTATTTTATGGGACTTCTTGGAGCTTTGTATGCAGTTCACAGATAATGGCTAGAAACACACCTTAAAATGGTTATTACCAAGATCTACTAGCATCATCAATTCTCATCGCATGGAATTTTTTTTGAAGAAAGGCTCACATGGGGTCATTGCACAGCTGCATTCCATTCAAATTTTTTAGAACTAGTAGGTTTTACCCCTTCACACCCTGAAGATAACCACATTCCTCTCCTTTCAATAAGCATCCCACCCAACATCCGGCCATACCATTACCCCCATTAGCAAAAGACTGAAATTGAGAACTTAGTCTAGGAACTCCTCAAGTCCAGAGTTATTCACCCCAGAACCAGCCCATATTCTTCCCCAATGCTTCTTGTCCACAAAAGAGATGGGTTGTGTCACCTTTGCATTAAATTTTGAGCTCTTAACCACCTCACTATCAAGGATAAATTCCTAATTCTTGTCATCGATGAGCTTCTTGATAAGCTCCATGGGTAAAATTCTTCTCCAAGTTGGATCTGTGTTCTAGCTATCATCAAATTCGAGTGCATCTTGATGACATTCCCAAGATAGCCTTTCATATGCATGAAGGTCACTATGAGTTCCTTGTCATGCCATTTGGCCTTAAAAATGCCCCTTCTACTTTTCAAGCACTCATGAATAAAATCTTTCGGCCTTTTCTCTGTCAATATATTTTAGTTTTCTTTGATGACATTTTGATCTACAACTGCACATGGGCTAAGCATCTACAATAGATTGATAGGGCATTAAAATTATTAGCAAACAATTAATTATATGCCAAGCAATCCAAGTGTTCATTCAGTCAAGAGGAAATTGACTATCTGGGGCACATTGTTTTAGCCAATGGGGTTTGCGTGGACCCAAAAAATTTTAGTGATATGCAGAATTAGCCTTAACCAACCACCCTCAAGAGCCTTCATGGTTTCTTAGGATTGATAAGATACTATCACAAGTTCATCAAAGATTATGGAAAGATCATAGCTCCTTTGACTTCCTTATTGAAGAAAGATGCTTTCAACTGGGGTGTAACATCTGATCAGGCATTCATCCAACTCAAACAGGCTATGTGTAGCACACCAATTTTGGTACTTCTAGAATTGACCAAAACTTTCACCATCAAAAGTGATGCTAGTGGCATAAGCTTGGGTGCTGTTCTTCTCTAAGAGGACTGACCAATTGCCTTCACTAGCAAAGCCCTTTCTGGCTGCAATTTAGCTTTGTCTATATATGAAAAGGAAATGTTGGAAATTTTACATGCAGTACAAAAATGGAGACCCTACTTACTAGAAAACCATTTTTACATCAAAACTAATCATCAGAGTTTGAAATATTTCTTGGAATAGTGGGTCTCATCCCTAGCTCAGCAGAAGTGGGTCAACAAACTCATGGGTTATGATTATGAGATCACCTATAAGAAGGGAAAAGACAATGTTGTGGTTAATGCTCTCTTAAGAACCTTCGAGGATCAACCTTCCCTCTCTACCATCTCCATGCCCATTCTGAAGTGGTTGGAAGCTATCCAATAAGGGTATGCAAATGATCCCTCCTTATTCCACCTCATTCATCAATTGGCCACTAACCCCTCTGTAGTACCGCATTATTCATGGGATGGTGCTTCTCTACAATACAAGGGTTTTCTAGTGCTTTCCCAAAGTCCAAACCTACATCAAGCTATATTTTATGAAATCCATGCTTCCCCCTCTACAGGGCACTCAGGATTTCTCAAAACCTATGAGCGGGCATGCCGACAGTTCTTTTGGAAAGGCATGAAAGCTAAAATTAAATAGATGGTGGCTGAATGTGATACCTACCAATGAAACAAAGGTGAAACCACATTGACTCCCAGTTTGCTTGAGCCTTTTCCCATTCCTACTAGGATCTGGATAGATATTTCCATGGATTTCATTGAGGGCCTCCCTAAATATGGGGGAAAGATAGTGATCCTAGTCGTAATTAATCACCTCTCCAAATATAGTCATTTTTGTGCACTCAGCCACCCATCACAGCCTCCATAGTCACACAAGTTTTCTTGGATCAAATCTTCCATCTTCATGGCATTCCTTCTTCAATTGTCTTAGATCATGATGCCACTTTCACCAGCCATTTTTGGATGGAACTATTTCGTCGCATAGGCACACAGTTGAGAATGAGCTTTGGGTACCACCCACAAACAGATGGCCAAGCAAAAATAGTCAACAAATGCTTGGAGACCTTCCTTCGTTGCTTTTCTTTAGAACAACAATATCAATGGGCCAAGTGGATTCCCCTAGCTGAATGGTGGTACAATACCTCATACCACATTTCCACCAAAATGACTCCTTATGAAGTAGTTTATGGTCAAGCACCACCATCACTTCTTCCATATAATCCTGGCAGCTCACCAGTTTAGGCAATTGACACTACTCTCCAAAATTGGGATTAGATTCTCCGCACCTTGTGGGACAATCTCCACATGGCACAGAACTGAATGAAGCAGTAGGCTGATCATCACCACTCTGAGCAAACCTTTCAACCTGGTGATATGGTCTTTCTTCATCTACAACCATACAAGCAATCATCACTGAAACTAAAAGGGCACCAAAAGCTTGCTCCAAAGTTTTATGGTCCATATAAGGTTCTCCAAAATATTGGGTTAGTTGCTTACAAGTTAGAGCTTCCACCTTCCTCCCAAGTTCATCCCATCTTTCATGTCTCTTATTTGAAACAAGTTCTTGGATCCAACATCTGAGTGTAAACAGTTTTACCAGCACTTGATGATGAAGGCTCCATTCTTCTTGAGCTAGAAGCAATCCTAGATAGGCGCGCCCACCAAATTTGATCCCGCTCCATCACAGAGGTCTTAATCCAATGGCACAACATACAACTAGAAGATGCAACATGGGAACCACTCTTCCATATTCAACAATAATTCCCACATTTGAAGCTTTGAGGGCAAAGCTTTTTCTAAGAGGGAGGGGATGTTAGGAACCCGTGCCTTACCTTTCTCTTTGCAGTATTAGTGTAATAATTGCTATGGATGCATATGCTTTGTAAGTCATCCCTTAGAGCATATTTGAATTGTCCCACATAAAAGGGAAGTAGTAGTTTTTAGAATAGAGTTAGTATATAAGTGTTGAGGCCCAATGAAGGCATCCACAAATTTATTGTATTGAGCTGGCTCAAAGGAGGTTGCCCCCTCAAAGTGGCCTATGATCAATATAAGCTTTTTGTGTTTCTGTTATTGGTAAGATTTATTTTATTTTCACATATTTTTATTAAATCTATTGTAGGAGGTAATTTGCTATAGGAGGTTCTTCTCAAAAGATCAAGAGACAACTCTACCAAGATTGGCTTGTCAAGGAGACGAGGCTTTTTAAAAATAGGTAACATATGAATAGGTAACTTATCACAGTTTATCTTATCATAAATGGGTGTTTCAATAATAACATGTTGATTTTGGTTCACAATTGGTTGTAAAAGATCAATTTTGAACACATTTTGATCCTCATAAGATGGCTTTTAAAGAGGTAATGGTCCTTGTTTAGGCTCAAAGATTGGCACATAATTTCTAAAGTGGGGAACATTTGGTTTATTGGGAACAATGGTTTGTGGTTCAATAATGGCCTCTCCAAATATTAGACTATTGAATAAGGGATCAAAAACAATTGGTTCATCAAATGTAGGTTCTTCAATAATAGGTTCATCAAAAACTAGTGATGGGCTAAGAATGGTAACAACTAAACGCTTCTTAGTTTGGTTGCTCATGTAAACCAAAGGAGGAGATCCTAAAATGGTGATGACTAGATGCTTCTTAGTTTGGTTGCTCATGAAAACCAAAGGAGTTCCTAAAATGGTGATCTTGGTACGTTATGGAGTTTGATTACTTACACAAGCCAAAGCATCCAAGTCTTGCTGATAAACCCAATCATTCCAATCATGAGTTGGATCATAATTTGGATCTTGACTGTGTTCCCATGACTAATTTTTGTGAGGTGGATATAAATCTATCTCAAAAACCATATTGTCATTATAGGGGTCTTGAATAAAGTCATAAAATTCATTTTGTGTGGCCATTCTATCATAAGTTGGATTATCCATGACTGCACCATAAGTGTAGCTAGACATATCTGCATTTAATGAAGAAAGCTCTGAAAATAGAAAGACTTAAATTTCTACAAACTATGAAAAGCAATGTTTAAAAGACAAAGGGTTCAACCTTGGTTGAAAGGGTGAAGTTGCATCTCAAAGTATTTTGTGCCAAGATTTGGCATAAAACAACCTAACGCCAAATGTCTAACATCAAAGGTTTTTAAAGAAAGGTTATGTTTTCCCAAACAAAGTCATAAAAAATGATGAGGATAGGCATTCAAACAAACAAACAATCAATAGTGTTCAAAATTGGGTAATCATTTAACCAAAGCTATGCAAACCAAAAGAAAAATATCTATGTGCTAACCTCATGAATTGAGGCCTAAACAGAAATCAATCAATGTTTGGATCCAAACTTGACAAGGTTAATTGAAAATGCAATGTTGAAGACTAGGATTGGAACAAACAAGCTAGACAAGAGAGGACAACATAATGATGCATAAATAAGGTCTAAATGATATACATGACACGGTTTGAAACAAATGGTTTTTGATACAATGGTAAATAAGTTCTTAAAACAAATTAAGCAACCTAACAACGTAAGCATGCTCAAATGATGTGGTCAATTGTTATGTTTCAAAGACTCAAAGGAAAAAAAGAGTTGACATGATTTGGGTAGCATAACAATACCCTTATTAACTCAAATACATGATTTTGACATGGCTTATGAATAAACAAACAAGTTTTAGCCTCAAAGCATACCAAGCAAATAATGACCAAAATACACTAAGTATAATCGTCCAAATCCTAGCATGGGTATGGAAAAATGGGGTTGAATAAAACTAATTGGTTTTTGATAGTTCTAGGGGAATCAATTGCATAATGATTTTCATGTCAAATGATTGAAAATACAAGCATAGAAATTGGGTGACCATGGCATTGGCTAGTTGCAAAAAGGTATAGTACTTTTAAAAACCACTACATCCTACTATTCACTCAGTATAGTGTGATGTCCAAATGTAGATACATCTTATGTGAAACTCCAATTAAGAGCCAAATGAATTCAATACTAGGAGGTGAAACCCTAGGTCAAAGCTTCCCTAAAGAACTCATGGGAGGTAATGACGTCCCCCTTGCAAGCCAAGTTTGCATAAAAATAAATAAACCATAAAATAGAAAGACTTTAGTGTCATTTTCAAGATCACACAAACTTTAATGAGTTTTTGGGGATCACTTTAGATGATATTCTTTCTAAGCCTTGGACTAGGCTACTTACAATAGGAATGGCACTTTTGATTCTAAGGGTTCCCTAAAAGGGACAAATGGAAGAGCATACATGTGGCATCCCTCTTTTTACCAAACAAAATCTAACTTAAAAAATTAATCAAATATAAAAAAATTGGAAAGGTGAGTTCATTTTGAAGCCCAAATGGAAAATGAGGTGGTGTTCATTTGACCCCTTGGTCTTAGTTGTAACTTTGAAAAGCAATGCTAAAAACTCACTTAAGCACCTAAATGTTACATTAAGCACCAAAATAATGTTCCTAATTCATCTTTAAGCATGTAAAAGGTGATCTAAACATATTTTTAGAAAATTTCAAGCTTGGTCCTACAATAAAAATGTTAGCATGTCCTTTAGCCTTGAAGTTATTTTGGGTTTGAAATAATGAACTTAAAAAAAAGAGCTCTCAGGTTTGTGTTTTAAGAAAAACACTATGACCGACGTCAGTTATATAACCAATGATGGTTACACTTACTAACCAATGATGGTTATATAATTGACATCATTTATACCTATAGTGATCGATGATAGTGATCTAATTGATGACAATTTTACTAATCAACATCAATTACTGTGTAAACCCATGGTAAATAAAAATGGTAAAACAAAGTTATAAAATCAATTTGTAAGAGTTTTTAATGATCCAAATGAAGATTTTAAAGTTTTAAAATGATTTTGTTCATGTGTGGGATGCATCTTGTCCCACCGAGCATGCCAAGATGTAGAGAGGATAACAAAGCAAGTTAGTCAAACATTAGTCCATAAATCATGAAAAATGAATAAAGAACTAACTAACTAAGCCTATCTATTCCTATGGGAATTACAAAGGATAACATGAAACAAATGAAATAAATCAAACATAATATTACCTTCCCAAATGGATTCATCATTCCCATGTGGCTCAAAAGCATGTTCTCCCTTGATCAAGTATCCTTGTCTTTGTCAACAAAGGTGGCAAACTCCTCCAATGTCTCAAGAACACTCCATAAAACCTAGGCTCATGATTCCAAATCACTAAACTAGCCTATCAATGAAGCTTGTAAACAAAATCAATGATCAAATGCAAAGGATTATGGAAATAATTTAACATTATAACTTTGCAATATTCAAGCTTAAAATTCATGTCCATAGTCTCTATTTATATATTTTTGAGATTGGTCAGGATCAACCATGACCATCCATCTCAAGATTGAGATGTGTGGCCATGGATAATGCTAATATTTTCAATTAAATCCATAATTATCTTCATCATGACCTTGGAATAAGGGGCATCGAAGAGGCATTAACTAGGCATGAGTGACCCATAATCCTAATATTTATGGCATTTATGGCCTAAGGATGTCTTCTCAAGAAATGATGTCACCTGGTGATGCAGATATTCAAAATCCATTTACAATAATGAGATATTAAAAAATATATATGTAATTATTACTTAATCTCTTAAATTGGATTAATTATCTTAAGTAAGTTTAATCAAGTTTAGTGCAATTATTTGGAAATTGGTGCACAATTAATCAAAATGGTTAGAAAGTCATATTACTAGATCATACTTTGATTGAAGAAGAACTAGAAGGTGATGTTAGATGTGTTGTAGTTTTATTCCAATTTAAGATGTTTCTAACACCAAATAACAAAGGTACATGATGTGTACCAATGAATTAGAAGAAAAGAGTGATCCAGAACACTAAATGGTGAAATTATCATTTTGACTCAAAATGATTTGATCAAAGTTAGCTAGCCCATAAAATGAATTTACCTATTTAGGGATACTTTGACCTAGATTAGAACTTTTAAGTGAAAAATTCAAACCATTTAGGGCATTTTTTGAATTTTGACCTCAAATTTGCATTTGAGTGCAGTTCGAGTAAGATTGACAATTTCAACACAAATGGTGTTAGGAATTGGATGTCTATAGATATAATCATTCCAACAACTCCACTACCATTCTTACATTATTCCATTATTTTTCCATGTGCCTACTTCCTAGTGATGATTGAGTCAAAAGGGAGTTGGTTAGCCACTTACTAGCTGACACTACAAGATGATAAACAAGAATCATACCAAGTGATTATCTCAGGCCCAAGTGTCTATTGTTTTGGTGTGGGTCCTATACTTATATGTATTTGGGGCCCAAAATAACCCTATAAAAAATTATTATTTCACCCTTGAAATAGTCTTCCAACACTTATGGCACATAAAACTCGGATGTGCACTCCTTTAATTCCACTATGAAATCCTCAAATCCTTAGATAGTGAGCTTGATTTTTTCTATAGTGCCATCTATCTATATAAAAGTGACACCAAGGGAGAGCACATAAATTTTATCTAACTCTTTCCTAAAGGCCTTTATCCTTTCTTTTTCCTTTATTATTCCTCCATCTAGGATCACTCCTTATTTGCATGCCTTTTCTACTTCCAAAAAACTTGAGGTGTTAACACCATCCAAGAGGGATGTCTCAACTTTCTCTACATGCTCATTTAGTTGTTATAACTTGAATTTCATGGCCTAAATTTTCTCCTTTACTTGTAGCATGATATTTTCCAAATTGAGGCTCTAACATCGCTAATGATGTTATTTTTCACTACCTCAGAGGTCATTTGGATGAGGGCATTGGCCGACCATATTGGATTTAGTGTATGGGGTTGATAAGAAGGGAGTAATGCCCTTCCTCCAATTGATCTATGCTTATGATTACCTTATACATTACCTCAAAATGAGGCTCATACATATAACTATCAAAGGCAAAGGATAGTTGTTGGTTCATCCTTATTGTGGTAGCTCTAAAGGGAATGTACTCCATCATATAATAGTCCTCATTATAGAACCCCTTCTGTGCCTTCTCTCACAAGCTCAACTCAACTTCCTCTCCTCTGATGACCAAATCCATCTACTCTAGCTCATATTTGTCAGATCTATCACTTTCTTCAATGTTTTCCTCTGATGTTTCCTCTTCCTCTAGTCGGGGTTCTTCCTCAAACTTATCCCCTTCATCCACTTCTTATTCTATATTGGTGTTAGCGTTGCCCTCCTACATCTACTAGGTTTCCTTTACACTCTCTATTTGATTTTTTAAGGCCCAAATATCACCTTCCTTTAGGCACCCATTCACTACTTGAGTGCATATATGGTGTAGCTTCTTCCACTATGCTAGTGGGGGTGCTAAGTTCTCCTACTACTTTCTCCTTCATGGGTTTTATGCTTGTAGCAACCTTATTTTCTTCTATTTCTCTCTTATCCCTTTCCTTTTGGGCCTTCTTTATCTCCTCTTTTCTCTTCTTCACTATTTCAACGATCTTTTCCTCCTTGGCTTTTATATCCTCAGCCTTAACTTTATTAATTTCTATGTGGGTCATGCCCTTGGCCTTCATGTCCTCTCTTTTTTGATCTAGCTTTAGTGTTACCTCTTTATGGTCCTTGATGAGGCCCATTTCAATCCACTGGTGCCTCTTTTCCTCCTCTATTTATGGAGGTTATATAGTGGGTTCTATGGGTGGGGTGCTTGATGGATTTTTTGGTTCCCCAAGTGCAATAGTAGTGTCACCTTGGAGAGCATCATGAATTTTTGTGGCACTAGGTTCTTCCCCTATTCTTTCTTCTTAGATGTTGTATACTTTCATCCCTTCATTTCCTTCCTCTTATTCCTCTTCTATCTCTTCATGCACCTTCCTTTCCTCTGGTTCCTCATGCTCCTCTTATGCCTCCATTTCTACTAAGGTTATCAAGGGAATTACCATTGGCCCTTTAGACTTGTTTTTTTTCTTCTCCCTTGTCTTAGGTGAGGAAATCCCTGGTGTGAATGCAACGTGATTCTTCTTTGGTGTAGAGGGGGTAGATTCATCACCAAAGGTGATCTTCAATCTGATGCACTCCTACATCTTCTTAAGTGTTTCCCATTATTATTTTTGGGAGATTTCTTCACTAATAGTGCCAACTTCCATTCATCACCAATATAGAGTGGGAGATCATCATCCTTTTTAGGACATGTACCCTTTTTCCTTGGCTTCATCTCATAGTAAAGTATGTGGATGTGCCTGAGTATGACCTCCTTTTGGATGGGATGGATGTTGGTGAAATTTGAGTTATCTTCCTCATCCTTGGTTACTTTCTCCCTTAGGTGCATGTATCAGTGTTGTAATCAGCTTCATTCCAAATCCATAATCTTTACTAGGATGTCTAGCTATTATTTTTTGGGGATTATTCAAAGTGCATCCCTAAAGTATTTAGATGAGAAGGAATAGGGGAGCTTTAGCCAACTAGATCTATTACCATATGTGAGTTCCAAGTGCACTACACAGAAGTGTTTCATTATGGCAAAGGTTGTCATGCTAAACAAATTATGAGGAACTCCTTAGGGATGTACCATTCCTCTCCAAATGCCTCGATGTACTGAGTGCACCACCATATTAAATGAATCTTATACTTCTAGGAGAAGGTTGGGGGAGAGGTGAAGTTTTGATATTTTAGTGCTAATGAGTCTTTGTGTATTAGAAATACCTAAAGCTTATCCTTGTCACCATCTGGCACTCTAATTTCCTCCATGACAATCATAATTAGAATTGACCACCACCAAAATGTCTCCCATGCTATGTGGCATTCAAGTGCATTCTTCATCATCTCCTCCACTATGAACTTGGTGATGTTAAACTTGACCCCTTGTACCATGTGATAGGTGATGCATAGGTAGGTCTTTGTAATATCCACCCACTGACCACTATGACATAGTTTCAAACTCACCAGGCATGCAACTGCCCTCATCTTAGGATCCTTAATGTCTTTATTTGATGTATGTTAGCACTAAAGGTGGGGAGCCCAATGATTCTACCAATGAGGTTTGTTGACAACCTCATGTGCCTCCCTAAAAAATAGAACTAATCCTCATGGATACACGAGAGGAGAAACTATACAAGTTATTTTAGCTTTTTGAAACATACCAACTCATAGAGTTAAGTTGCACCCATGGTTTCTAATTTGTCCCAAATGAAGACATCAAATAGTTTCATACCTAATTGATTCTTTGCCCCTATATCTATCACCTAGTTTTGTTATAGATCTTCCACACTACTCATGGTGTGGTGGTTATATTCTTTAAGCCAGGAGGTGTGCATGAAGGATGCCTATCTCTCTCCTACCAAAATCTCTTTCAAAAACTACATATCTCAGTAGGACATCTTTTTAAGCACCTCTGAATTGACCTCGATGATGCTTACTCATTCTACCAACTATGTCTTATTTTTTGCCATGGCTACTTCTTTTATACACACCCTCTTGGCATCCTTATGTGACTATTGTGGGCCAGAACTCATGTGTTTCTTCCCCATCCTTAATTAGTTGGTGTTGAAACATAATCTATTTATCTTATTGAAACCTTCAATTTTTATTGACACTTTTCATAGTTGTGAGGTTTATAACTGTGTCTTTAGCTCTCGATCTACGTGCACCATTAATGGTGGCCTCAACATCACTTTACTTTTTTGTTTCCTGGTTCTCACCTAATTAATGCCCCTTTCCTTTCTATGCTAGTCTCATAAGGAACACAATTTATTTTTTTACACAATCATTCACTTTTGGTATCTAGGGGTGCTCCAAGTCTCACTTTAGTAGTGTTTTGTTACTTTGGCTCTAGTTCACTCTAGTTTGCTATGCATTCTATCTATAATTTATCTTTAGGTTTATAACCTAAACCAGTCAACATCTTGCTACTTTATACCCTAATTTCATCTACCATCTTAATTGTAGGTGTTTAATGGTGTGGTGGTGCCTAGAATTCTTGGGATTCACCAAAACCCATGAAATCCATAAAAATATGCTATCATGTATACAATTAATGTGGATCTTTGTACCTCTATTTTCACCTCAATTAATTATCCTAATGGCATTTTGGTGAAGTGATGTGCAGTTCAAATGATCACTTCCCATATTTTTTTGGGTGGACGCCAACTTGTCCTGATGCTGTATCTCCTATGATTTTTTTTACTTGGCATGACCTTCACATTCCTTATGGAAACTTGGGTGTAGGGCCTCACATGCATGTGATTTAGCCTCCATGGTCCCATTTACTCTTCATATTGCCCTTTTATTCCATGAAAGCTTTCCTATCTTGGTTGATTTCGTATCTTACCTTAGCCTATCCTACCCCATACAAATACCTTATACTGGCCCTCTATTGCTTCAATCTCTAGGTGTCTTGAGCTCTTAGCATCCTGTGCACTTTTATTTCATCCTATGCACATGAGTATCTTATGCATCTTTCTTTATCACTTGGTATTCATATTTTCTAAGTTTAATACATTTCATGTGCCCATACTTAGGTGACTAGATATAGGTTTTGGGGAAGCAACCTCACTTGATCCACTTTGTTGGTAGTATGCATGGAAGTGCTGAAACAATAATCTTAAAGGCCTCAAGGCACCTCACTTTCTAAATCTTTATGCACGAAGATCTAGTGTGCCTTATATTTGAGTTTTGAAAACTTCATGCACCTATAAATTAGGTGTTTAGACTCAAACACTTGGAAAGCATCTATTCTCAACTCACCCAATTGGAATTATGCATGAATGTGCTAGAATATTTTTATTGGCAAGATTCAAAATGCCTCTTATTTGTTCATAACTTAGAACAACATAATTCATTAGGGACTATTTGGCTTATGCCAAACCTCATTTAGATCACATAATACAATTGAATCATGATTGGGGAGTTGAAGTTTGATGGCACAAGTGCCATCCTACTGCATATAGAGATTTAATCAATTGCCATTGAAATGTCCTAGGAACATCTCACCCAATAACATGTGCAACCTGTATGTGCTAGTCTCTAATATATTGTGGATGAAATATGGACCCATCCACTATATCTATAACTTTCTTGGGTGCTTGAGGTACTTAGAGTCATAAATTAATACTAATGCTCCTTGAGTTAGTACTTTGTGTTTGATATGCTTGTCATGCCAGAGGTTCTATCATGCCTTATTTATCTACTAGCTCCAGCTTGGGCATGTACCTAATCTAAGTATTCCAAGTCCTTCATCCTTGAATTTAATGATTCTTGGTCATCTAATTGACCAATTTGTGTGATTCATAATGAGGACACCAAGAACTCCATCAGTAGAATCACCTCAATGCCAAACACCAGTTGAAATGGTGTAGACTTATTCAGGTGCTTATAGGTTATGCGATATGCCCATAACATGATTGATAATTGATCATCCTAATATTTGTGACCAAAATTACATATCTTCATGAGGCATGTCCCCAATATCTTATTGAATGCCTCAGTTGTGCCATTCACTTGGGGATGATAAGGCATTATCTTATGGTGCACCACCATGTATTTTGTCAACAAGATTTGCATAGTTTCATTAATGAAGTGTGTATCCCTATTGCTAGTCAAGTTGAGTGGGCTCCCATAGTGGATTATGATGATCTCCCATATGAAACTTGTGGTAGTAGTGGTGACATTTTTAGTTGGTGTGGCCTTGGCCCACTTGGTGAAATAGTTAGTGGCTACTAAAATGTATCTCATGCCTGTGTATCATGTAGTGGGAGTAATTGGTCCAAAAAAATCAATGGCCCATTTATCGAATGGCATTTGGGTAAGAATGGGGATGAGAAGCATCTCATACTAATGGTTGGGATTCCCTATGCACTGATGTATGTTGCATATCTTGGCATAGTATTTCACATCTTGAAAAAAACTTGGCCACCACAAGACTGATTATAAAACCTTATGAACCATTGCATCTCCCATGCAATGGCCTCCTACTATCCCCTCATGCACCTTGTGTAATATAGAGTCCATTTCATACTCCAAGACACATTGGTGCAAAACTTCATCTCAGCCTAATTTGTATAGTTCCCTATTGATGAGCTAAAAAGGGGTGGCATGAACTACAAGCTATTTATTTTATTTGGTTGTCATTATTTGGGGCATAGATATAGATGTTATAAAAGTGACTATCTCTGCCAAGTCTTTAAGGGCATGCTAGATTATGTAAATTTGTGCATCTAACATATCATCCTCAACAGACATTGTTGCATTGCTAGAGTCTATATAAAATAAGTGGTTTGGGCCCAAGTTTTGTTTTTCAGGCTTGACAACAACAAAGAAATAGAATTCTAGAAATAAAACTATCCATATAAAAATGAACCCATGGAGAATGAGCTTATTCATGAGGTACATAAGCACCTTGTGGTCTATGAAGAAAATGAATGGGATGACCAACAAGTATTGTCTAAAATTTTGTGGGGTGTAGACCATGGCGAGTGCCTCATACTTGGTTGGGGTATAGTTTTGCTCTACCTTTGTTAAATTTTTACTAGTGAAGGAGATGGGGTGATCTATTTTAAATTTGACAGGATTAAACTAATTGTAGAGCTAGATGTGTCAACATGGACATGGAATGGGGTCATCTAGTTGGGAAATTATAAAATAGGCACACTAGCCAACTTGAGCTTTAAAGTCTCAAAAGTATCCTCCTATGCTTTACCCCAATAGAATAGACCATCCTTATGCAAGAGATATTACAATGATGCTAAAATCTTTGTATAGATCCTTATTAACTTCCTATAATACTCGTAGTGGCTAAGAAAGGTGCAAACTTTTTTATGTGTGGAAGGAGTCTAGAGCTGAATGATTATCATAATCATTGTAGGATCGATGAGTAGATCATTTGTATAAATGATGTGCTTGAATAGGGTTCTAAAGGGTGTTGTGAAGATACACTTCTTTAGGTTTAGGTATCTAAAGCTACCTATACCTTTCAAACATTAGATATAAGTTATCACAATGGTCCTTCATGAGACCATACACCATCTAATCATCCAGGTGAACCTGGAGGAATTTGTGGATGAAGTCTTTAAACATGGTGATCACCACTCTAGAGAAAATGATTGGTGCATTCTTGAGTCCAAAAGGCATCATGTTATATGAAATTTAACCCCATTTAGTGGCAAAGGTTATTTTGGGATTGTCCTCATCCTTAATTTTGACTTGATGGTTATCTAGAGAACCCATTAGTAGAGGTGTAGATCTCACGACCTATGACACCATCCAAAACTTCATTGATGAATGGAGTCAAGAAGGGGTCGGTGATGCAAACAGTGTTCAACATGCTATAATTGATGCAAATACAAATGCACTTATCCTTATTGATGCTAATTACCATTAGGATCACCCACTTAGACTCTTACATAGGGTAAATGACCCCTATGACCAACATTACATTAATCTTTGTCTTAACCTTGGCATGGAGGTTGGGATTCATCCTATAAGGGCACTTCTTAACTAGTCTAGCATCCCTGATTAGCTTTATGCTCATTTTACCAAGGGATGTAGGGGTGACCTTCATATTTTGATAATTATTGGGGAACAGGACTTAGAATTAATTTAAGAGATCTATAATATGTGCTAGTTCTATGTTAGACCAATAGGTGCCTAGAGTAGCCATCTTTGGCTCCCCTTATATGGTGATGTCCACCTTGATGGTATTTATTGGTGTACAATATGGTTTATTCTTTGCCTGGTGTGAGTCCTCAACCTATCAAGTTACTTTAGTTGTCTCATGAAAATATGAGTTAGGTCTTCCTTGCTAGGAGTGCTATCATCTATTTCTCATATGAGCTTCTTATTGCCGGTCAGGGTTTTCTAGTAGCACTCCTAAGTTTCATCATCTTATTCACTTACGTCACTATTGAGCATTTAGTCCTCAAAGAAAGTTTAGAGTACCAACCCTTTCTCCTTGAACATGTCTTTTAGGCACTCCTCAAGGATTTTGGTGTCCTAAAAAATTACCATCTAAATTACTTGCAGTGGTTTGATCAACTCAAAGTTCTATGAGGAAAAGGAGAAGGTGTGCATAAAATTCTCCTTAAGGGCATCCAAATTGATTATTTCATGACACATATCATTTATCACATACGATTCTCATGCCCATGTCTTCAAATTTATATAAAAGGCATACACCCATAAGTTCTTAAGGGTAGTTATGCCATATTTAGTCCATGTCTATTCACATAAGCACACATGCATTATGGGATCAATGTCACCAGAGTATGACAATATATCCAAGTCCTCATTATTTCTCCCAAATATAGTGTAAATGGCTACTTTCACATCTTGATACGTTGGCAAGTTAGACTTTTTCACTACCCACCAATGCACGATAATGATTCTCAAGGTATACACTAGTGTGCCTATTTTGTCTGTTTCTTTGGGGATGCATGATTTGATATCATGGACATATTTTTCCACTAGGTTTTTTATTTTAAATTTTGGAAGCATCGTGACCTTACCTTTGATCAATTGGAATACCTTATTTCCTTTTTTCTCATCATAAAGGACCCATCATTTTGGAGTGTGGTCAATTTTGACCCAACTAGTCCTTACAAGCTTCGGTGCCTTTGGACACACTAGGTGGCATCTATGACCAGTGGCCTCATAATCCTCTTCGACCCATTAGTCATAAATAAAATTGGTTATGTCCAAGGCTATTTTCTCATATTTTTAAGAGAGAAATCCTTGATTAGTGGGGTTAATATTCTTGATGCCTTACACTATGATGTTATATATATGGCTGATCTCATCCTCAACATCAATGCTCTCCTCGTAGGGGGGTCCTTGGTCACTTGAGAGGGGAATCACTACCCTTTCCTTGCCATTTTTTAATTTCATATATTGATGTTTGAAGTGCATATCAACATTGTTCACATAACACCATGGCCTTCTTAGAAGCACTAGATAATTATCTTGTTCAGCCAACTTGATTACCTCAAATTTCACATGGAATTTGGCACCCATAATATCTATAATGGATCCCTTCAAAATTTTGATTGGCTATGCTCAAGTCTTATTGGACATGAAGAGTACATGGGGAGAAAGCCTCAAGGCTAGACTACCCATCTTTTATCACGTGTTTTTAGTCAAGATACTGACCTCAGTGCCTATGTTGATAAGGACCTCATAAATAGACCATCCATCAATGGTAGCATTCACTAAGAGTTTTTGGTCATACTCCACATTTTGGTATGCTTGACCTCTCGCATCCTTTCCATACATGATGTAAAAACTTCAATTGACTGCTGCCTTGCATGTTCTAAAAGTGAATTCTTTAATAAGGGACATCCATTCTCTTTATAGGAGGCACAAGATCTCTATTAATTTTTGTACTTCAACATCATGACCATCTTTTTACTTATGAGGCTAGTATCCTATGCCTCTATATCTCATGCTAGTTAGATCTCTCCTTGCAATTTCTAGATCACACCCATAACCTATTGTAATATGTCTTTTTGGCATGTAAGGTCTGGATAAGTTGAAAATTTAGGTTTAAGTTGCATTATACACTTAGTGTGGCTCAAATCCCCATATTCTAGGCATAATTATGGAACTAGCACAACTGGTAGTTGAGCGGTGAGTCCACTCTGAGTAGTTTCTTGCACTTTGATTGGATCTATGCAGACTGGTTATGCCTTTGGAGTTCATCTTTCTACTTTAGGCTCATGCTTGATCATCACTATGCCCTTGCCTATAATGGGATTTCCTTGGGTTAATGTTTTGTAGAATTTAAGGCATTCTTCAACCTTGTGTGTTCCTTGATAATACCCACACATTAGATGTGTCGGGAAATCATGCTAATAGTTCTCAGTTGAACCACACTTGTAACATGATTGTAGTGGGAACTTTCCTCCACTATATCCACCACCTCACCTTTGGGCACCTCTTTGCATCCCATAGTCTATATTCTACTATCCATAGCCCTCATTTCTTTGGGATCCCTACCCTCATAATAATACCATTACCTAGTGTATGCCTCTCCTCATATTCTCACACATCTTATCAATTACATGATAATCAACTATGATATGAGTATAGGTATAGCATAACCAGTAATAAGTGATTATGCTGACCTGACTAGTACATTATAATAAAGGGTAGTTTCAAACAACACCTCATGGTACACCTCACAATTGAGAAGTAATGTGTTCACATTCCTTCAAGGTTATTTGTTCCCATTATGGCCTTTTGTATCAAAGTTGATTAACCATAACCCAATTCAATCATCTTTTAATGAACTAGCATTCAAATTTTGTAGTTGGGAGGCCATAAACATAATCTATACCTCTATAAAAGGCTAATTCCTATGTCATCACACCTAATTTCCTTGGCTCTAAGTGTGGTTTCAAATGCCTCCCAAGGGTCTTTGAATGTTTTCATGGATAGTGCCTTTTTGAATGGTACTAGTAATCCCCCAATGAACCATTATGCATGTTAGGATGGGTAAATATCATAAAAGATCTTGGAAATAAGAGTCTTGAATATATCATCATATAAGTACATGCTTTCTAATAATCCTTGGTTAATCTCTTTGAGCATGATGATGCTTTGTGGCTCAAACTCAGGTATATAGAATTCTTTTAGGAAGGCTTCCTTTAGGGTGTCATAATCAACCATAGCCTGATTAGGATCAAAATTCCTATACCAAGTATGGGAAAAATTAAGCAAAGTTATCATGAATTGGGTTGCCTTGCACTCAAACTAGGTTATACCCAAAATGCGCTAATGTAGTTCACACTTGAGTATATGCTCTACAAAATTCTCTATACCTCAATCCTTGGGTAGACACATGACCATCTGATTATAAATTTGGGGTGGGGGAGTAGCTATTATCTAAGGTGCATGTTCTCTTAGTACTTCTCTTGTTGGTGGTCCTCCAATGCCTCTAGCCATTGGGCTAGGTGCTGGTCTTGTCATTACTAGTGGCACCATGGAAGATGATGGCACTATATTACTGACTAGTGGCATAGGGCCGCTTCCTTTGGGTTATTGCTTAGGTTGTGCAACTAACATTAGATATTATAGAATGATTGCATTCATTTTTTTTGGTTGGAATATGCCTTAAGGTTTATAGGTATTGTCACTTAGCTCCTCATAAGGAATAACTTTCTCAATCATAAAATTATGGTCTAAGTCTACAAAATGGTCAAAGTATAGGTTGACAATGGGGTTAGTTATTAATATTCTATCTTCCTATGAGTGATGTAGCACATGAGCTCACACCACAAGTCTAAATGGGGTAGGTGCATCTAGCACATCTCTAATGGTCAAATTTTATAGAGACCCTAAACATTCTTCACCTATCAATTATGGAGCTTGTTCGATGGCTTCAAGGTTTCCCTGCTCTAGGTGTTACTACCATTCAAAAGATCCTTCCCCATACCCTTCCCACTTAATATGGATCCTCTCATCACTTCCAAGTTCTAGATATTCCATCAACCTATGCCTCATTTTGTTATAAGCTTGTCTCCTGATCTCTTAGGTGTCAAATTGCTTATCCCCTTCCATTGTGCTTCACTTACACATCCCCTTCTTCCTTATTATGCTTCTCATATGCTAGAGGACTTTATCCTTCCATTATTATAATTTCAAATCTATATTACACCATCAACTTCTTAGTTTAGGTGCCAAACTCTCTTATAAATGTGACTCTAGGTTCATGTAAGAATTAATATTCTACTTCTTTAGGGTAGGTGTATGTCGATAGTATGAATTCAAACACATAGCTATTCAGTGTCCCTTACCACCATTTATCTATGGCTCTAGTCTAAGTGGTGTCCAAGGTCTCAATCCTTTCTAGGCACTCTTTTATCCACTCAAGGTTTTGCACATAACTTTGACTTTTATGTGTCACATAAGTAACTAGCCATTGGTATACTTGCTCTGGTAGTTCATAAAAGAACACCTCATACATATCATCATATAGATGGGTCTAGACCCACTTCCTTAGTTTTTGTCCTCTATAGGTTGGATGACCTAACACAAATTTGTCTTCCACTTATTCCAACCAACACTTATGTTATTGAGGGAGAGTCAAAGCATCATTCTATTGCACCATTATAATAATAAAATTCAACATGTCCTAACAATGGAACTAAAATATTGTAGAAAAGTTTGGGTCTTAAGTCATCAACCTTATCAGGCACTTATCAATTTATCCATGTTAGATATAGATTTTTTACAACTTGGCACAAGCCTTGAATAATTTTTAAGTGTTCAACATTCATCACTCGACTATGCTGTCATCACTTTAGATAAGGCACAAACCTTATGCACTCACTTGAAGTGTAGTGAAGAAAGGATCAGGGCCCATGTTGGGATAGTTTTTCCATGGCACAACTCTATATTCTAAGGGGTTGGTTAGTATAATAGTAGTGGTAAGTTCATGGGCATAAGCCATTCTATGGAGGATCTGAATATCTATTAGGTTCAAACCAATATGATGTAGTTTTAGAGATTTATGGGTGCAAGCGTTTGGTTTCCTTAACTTAATGCTAGTCAAGTGCTTTGGGGGTTCAATGGAGTACTTGGATGAAGGACTTAGAATTATGATTGTGCTTTATCATAAGTATCAATTTGAGGTGCAGGGCCATTCCTATACTTAAAGAATTATCTATAAGGAGATGACACCGTCATACACTATAGAAATGCCATGAATGGGTTAGGCCGAAGGCTTATGGGAACTCAACATACATAATATAAATCTAAGCATTCAATCTATTTAAACATTTCACAAATCATTCTCATTCTAAATCTATGGTTATAACTATGTAAACTAGATTAACATTTATTAGATGTAACACCATCCATTTATATATATATATATATATATATATATATATATATATATATCAATAAAAACTTAGAATTTCTCATCTTAAAGCTACTAAAGGCCCAAAGGCTCATAGGTGAGCTTGGGCACTAAAATAGGGAGAATAAAAGGCATACCAAACTAAACTCTAATCTCTAATGGTGAATATAACATCTAGAACCAACCCTGTAGGGATTCATTACTCCAATCTCCCCTCCTCTCAGTAACTAGATTAACTCTATTTTTATAGCACTTGGGTAAATCTTAGTGTCTGGGTAAAAGGAACATGCTAGGTACCGAATTAGAACTAGATGAAATCATTCCACCAGATCCACTACTCTACTTCCATCATGCCATGATTATATCATGTGCTCACTTCCTAATGATGATTAAGTTAGAATAGAGTTAGTTAGCCACCTACTAGTTGGTTCCATAAGATGAAAAAATAACAATCATACCAAGTGATTGCCTCTTGCCCAAGTGTCTACTATATTGGTACAAGTCCTATACTTAGATAGATTTTGGGCTCAAAACTAATTTGTACCATTCTTGTCAACCATTTTTCTAGTTAAGGTCATCATATAATTTATTCTACCCATCAAATTGAATGCATAGTCAAATCTTGAATTTTTATGGTTTTGATAGCCAGATAGGCCATCAATTTTAAGCTCATGTCTTGTTTACATCATCACCAACTTGTTATCTATTGGTAGGGCCATGCCATATTGATGCCCCATGATCTTCCACTACATGAATAGGGATCATAATGTGTTTACTATTCTTTGGTCATGGTGAGGTGATATTTTTCCATGTGGCATTATCTTACTCACCTATAGCTATGATGTTATACTAAGCTACACAGACTACCTTAGGACTACAGAGTAGTAGGATGTTTCACATGGTAGTATCCCAATCACCTACCTAACTTGGGGCTAATTATTTTATATGGGAATGATCAAAGTAATGAGTTATCAGGATCATGCTAGTTGGAAACATCCCAATATTCTACTCGCTTGAAGTCTTTACCTGGTTTAATTCGACCATGGCAGTGGATCACTAGGACCATACCATGTGATAACATCCCACTAATTTGATTTCTTGAAGGATTTTTAAGTTGGAGACTTTTGGGAAAATATTTTGAATTTCTTAAGTAATTTAGAATAACAAAAAGATGCCACATGACTCTAAGCATAATTTAGAAAATTGAATAAGTCCCAGAGAAGCAAAAATTTAACACATGGCTCTGATAAAAATTACCAAAAATTGACTAAGTGTTGAAATGCTTTTAAAAATAGGCTTGGGATACTAGGAATTATGAAATGTCACCACATGGCCTCATAAATTTGTTGGGTACATGTGGGTAAGATAAATAATTCCCCAATCAATAATTTCAATTTTAAAAAGTTAATCAGCTATGTTTTTGAAAAAGAAATGGCTAGGGAAAAATCCAAAAATGACTACGGAAATTTTTTGAATGAAAGAATGAAACTTAGCATAAAAAATAAACCCAACCTCATAAAATTAAAGCTAATTTTGTCCATTTTATAGAAAAGTGACTAAGTAAAAGAATAAATATGTATGAACACCTAGTCAATCCGTCTAAAATCAAAGTACACATGGACTAAATTATTCAAGAAAAGAAACAAAAACTCTAAAATAGATAATTTGCATAAATCAAAGGTGAAATGATCTAAAAAATAAAAATTCAAATGTGTTTCAAAACACAGGCATGAAGATTGACCAAGATTTAATAGAATCATGGAAATTTAAATTTTGACTTAATGCAGTCTTAAATAAGATTTTTTAGCCAAATGTTTATAATGAAGATTTGTTTATTTAGGCTTTATTAAAATAATGAAGCACATTCAGATTTTAAATTTAGAAAAACTTGCACTTCCAAGAAGGCCATTTCAAACAAGTAACCATCAAAACTCATAAAATATATAAGACCAAACTCTAAAGCAAAAAGAGGTTCCATGTTTTCAGTCATGAAATTAGGGTGTGTTGATGAAGGCAACAAGAAGTAAGTTTATAAAATTTTGAATATGATATAAGGTTTGAGTCAACATAATAAATTTTTTTAGACTAAGAGATAATCAATAGGCACAAAGAGATAATAGATGCAAGCCTTTGTACAACGGGAAAGGTCTAGAACTAATAGGAGTAACTAAGGTCTATATTTTCTAAGTGTACAAGACTGAGGTGTTATATAATTTAGATTTAGTGTCTAGAGTTTACCCCACTTAAATCTAGTAATGAAATTATTAATTTAAAAGAAATTAAATGTATATCTAGTTGTGTATAACACACCTTGACTTTGTATAAGCCCAACTTGAGTGATTTGCTAGTGACTAGCTTACAACCAAGAGCATGTTACAATATATAATTAGTGCATATAATCTAAAATTAAAAACATTGAAATGATTTGAATAGAAAGAGTAAGGTTTAGCTGTACACCTATGTATCGATGCAACTACCTTGCCTTTTAACAACTTGATTTGAAAAGATGTATCACTATGAACCATTTAAACTAAGATTAGCACAAATGTAAATATGGAAGTGATGAACCATTTAAACTAAGATTATAAAAAATGTAAATATGGAAGTGATATATATATATATATATATATAAGGATAAAATTTCACCCAACATTGGTGCAAGAGTGAGTTTCCACTTGGGAGTTGAGATTATCTAGACCGTGTAACCCAATCATACTTATAACCTGATGAGCATGAGTTAATCCAAGTCAACACACACTATAAACTTAGTGAGGTTGGACAATGTAATCAAGTCCAACCTATAAACTTGGTAATATTGAGTGATTTAATCACCTCAACTATACTAAAAGTGAACTAGTTACTACATTAGATTGGCTCAATAATAATCCGTAATAATCCAACCTTGTGAGCTAAAGGTTGTAGATTTTTTTTTAAATTTAAAACTAATTTTTATTTTGTAATTCAGGTTCTCTTTGCAAAGCATATGCACCTTATATATGTCTCATGTTAAAACCTAGGTATAAAAATGGTACTAATGTATAGAATTATACCATAAATGTGTATTTGAATCATACAACTATAAAATTTGGCCAATTTACAACTGTGTAAGTTTGGATAACATGTTTCCAAAGCATGACCCACTAAAATCTAAAATTGAGATCTGGTATAAGTGTGGAAAACATATTTACATAACATGTCCCCACTGTATATTTGAATTTGTGAATTGTGACAAATGTGGAGAACATGTTTCTATAACATGCCTCCAATATATATTTAAATCTATTAAATGTGAAAAAAATGGAATCCATGTCTCTATCAGATGCCCCCCACTAATATGTCCCCCCCTTTTAGGTGAGGGGAAGTAGAAATTGATAGGCACCTTACTTTAAAAGGATAAGATAAATGTAAAATTTATGTATGAACCATGTAGCATGTATAAGTAGATATCTTAATGAGGTACATATCATGTGATCACATCGAGTCTTAAGATGCATGATATATATCATGGAAACATCTAGATAGTAACATTATAAGATCAATAGAAAATCAAGCACACACACAAGGGCACACAAAAGTAAGTCAAAATACAACAATCCAAGGAGACCTCAAACAAGGGACATGTTCAAATGCCACGTAATATAAGAGAATGACTTATTCAAATGTACATAAAGCAATAAAATAATATATTTAAATGCTCACATACAACAAACTATGAGATATGCAAATGTCACAATAGGAAAACGTAGGCATGGGGGCCATAATCAATGGGAGCCACAATCAATGGAACATATTCAAATGATCAAACAAATAATATAATGAAATATAAGACACTCAAGGAAGTGCATAAATGGAAAGCATGGAACATAAGAAACCAACATCAACATATGATATTATTCCATAGATATATGTGTTAGTAAAAAACATTAAATACATAGCATATCAAGTACACTGTGAAAGATATAAGCATGGATAAAGACATGTGTAAGTATATAAGATAAAAAATGTTAATGGAAAATGATCATAGAATGATGTAACTTGGATGTATATGTTAGATTACGGTTTTTATTTTTTACCATATTTATTTATTGTAAATTTTTTTCCTTCACTTGGAGTTTTCCTAATTTCATAGATAAACTTTCTTAGGTGTACTTGGAGTTACATTTTGACTAGAAGAATAGGAAGTAAATCCTTTGACCAGATATATTGCATATGGGAGGTAATCTTATATAATTGGATATCTAACCACCTTTCTTGGGGGATTTACTCATGCGCTCCTATATTTACATCTCTCTTGGTGAGCTATTATTCTATGGAAGATTGGTTTTAGCTCTTATCTTGTTTATACAATATTATTATGTATGTGATTTCATTTTATTATAGTAATTATGTTGTGTATATGTTTGAATTGTGCCTATCAATTTTTTTTGCATTCACTTGATCTAGATATCTTGGCATCCACTTTGATAATATCATGATAAAATAAGTGGATGACTCCTATGTCTAAAAGATATGAGTAGAGGAAAGTGTAACTTCCAAAAGTGCATAGATCATGTGTTTGTATATGTCTACATCACACTCAATTGATGTGTGAAACATGTGTATATATAAAGAATGATATGCCACATACCAACATATAACCAACAACATAGATGTCAAGGAGATGATAAGACCATGTGGGTTTTGAAAATATTTTTGGATATTTGATTTTTTTTTGTATTTTTAGAATATTTGAAAGAAAAAACTATCCTATGATCTCACCCAATGGATGATGATATGTATCTCACAATTTTTAACCTTGTATAATAAACTGATGATACTGCCAAAGTGCATGGATAAGTGTAATATTTGGCATTGTAGTATCTATAATGCTATATGTATGTATAGTAGGAATCTATGGTCGTAAATAAATAATAAAAGGAATGGGGGTTTATGGAACCCACAATTGACTATTATGTAGTTTATTTGAAGTAGTATTAATAGGAACATGCTTAGTTTCTCTTGGATTATTTGAAAAAACATAAGCTATCTAATGATCTCAAGAAGAGGATAAAAATCTGCAAGGAGAGGTAAATGAATAACATCTCCTAAATGAGATGTAACATATATATGCATATTAGAATAAAAAATTATATCATGCTCTTGTATCAAGGGGATGTAGTGATTAATATATTGTGCCTCTTACTCTCTGGTGATGATATATTTAAATAAAATGTTATTCTAGGATGGATTTGGTTTCTCTTTTTTGATATGTTCTATGTCCTTTGAATTTATTGATATGCCATTACTTGTATTTGTTTGTATGGTAGCTAAATATATACTTCTTGTTTTGGAAAATGATGTAAGCTTGCCTTGATGGTAAAATTATATGCAACTTTTGTTTCTATCAATCATTTCTCCTATTGAGTGTAACCATGATTTTACAAGCACAATATTGTAAGCAATTAGATTATAAATAACTTGAAAAGTAACATAACATTATTTTAAAGTAAATGAAACCCTTAACTAAATTGATTCCATACTTGTTGTAACTATAATAGTTTCATTCAAATGTTAAAACTTATTTTAAAGAGATAAGAAATGACATAAAAAAAATTTGTATTTTGATAGTCCATAACCTTGATATCTATAAATTACTTGATATTTATATGAGAAATGATAGTAAAAGGGTTTAGATATGAGGAAAGAATTATGATTTCCCCATTTTTAACTAGATTTGTAGATTTAGATTTTTCATCCTGATATTTTTATAACATTTTTTTTATAGCTTTTCCTTTCAAATCTTTTTGTGCTCTAGGTTTTGCATTTACATTTTTTTGTGTTGGGAATTATCCTTGGTACCCATATTTGTTGTTTTAGAAATTGTGATTTAGGAGAGGTAATCATAATATAAGTGGTTTTCTTGGTTTATGTTGTTAGAAACATAATGATGGGGTGAATCAATCTCTTAAAACTTTCACATGTACTTTAACATTCCTTGAACCATCAAAGCAATACAAATATATATCAATGCATAAAGAGTAATTCACATGAGCATAACACAAGAAACACACATATGAGTGAGAAAACATCAAGGGGAATAAAACCCACTGATATATGAAAATGGAATACAATATTATAATTCAAAAGATCAAATTTAGTGAAGCATAAAATTCACATAGAGCATCAACCCCAACTAGCTAAGCACCAACCCAGCTAGGCTTTAGCAAACACCCACTTGTAAGGAGGAACCAACCCCCTAAATTACTCAACACCAACTTAGCCACTTTATTGATTTGATAAAATTCACATCACCTAGTTTCTTAGTAAATTTATGATAACCACCTCTTCGGCTCTTCACACTTTTATCCCTCTCAAATTGCCTTTAGGCCTCTTCACTCAACTAGCCCTCTTCTTGAATTGATTAGGCCATCTAACCTTGATTTTATACACAATAATCATTTTAGATCTTCATGATAATTTCTATGCACCATCTTGATGGTCTAAAATACATCCTTTAACTCTTTAAAGTACAATTTCCTTTTCTTCAACTTACACATTCTCTAACCATCAATTAGGCCTATTAGGCCTTGTTCTTATGCCAAGATCTTACTCATACAACTCTTGGTCAGCCATACACACTTGATCACTTATATTTTACAAAACATATGAATTATGACATGCCAAAAACATGAATAAAACATTAAATTAGGTTGGCCATAGCTCAAATGGACCAAATCCTTCTTTAGGCCTTAAGGAGACCTAATTCAATTAGGCCTTCATTAGTACACATTACCCTTTGATCTTATTGTAACACTTTATAACACCACAAAAAAAAATAAGACTTCATATTCCACTCAAATATACCCTTAATGATCTCATATTATGTCCATGACACATTTTAGCTCCAACCACCACTTGAAACATGCCATTAACACTATTCACAATTAGGCTTGTGAACCTACAGAAAGTGTGTCTTGAACTACTAAAGATTAAGAATAATTTATATGATAAATAATGGAAATAAAATACATATAAATAAGATATATGACCTTAGTGACATAACCATATGATTTATACTTCACAACTCAGGGAAAAAGGACTCAAACCCTTCTCTACAAATAACCCACTTAGAAATACTATAATACCTTCAAGCACAATCGTGGTGATAATGACCTTAAACACCTATGTTGATACCTTTAATTAATTATGATGCATGTAGATGATCTTATGAGATCACTAGACCATTCTCATATATATATATATGTATATGTATATGTATATATATGTATGTATATGTATGTATATATATACATATATATGTATATGTGTATATATATATATGTATATATATATATATACATATACATATACATATGTATATATATATACATATATATATATATACACACACACACACATATATATACATATACATATACATATACATACATACATACATATATATATATATATATATATATATATATATATATATATACATACATACATACATACATAAATACATACATACATACATATATACACTCACACACACATATAAATATACATATACATATACATACACACACACACACACACACACACACACACACACACACACACACACACACACACACACATATATATATATATATATATATATATACATACACACACACACACACACACACACACACACACACACACACACACACACACACACACACACATATATATATAATTTGGTCAAGAGGTAATATTGGTCTTGTAGACCAATCTCATAACCTCACTGTACACAGACCTTACTGAGCCAGACAAGTCAACTTGTGAATAATTTTTTCACTATAACTACTGACCTCCAAAACTTATAAAAGACATGAGAATTTATTAAAAGTCTTTAAAAACACCTCCATGCACTTAGATTCATCTCTATTCCATGATAACATATTCCTAAACATCTCTCACTACTGCTTGGGTTTCTCATTGTTTCCACCATTAGGCATGTTAGCGACTGGCTAACTTGGGTGACCAGTTTAGCACACCCAATGGATATAAATTTACTATAAACCTTCATGGACACAAACTAAAAGTATCAAACTTTATCCTCCATCCATTTATCAAATTTGACTTGGTCAACTCTGACTACTATAACAAATTTTTAAGAAATAAGGCCTTTCTTGTAGGGTCCACTCACTCACCTAAAGACTCAATCACACTTGGAGATTATTGGGAGAGTTAAATAAAACATAAAATAATTAAAATATCCATACCAATTCATTTTGAGCATTTTATAACAACTTCTTTCATATTGGGTCACTATTAGGGTTCTTTGAGGGTTTAAACCATCTTCCACTATTAGCAATCATTCATAAAACTTAGCCCCTCATTATAAAAAATAATGCCTATAAATTTAATCTAAGATAATTAAACCTATAACATGCATATATTAGGTTACCATGAAAAGGTTACACATGCCAATGAACACTTGAAAAACCTTTTTGGGTAGACAACTCTTCAATCTGTGCACTCAAGAGGCCTTAAAACACTTTTTCAAGATTAAAACTTCAAAATTTGACCTTAAACTTGGTAAAAACACATAGGATAGTATATAATACCATTTAAAAATATCACATGATCATTCTTATCTTGAAATCTGAAACTCATACCTCCTCTGGCCACCATCTCTCTATTTGCTCTCTAGACATTGACCTGTAAACCACATTATTCCTTGAAACTAACCTTTTATCCACTATCCAAGATATACAAAACTAATATAAATTACATAAAACCTCTTAAAATTATAAAACACTACCATACATATTTCATATGTCTTGACAACAGATCATGATGCCTCATTAGGCCAGGCAGGGTCTAGAAGTGGTCTAGGTGTAGACTATGTGTGTAGGTCCTACCCCTACAAGATCACCCTAAGAATAACATGAGTGATCTAATGCCTCATATATATTATCAATCAACCTCATACAACATTTCATGCTTGTATTCATTCATCTCAACAAGACATCATGACCCCATCCACAAGACTAGACATCCTATACACATACCTTCTTAAGTCACTTACTAGGTTCAAGCACTTGACAACTTTGACAACAAAGAACTTATATGATGACCTTAACATCACTAATGTAGTCATAAAAACATATAAAAAACATGTCTTAAACTCTCAAAATCATTTCAACACTTATAAATATCATCTCTCATAGCCACATTATTTAATGACCTCATGAAGACCTTTCTTAAGAACCTTTAACATTAATTACAACATCAATGCTAAATCTCATCAATAGGAACAATACTAAAAAATCTCCCATTTTGTCATTGATGGAAAAATTCATTGAAAATTGATCATTCTAATCTCCCCACTTGGTCTTTCTCCCCTTTTAACACAAATGACAAAGTGATGTCTGTAACTCCTTGGATCACACTCCTTGCAACCAAAATACTCAACACAGAACTATGGGTTTATGAGACATAACACAAACATGCACCTTATCTCTATATACTTTATTGGAACAACTCACTTGCTATTTGAGATAATGAGCATGATTATCTCCCCCTAATTACTTGGATTCCTTAATGATTGTTAAGGGAAAGGATCACACCTAATTCCTATCTTAGGTGTTTAAATGTTACCTTTGGAAATAGTTTGGTCAAAATGTCTACAATCTGATCCTGTGTAAAAACATATTCAAGTCTGATAATTTATTCAATTATATGTTCTCTTAGAAAGAGATACCTGGTGGTAATTTTCTTTGTCCTTGAGTGCATGATAGGGTTATTTGAGATGTTTATATAATGTGTATTGTCACAATAGATAGGGATAGGACCATCAAACTTCACCTTATAATCTTTTAGGGTTTGTCTCATCCATAGAACCTATGTGCAATATGAATTTGCTGAAATGTAATCAACCTCAAAAGTGTATAATGCTAATGATGGTTGCTTATTATTTATCCATGAAACTAGTAACCCACCTAATAAGAAAGCTCCTCCACTAGTACTCTTCCTATCATCTAGATTTCCTACCTAGTCTGCATTTATATAAGATATAAAATTGAAATCCTTGCATCTTGGATACCAAAACCCATACTCCATAGTCCCCTTGAGATACTTGAATATATGTTTGAATACTTACAAATGATTCTTATTTGGATCTACTTGAAACCTTACCGCAGAACCTAATTCTTGCATGATATTAGGTTTAAAGGTAATGGTGTATAGTAAGCTTCCAATCATTGACCTATATAATGTTTGATTAACCTTTAAAGACTCATCTTCCTTGATAAAATTATACCCCATGATCATGGGTGTACTAAATACCTTGCAATCTTCCATCTCAATCATCTTCAACATCTCTCTTATGTTCTTGGCTTGTGAGATGAATACACCTTTTTCAGATTGATTGATTTATAACCCAAGAAAGAATGATAGTTCTCCTAGCATGGACGTCTCAAACTCTTCATCACCTCTATAAAGGCCTTGGTCATGTTCCCATTATTTCTACCAAAGATGATGTCATACACATATACAACTACTATAAATTTATGGTCATATTATGTCTTGATGTATAGATTACCATCTGTAACTCCTCTTTTGAATCCTTGATCTAATAGATACCTGTCCAACCTAGCATACCAAGCTCTAGGAGCTTACTTTAGACCATAAAGATACTTTTTCAATATACAAACATAGTCTTTGTCATCTGATAGTGAGAACCAATCATGTTGCTCAATGTACATTTTCTCTACCAAATTCCCATTTAAAAAGGTAGTTTTGACATCCATCTAGTATACCTTGAACCCTTTGAATCTTGTATATGCTAGAAAACAATTTGATGGCCTCCAATCTTGATACTGGTGTAAAGGTTTCCTTAATGTCTACCCCTTCAACTTGTGCATATCCATTTCATACCAATATATCATTATTCCTAATGACTTATCCATATTCATTCAACTTATTTCTAAACACTCATTTTATGCCAATGACATTCTTGTCTTTAGGCCTAAGAACTAGTCCCCAAGTCTCATTATTCTCTATTTGGTCTAACTCCTAATTAATAACATCTATCCAAAATTGCATCAAACTCTCCTGTGGGGGAGCCGTACAGTGCAGCATGGAGGTTGCAATGGGGAGATGGATCAGGTTTTGGCTGAAATGTTTACATTATGGGCAGCGAGGCATAGCTGCAGTGCTCAACGAATAAACCCTAGCCTCGTTGTCATTGAATGTACAAGGAGTCCGTTTGGGACTGAATAGCGGTGCTGAAGGAGTAAATCTTTTGTATGGCCATGGAGGGATCTCTTTCATTTTTTTGACGGAAGGAGAGCTTACTTTTGAGGAGGCTCGAGTTTGCGCGATATTGTAAAGGAAGATCTATTACTGCGTGGATCTCTATTTTTTCCTCATTTTTTCGTATTGTAGATGGAACCAAGGTTGGTTTTTCACCCTAAGTTGGACTGCCATTCTGATATGGTCTACGATGGAAAAAGTGAATGGAAAGGGGAAACTTTGTTTCCTCTATGTTGGTGCGCCTCGAGCGGTTGTTGGTTCATTTCTGAACCATGTTTTTAAAAAAAAAGCTTGTTCGACTGTTGGTGACTAGATCTAGTTATTAGCCCTCACCTTTTGTTGACTGGGGTCATGGTTCCTATTGAAGTGCTTTTCTTTGATAATGTTGATTTCCATGGCGGCGTATCCTCTGAGCTTTGCAGAGGGGAAGAATGGGTAGATGACTGAGTGGATAGATTGGGCACTGGTGATGCTGGTTCTGGTTTTTGAGGTTGCTTGTAAACCTAGTTTTTAGGCTGTATTGCCTGGTTCTATTTAGGTTTCAGGTCCTTGTAAAACCTGGGTGCTTTTATTGGTTATTTTGGTGGTTTTAGGTTCCTGAAAAACCTATTTTAGATACTGATCTTTAGTATGTTTTAAGATTGTCTTTCCTAGTGGATTTAAATGTTTTATCTTTCTTGCTACTGTTAAAGGGTTTCGGGGCCCCTTCAAAACCTGATTTTACCGTAATCTAAAACATCTATCCAAAATTTGTCTTTTCTTGATTATATAAGATTATTAGGTTCAATCTTGGATAATAGATCAACATTCTCTTGATTTAGATTACTTATCAATCTTCTCCTTATTTGCATACATGCATTCTTATTGCCAATGATTTGAGATTCAAGGTGATCTCTTTGAATCTATATTAAGGTTCCTTTTGAGTCTTATTTATCTTCAACTTATTCTTCTTCCTCATCAACTTCTATAGTCTCCTCTTCATTCTTGAAGTCTAGATTATCTAAAGTGTCCTTTAATTGTGAGTATGATTACATTGTCTTATCAATCTTCACATTGGTGCTTTACACTATCTTTTGTAGCCTCTTGTTATAACATCTATAGGATGAGATCATTGATGAGTATCCTAAGAATATGACTTCAAATGATCTAGAATCAAACTTTCCCTAGACTTAATCATTTATTTTTATGAAAAATTTGCTCCCAAACACTCTAAAGTGTTCCACATTGGTAGGTCTACCCTTCTATATTTCATAAGGAGTCTTGTTTCCATTAATCCTTATCTGTCCTTTATTGAAAATGTAGACTGTAGTGCTTACTACCTCTCTTCAATATCCATCAAATAATATAGACTCATTTAGCATAGCTATAGCCATATCTTGAACTATCCTATTCTTCTTTTTGACCACCCCATTCTGTTGACGTGTCCTAGCCACTGAGAATTGTCTCCTTATTCCATGAACCTCACATAAGTCATAAAAATAATTGGACCAAAAATATCCTCCTCTATCAAATCTTAGTCACTTGATCTTACTATTATTATCATTCTCAATAAGATCCTTGAATGCCTTGAACTTGTCAAGATTTTTTGACTTTTCTTTCAAGAATACAACTAAATTCATTCTTGTGCAATCATCTATGAGTATCATGAAGTAGCTATCTCCTTGAATGATATGAATTATTATAAGCCCATAAATATTAGTGTGTATTAACTCCAAGGTTATTATATTAAATTACTTCTTAGATTTGAACCTTCTTCTAGTCTGCTTATCATGTTGACAAGCCTTGCAAAATATGTTTGTAGGTTTGGTGATCTCAGGCATGTTCTTCATAGCCTTCTTAGTGATAATATTGACCAGATTATCAAATTTTAGGTGACCTAACCTTCTATGGCATAGACAAGTTTAATCTATATTTCTCATGAAGCATCTCCCCTTCTTGATCTAATTCAAGACATATATATTATTTTTAGTCCTCTTAGTATTATAAATTAGCCTTCTTGATTTAGCTCTCCTTATCTTACACCCTCTATCATGAAAGGTTGGTGTGTGTCCTTGATTGCACATTTGACTTAAACTAAGTATGTTATGTTTCAAACCTTCCACATACAACACATTTTGTGTCTTGGTCTTCCCATTATCCAGACTCAAGACACCTTTGCCAACTATCTTGGGAGTTATGTTATTTTCAAAACTCACTATTCCTACAACATTATTTTTTAATGAGATGAACTTATTTCTATCTCTTTTCATGTGGCTTGATCAACTACTATCTATATACCATTTAATGTCTTCATATTTAATGTGAAAGGCAGTCTGAGCTAGCATAGAATCCTCTTTGGTCTTTTTTTCCTCTTTGGAAAATAGTCCATCTTAACTCAAGCTTAATATCATTAGTCCTAAATTTATTTAATTTCCATACCAATGTTTGATTCTTATCATACATTCTAGGAGCTTCATATGTCTTGTTGAATGTTGAGGTCCTTATAAATCTATTAGAGCATAATATTTTAATGTGTCCTATATTATGATATATGTAGAAAATAATATTTTTCTACTTACCTCTTGATTTTTTACTCATTTTCCCATGCTTCCATGATGACTTATCCTTTATTTCATTGGGCTTCCTAATTGGTATTTTCATGTTGGTACACTTAAATTATTCTAAATTATCACAATCTATCTCAAACTTTCTCATCTTATCTATTAACTGCTTATGCTCAACCTTCAAGGAATCTAGCTCTATCTTTAACTGGTCATACTTAACTTCCTTTGACCTAAACCTTGTGTTGACACCTTCTAACTGAATCTTGAGATCCTTGATAGTATTATTTTGATTTTATAAATCATCAAGGGAACTTATGGGATTATATTCAAGGTCTAATTCAACTTCTTATTCACTATCATAATAGACTTCTTCATCATACATGTTATCTTCTTCCTTTTGATCACAAGACATCTTCTGCATCTTAGGATCACCTTCAAGATGTTAGAATTTTTTCAAAGGATCAGGATCTAATACCAATTTTTGGAAAAAAATGACTGAGAGGATGGGGGTGAATCACTCTCTTAAAACTTTCTTTCATATGTACTTTAACATTACTTGAGCCATCAAATCAATACAAAGATATAACAATGCATAAAGAGTCAATCATATGAGCATAACACAAGAAACACACATATGAGTGGGAAAACCTCAAGGGGAAGAAAAATCACTAATATTTTTAAATAGAATATATTCCTATAATTTAAAATATCAAATTTAGTGAAACACCAATTTTATATGGAGTACCAACCCCAACTAGCTAAGCACCAACCTAACTAGGCTTTAACAAGCACCCACTTGTAAAGAAGCACCAAACCCCTAGATGAATCAACACCAAATTAACTAGATAATTGATTTTATCACATTTATATCACCTTATTTATCAACCAATTTATGATGACCACATATTTAGCTATTCACACTCGTATCCCTTTTAAACTGCCTTTTAAGTCTTTTCACTCAACTAGCCCTCTTCTTGACTTAATTAGCTGATTTGACCTTGATTTTCATACACATTAACCCTATAAGATCTTCATGATAGTTTTTTTCACCCTCATAATGCTCTAAAATATCTTATTCATCTCTTCAAATTACTATTTCCTTTGCTTTAACTTACTCATTTTCTAACCATCAATTATACATATTAGGCCTTATTCTTATACTAGGATCTTGCTCATACACCTCATAGTTGGATATGTTTCTAATATTTTTTCACTATTTAATATTCAAAAGAAATAAGAAACTAAGATTAATGGTCAAGGGTTTGATGATACCCATATTAAGTTGCGCACCGTTATCCAGACGTTGAAGGGACTCCTCTTTGGCTATGGAGGATGACACCTATAGATAAGAATAAGAAACTCAAACAAAGAGATTGTTAGAGACAGATATGGTGGACTACCAAGCGATATGATCGGTCCTAGAAGTGCAAAGACTTCCTTGAGGGATGACAGTCCACTTATTGACAAAAAGATTGATGCTAGAAAAGAAATGGTGAAAGACTAAACAAAAGTAATAGAGATAATGCGTACCTATATTTTGCTATCAGTCTGTCACAGTTGTAGACGTCAATTAGTCTACCAGCATCGGTTGGTCAGTTGCCGATGTTGGTTAGTTTGCCAACATTAGTAGAGGTAATGGTCCTTGGATGGGTCTCAGGTTTGTGCCCGTGGTCAATAGAGGGAGTCTGGGAGTTAAAAGGGTCTATGCAAGGTTACAGGGAGACAAATAAGGTCCACAGAAGGACAAAGGTAGATGATAGGTTGTCAAAAAAGGGCAAGATAAAAGGAAGGCTTTATAGCCTCTCCAGAAAGAAAGCCAGGTCTAGTTGAAGGACGGGTATGGTCTGGTAGTATTTAGAGATAGAAAATTGACTGAGTTATTCTAAATTACTAAAATGAGAGGGCAGAAGAAATACTTAGCTCTGGTGAGATGAAGAACCAAGGTGTTGAATGCTTGTGCCTATTACGGCTGATGTCTAGGTCCCTGTGCAATGCTTCAGTCCAATCTAGAGCGACTGGTGTAGAGTCTCTATGGCAAAGTGAGCGTTAGTTAAAGTTTGATGTCTATTGATGTCTCAGAGTCTGCGAGGAAGAGAGAAAGAGAATCAGATCTGAGCGAGAGAGAGTCAATTCGAGAGTCTAAGAGCCTGTAACTCAATGTTAGAAGTCAATTTATGTAATCGACATTGGCGGTTCCACCGGCATCAACCGACAGTTGATCGATGTCAACGGGTGGAGAATGAGTAAAAGGGCTAAGGAGCCCATTCTCCATCTGCTAAGTGCATAGTCCATTGGTGAATGGTCAAAGGTCGGGCTAAATATGCATGAGAGTTAGTTAGGAGGTTAGGGAGGAGTAAGAATAGGTCTTAGGTGAGTCATGGGGTGAGAAAAAGTCTAAGGGCAAGGTGTCCAAGGTGAGGTGTCCTAGGTGAGGTGTTGAGGGTGAGGTGTCAAAAGGGGATGATTAATTTAAAATAAGTATTTTAAATTAATAAAGTGTTGGTTAGGACCAAGGAGAGTTGACATAATTTAGGTGTTTACATTTTCCCCTTTTTATCTTGTTGGTTGTTCTTGATGAACTGCAAGACAAAAATAAGGTGTTAGTTGCCCCAAGTATGGTGATGAGGTATTCCCCCTCAAAGTGGGAGTCAAGGGAAGGGAACCTAAAATCGATTGCCAATTTGATAGGCAGTGGATGGGTTATGGTGAAGTTTGAGTGTGAACGCTGCAATGGTTGAGATTGCGTGTATACAACTTCACATGATAAATAGGTCAAATTATCATAGTAAAAGGTTGAGGAGTGCTAAAATCAAAGTAATCAGGCCCCAACATTTAGTCGTAGATGATTGGGTTAAATGATCAAAGCTGTAGCTCCAATGGTCATCATGTTCCAAGTCTCCTGGACTTAGGAAGTGCTCCTGGAAAACACAAAAATGTCACAAGTAGTGGGGATCAACTAGAGCACAATCTGATACTTGTGAGGGTTGTAATGTGAAGTGCGCACAATTTTGCTATCTATTCATGAGATAACATACATGTAATCAAAACAACTAAGGCAGAGTTGACTCAAAAGTGGTTATGGTCTGAGGAGATAGGCGTAATCTCCATGGTCGTTGGTCAAGTCAGATTGAGATATAAGTGAGCTCAAGGGTTATTGTTGTGGTCAGGGAGATGTATGTGATCTCCAGTGTTGGGTGTTGTCATGGTCTGAAAGATGTATGTGATCTCCAGTGTGCCCCATGAGAAGTCAAAGGTGACTTCTACAGTGTCAGGGCTAGTTGTTTGGTCGTGGTTTTGGATGAGGTGTTTGGTCATGGTTAAAGGTGATATGGTTGTTCCATTAAGTAGATGGATGAACAGATGGCTGTTGTCTTTAGGGAGATGAATGGGGGAATGGTCGAGCTAACCTCATAAGACTGAGTGCTGCCTACATAGCCCCTATTGTAAGGGGCATCAGGCCAATGTAGTTCAACAAAAGGGTCCAAGTGGTCGATAGTTGGTCAGGTTAGAGATGTCAACATTTCTCATATGTGTGATGGTACATTCTTGAAATGATGAAGATATGATGATGTTATAGCCTTTTCTATATTATGTGATGGTGTATTTTGTAACATTGGTAATGTGGTCTTTCATCCCTGGCAATTTTCCATATTGGTGATGGTGTATGCTAAAAATGAATTGTAGATGATGCTATAGCCTTTTCCATATTGTGCGATGGTGTATTCTATAACATTGGCTGTGTGTGGTTGATAGTTTCCATGTGTATTGTTTTCCATAGAAACTAGTGTGAATGGGCTAAGTCATGTTAGTGGTCTGAAAAAGGTTTGGTTTGGTTTGGTTGGATGTGACCAAGATGTATAAGAAGTGAAAGGTGCATTTCTCTTTCATTGACAAGGACTATAATGATAACATAGATAAGGTTTTTTCAAACAAAAGCCCCGTTCATGCATTACGTCATTGACTATTAGTTTGTGTTAGAAAAGTAGTCAAATCACTTGACGTTAAGTGAGCTCGAAATCCCTTGAGTATGTTGGGGTGATAGGCATGATTGTGTGAGATGTAAGGATAGGGTAACCCTTTTTAGTAGGGACAACTTTGCCCCTTTTTATAGGTGACCCTGAGAATGACTATAGACAAGTCCATGACTTAATAATTTGTCAGTCATTTTTTTTTTGGGGCTGATCAATGCAGGAAGGTACACTTAGGGATATTATTGTGTTTTATGGTCATGTTGTGCTGTGTATGTAGCAAAATTTGGTCATAGCCATCTTTCGAGGGAATGGTCTATATTGTGCTTATTATATGTTTGGATGTCTCTGAATAGCTATCCTTCAAGGGAGCAGTCTATTTTATTACAACAATGATGCAGCTATCCTTTGAGGGAGCAGTCTACATTTATAGTTTATGACCTTTGAATAGGCATCCCAATTTTATAGTTTCATTTTTGATTGGACTTTTGGTCATGGACTTGACTATGGAGGTTTAAGGGTTCCCTTTTATTAGGACAAGGCATTCATGCTTGACAAAGGGGTTGAAAGAAATAAGAATGGCAATGATGGGTGTTGCTCAAGGGATGAGCTCAAGTTAATCATCAAGTGAATGATTACTTGACTAACAGTAGAATGGTCGTAGACGTAAGGCATTAAGAGGCTTAGGTTTTAATCGGCCTTCAAAATAAGATAGATGATAAGTCCCTAATCCATGCTTATGTGTCGATGTAAGGTCCGAGTCAATTAGGAGCAAACTTGCCCCATTTGCTTCGTTCCAAATTGGTCACATGTTGGTTATTGTTGTAGGCAGGTTTTTGTCGATGTTGGTCATGAAGTCGATTAGTATGATGTTGGTTAGTATGTTGTTGGCATTTGGGACAATGCCGAACATAGTTTTTGTAGTCTTGGTTGATAGTGGGCCAATAATAGCCCAGGCAAAGGATGCACTTGGCAATCAAGTTATCACTAAAATTTCCCCCACAAGTCCTATCATAGACTTGTGTGATGACATGGGAAGTCTTAGTGGTTGTTAGGCATTGGATAAGGAGGTTGTCTTGACCTCATTTATAGAGATTTCCCCCCAGCATGGTGTAGCGAGCAGTGCTTTTGATAAAATCCCACTGTCCATTGCAAGAGAGATTGGGAGGTATGATAAAATATGTCAAGTAGTCCACAAGTCACTTATACCATACGTCATGTGGACTAGAGAGGTTAGGAAGAATTTCCCCCAGTGATGTTGGTCGAGACATGTCCAAGATAGAAATCTTAGGTTGTGTTGGTTGAGAGGTCTTGACAAATAATGTATATGTCAAAGGTGTAGAAGTATGGTATTTTCCTTTATCCTTCACGGTTTTGGACCTAATGGCCACATCAATTGTGTTGATTTCGAATAAAGGAGTGGATGGTGGTAAAGGGACCATAGTTTTGTATGGGGATCCCGATTTAGGTGAAGAGGTTTGGGAGGCATGGGATAGTGTCAAATTTTTGTCAAAAGAGTGGTCAGAAGAAGCCTCAATATGAGGGGTGCCCTTTTTCAAGTGTTCACGAATAACAAGCTTAAGGGCATAACAATGCTTAGTATCATGCCCAAGTGTGCAATGATACCAACATATTTTAGTGTCATCGAACCAAGATGGTTTTGATCTGAGAGGTTGATATGGTTTAATAGGTGGAAGAGTGATGCTAGATGACTGCAACAATTGGCATAACATCAAATCATAGGAACCCACTAATGGCTTTGTGCTTTTTGTTGTAGTTGGGGTTGACAACTCCTTTTTAGGAGTTGTTTGGGGAGTTTGTCATATCATCTTTTTCATGGGTGGTGTGGCCCCATGTGTAGATGACACTTTATTGATGAGAGGTGTTGGATTAGGGAGCACTCCTATTAAGGTAGAAGGATGTGGGCCCAAAATAGAGGGCGATGATGATGGTGGGGGAAGAGTTCTTTGATGTGGTTTAGTAGCCTTCTTTAGTTTAGTGTGAGGACTAATATTGGGCCAAGCGAGGTTCAAGTCTACCTTCACTTGTGGGTGAGTGAGGTTTGAGAGGCATGGGATGGTCATGGCTTCTGTGTGTGGTCGAAGAGCGGGAAAAGTATGATCCCCCATTGAAGGTGAGACAACCGGCATTGGAATCATCAAGGCATCCTCCAATATGGGAGAGGTCAAAATAGCCTCTTCTACATGTGAAAGAGGGGTGGATGGAGGACTAATAGGAGAAGAAGGCTCTTCTACCTATGGTGGACAAATAGGAGAAGAATACTCTTCTACCTCTAGTGGACAAATAGGAGAAGAAGACTCTTTTATCTCTGGTGGACAAATGGGTTGGTTAACCTCTTCAGACTGTTGAAGAGGTTGGTTAGAAACCATGTCGACCGTGCGTATATTACACTCTTGAAGGTCATCAACTATGGTCTGAATGTGATTTTGACTAGGGGGATGGTTAGGGAATGGTTGTCTAAAGACATCCATGTTTTGGTTAGCCAATGCATTTGGGTTATCCAAAACGAGATCCACCTTGTCCAACATGTCTTGAATGATGCTCTTAAAGGTTTTGTAGTTGTCTGTGTCATGACCTTTGACACAGTGGTAGTGACAGAAGTCATTTTCCATATACCATGTAGGGATGGATTTTGAAGGGTCAAATTGAGGTGGTCGAATTTGAGGGAGATTGAGGACTCCCTGCTTGATGAGTTTATCCAACATAGAAGCATATGACTCTCTTATTGGAGTGTATTGACGCTGTACGTATCGTTGTTGGAATTGTTTTGTGATGTATTCTGATGTTGAAGGTTGAGACTGGTTAGTTGTGGTTGAAGATGATAGTCTAAGGACCACAACATTTGCCAATAGTTTGGACTTAGAGCTAGAAGAAGAAGGTTTGGATGAAGAAGGGTCATTGGATTTTGCATTACTATGCAATTTGACCTTGTCTTCTTCGACTGCGTGGAGTTCAAGCTTTTTGGCCATGGTGAAAGCTTCGTCAAATGTGTGGAATGTTTGAACCCACAAGGTGGAAGAGATGTGCTTGGCACATGCTCGTGAAAAGATCTCAATGAGCTCATTTTGAGGTAAATAAAAGGAGAGTTGGTTAATCAAACCTCTCCAATAGGCAACGAAGTCAGCAGTTGACTCGTCATCAAATTGTTTAATAAAATAGAGGTTTGTAATAGAGACCTTCTTAGTGATGTTGATTGAAAAGTGGTCAAGAAATAGTTGAGCGAGTTGAGTGAAGGAAAAGAGTGAATGACTAGTAATAGAGTTATACTAGTCAAGGGTGGCCCCCAAAAGTGACATGGGGAACATGCGAAGTAATAACGCATCATCGTGTGCTATAAGGTAACAAGCATGTCTAAACGCTCGTAGATGTTGCTATGGATCCTCTTTACTCTAAAAGTGAGTAAATTTGGGGAGTTTCCACTGGCTAGGATAAGGTCTAATAGGGACCAAAGGGTGAATGGGTTTGTTGCATATTTATTCATATGAAAGCAATTTGCTTGAACCGAAAATGGATGTCTCAAGGTTAGACATCTTATCCATCAGCATCTTGATTAGATCTACTAACGGATTGGTAGGTGGAGTACCTCCCAGGTTGTAAGGTACTTGGAAGGTGTTAGGAAGGGTGTATGATGTACTAGGTTGCATTTGTATAGGCGTAACATATTGGTAGTTCATCATAGGGACTGATGTTGAGGGCAAGGGGGCGTGTGCCGCAAAGTTAGAGGGCACAACTTGACTAGGTGCCACCAAAGGTGATTGAATATTGGCGACACTGGTTAAAGGGTAGGTGGTCACTCTTGTATTTGTGGGCACAAGAGTGTGTGGGATAGAGACAACCAAGTTTTGAAAAGGTGTCAAACTTTATTGAATCGTCTGTGGTTGAGGGGGTACAAAAACCCTGGTGGAGGTAGGTCTAGAAATGGAAGTGGAGGCCCAATTATGGACATTGGTCATGGTTGGGTTAATGGTTGAGGTAATAGCCTGAGTTATTATGGGTTGGGTAGCAGAGGCTGTTGAGACCTTTGCCACTTCAACCAAGGAAGTTGGCATCCCATAAATGGGATTACCTGAAGGGTCTCACATTTGGCTTCTCGCAAGATAGTGTTGGAGAGCCTTAACATTATGGTCAAAGAATCTCTCAAAGTTTTTATCCCCTTTGAGAACAATTGGATGTTGGTCGGGGGTAGGCTAGACAGGAGTATGTTCAATGTTTGAAGTATGCTCCATTTGGGGACTTGATATGAAAGGTGAAGGTGGAAGTGGTTGTTGCCTCGCGTGGTCAATAAAGGATTTGGTTTGACTGCGTGTCAAATCCATCCAAGGTGAAATGTGTCTAGGTTCTAGAAACTATATATTTCAGTTTCAAAAAACTAGAAGGGGTGTTTTACAGCAAGAAAGTTAGGTTTTAAGCTTGCTATTTTGGAAAACATTTGTTGACAGTGACCGACATCAGTTGAAAACCTGATGTTGGTGAAGATATGTTGCCGACGTCAGTGGAAAAATTGATGTCGGTAAGTAAAAGTTGCTGACATCGATTGAAAAACTGATGTTGGTGTCTGTGTGTTTCCAAAAACTCAGAAAATTGAAAGTTTTTGGAAGAAAAAGAAAGCTCTGAGTTGTTTAAGAACTTAGAATAATGCATCCTTACCAGCTCAAAAAACTAGATAAAAATAGAAAAGTAGATGAAGGCAAGCAACCTCTAAACGTTAATTCCTAAGAATAAATTTTAGAGTCGTGGTGGCTTATGCCTTAGAAGAGTGTGTTTGGGAAGTTGGACTTTTTAGAACGGGTCCTAAAAGAGGTAGTCTAAGGTTGGTTTCAGGTTAGTTTTGGTGCTCAAAATCTATATTAGGTTTTGTACGTGGCTTGGTGCTAGGAGCTTGCTCCCCTCACTTCACGAGCCCAGAGCCAAGCTGGGTTGCTTAGCCAATATATAATTCACCTAGAGTTTATACTCTGCCAGAGAATAGAGTGGGTTCTCCCCTTGGTAGTGAAGTACAAGTAGGATTACCAGGAAGGGTAAGGTATCTGCTAGGTGGTGAAATCCTAGTCAGGCCTTATCTCAGGTATGTTATATGTTTAATTTTGTGGATGTGGTCAGGTCGTATAACATATGTGCACTACGCTTTATTCATAATGCGTTTAATTACTAGATGAGCTAAATATGCATTCAAGCAGGAGTGAAATACATTTAATCTTTAACCCAAATTGAAATGTTTGTTCAGATGCAGACAAGTGGGAAAAGGTTTAAGAGCATGAATTTCACTACTCTAAGATGCAAGAAAAAGGTGACAAGAAGAAAAATAAAGAAGTTCTTTTTAACTTGTGCTTATGGTTTATTTTTGAAAGACAAAGATAAAAGGAAGGATGCAAGAAGATAAATTTCCCTAATGCAGCTATATGAAAGTTTGATTTTAGAAGGAAAATAAATGAACCCAAGGAAAAATCCAGGGTCCCACTGAGCATGCCAGAATATTTCTACTCTTTTTTCACTATTTAATATTTAGAAGAAATAAGAAACTAAGATTAATGCTTAGGGGTTTGATGATACCCGAATTAAGTTGCGCACTGTTATCCAGATGTTGAAGGGACTCCTCTTTGGCTGTGGAGGATGACACCTGTAGATAAGAATAAGAAACTCAAACAAAGAGATTGTTAGAGACATATATGGTGGACTGCCAAGTGATATGCTCGGTCCCAGAAGTGCAAAGACTTCCTTGAGAGATGACAGTCCACTTATTGACAAAAAGATTGATGATAGAAAAGAAATAGTGAAAGACTAAACAAAAGTAATAGAGATAATGCGTACCTATATTCTACTGTCAGTCTATCATAGTTGCCGATGTCAGTTAGTCTGCCAGCGTCAGTTGGTCAATTGCCAATGTCAGTTAGTCTATCGACGTCGGTAGGGGCAATGGTCTTTAGATGGGTTTCAGGTTTGTGCCCATGGTCAACAGAGGGATTCTGGGAGTTAAAAGGGTTTGTGTAGGGTTACAGGGAGATAAATAAGGTCTGCAAAAGGACAAAGGTAGATGATAGGTTGTCAAAAAGGGGCAAGATAAAAGGAAGGCTTTATAGCCTCTCCAAAAAGAAAGCTGGGTCTAGTTGAAGGACAGGTCTGGTCTAGTAGTATTTAGAGATAGAAAATTGACTAAGTTATTCTAAATTACTGAAATGAGATGGCAAAAGAAATACTTAGCTCTGGTGAGATGAAGAACCAAGGTGTTGAACGCTTGTGCCTATTACGATTGATGTCCAGGTCCCTGTGCAATGCTTCAATCCAATCTAGAGTGACTGGTGTAGAGTCTCTATGGCCAAGGGAGTGTTAGTTGAAGTCTGATGTCTGTTGATGTCTCAGAGTCTGAGAGGAAGAGAGAGAGAGAGAACTAGATCCGAGTGAGAGAGAGTCAATTTGAGAGTCCAAGAGCCCATAACTCGACATTAGAAGTTGGTTTATGTAACCAACATTGGTGGTTCTACCGGCGTCGGCTGATAGTTGACCGACGTCGGCGAGTGGAGAACAAGTAAAAGGGCTAAGAAGCCCGTTCTCCATCCGCCAAGTGCATAGTCCGTTGGTGAATGGTCAAAGGTCGGGCTAAATATGCATGAGAGTTAGTTAGGAGGTTAGGGAGGAGTAATAATAGGTGTTAGGTGAGTCATGGGGTGAGAAAAGGTCTAAGGGTGAGGTGTCCAAGGTGAGGTGTCCTAGGTGAGGTGTCGAGGGTGAGGTGTCAAAATGGGATGATTAATTTAAAATAAGTATTTTAAATTAATAAAGTGTTGGTTAGGACCAAGGGGAGTCGACACAATTTAAGTGTCTACAGGACATACATAATTTATAACTTATATTTTAAACAAAATAGGCCTTATGAAATTAAAAACATATTAATAAACATTAAACTGTGTCGTCCATAGCTCAAATGGACCAAATCCTTCTTTAGGTCTTAAGGAGACTTAATTCAATTAGGCCTTCATTAGTATACATTACCCTTTGATCTTCTTGGAACAATTTCAAAAACTACACATGGAAATAAAACTTAATATTACACTCAAATAGACCCATAATAATATCATCTTAGGTCATGACACATTTTATCTCTAACCACCACTTGAAGCATGCCATTAGCACTATTCACAATTAGGCTTATGAACCTACATAAAGTCTATCTTGAACTACTGAAAATTAAGCATAAGTTAGCTAATAATTCATGGAAATAAAACATATATGAAGAAGATATATAAACTTAATGAGATCACTATATTATTTATAATTCACAACTTAGGGTAAAATGACACAAACCCTTCTTTGTAAATAACCCACTCAAAATTGCTAGACCACCTTCAAGCACATTCATGATGATAATGACCTTCAACACCTATGCAGATACCTTAAATGAATTATGTTTCATTTATATGATCCTATTATATCATTATAACATTCTCAAATAGATATATAATTTGGTCAAATGGAAATATTGGTCTTATAGACCAATCTCATAACCTCACTGAGCCAGACAAGTCAACTTGTGAGAAACTTTTTCAATAGAACTAATGACCTCCAAAACTTATAAAAAACATGATAATGTATTAAAAGTCTTGAAAAAACCTCCATGCACTTTGATTAATACATATTCCATGGTAACATATTGCTAAACATCTTCTCACTACTACCTAGGTTTCTCACTATTTATACCATTAGGCATGTTAGTGACAGGCTAACTTAGGTGACCAATTTTTCAAACTTGAGGGATATAAATTGTATATAAACCTTCATGGACAAAAAAAAAGTCTATTTTTTTTTCTTCCATCCATTTACCAACTTTGACCTGGTTAACTCTGACCGCTACAACATTTTTTTAAGAAATAAGGCCTTTCCTATAGGGTCCACTCACTCACCTAAAGAGTAAATCACACTTGGATATGATTTGGAGAGTTTAATACAACCCAAAATCACTAAAATAGACATAATAATACTTTTTGAGCACTTTAGAACAACTTCTTTCATATCGGGTCACTATTAGGGTTCTTTGAGAGTTTAAACCATCTTCCACTATTAATAATCATTCATAAATCTTAGCCCCTCATTCCAAAAAATAATTCATAAAAATTTGAGATAAGACCCTTCCCCATATACCATGAATATCTCAATTTCCCATGCAGAAGTTACACATGCCAATGAACACTTGAAAAACATTCTCGTGTAGACAACTCTTCAACCTATATACTCAAGAGACCTTAAAAGATTTTTTCACACCTAAAAATTTGACCTCATAATTGGTCAAAAAACCTATGAAAATATATCATACCACTAAAAAATATCACATGCTCATTCTTATCTTGAAATTTGAAACTCATACCATTTGGCCACCATCTCTCTCTTTGCTTTCTAGACCTTGACCTATAAACCATATTAGTCCTTAAAACTAAACTTTTTTCCACTGTCTAATATCTCAACACCTAATATACATGTAATACAACCTCTTACCATGATCAAACACTACCATACATATTTCATGTGTCTTGACAATAGATCATGATGCCTCATTAGTCCAGGCAGGGTCTAGAAGTGCTTTAGGTGCAGGCTATGTTTATAGGTCCTACCCCTATAGTTCATCCTGAGACTCACATGAGTGCTCTAATTATTCATATACATGATAAATAAACCTCATAAAACCTTTCATGATTGTGTCCATTCATCTCACCAAGCCATCATGACCCTTCATGCACAAGACTAGGCATCCTATACACATACCTTCTCAAGCCACTTACTAGGTTCAAGCACTTGACAACTTTGACAACAAGGACCTTCTATGCTGACCTTCACATCACTCATGTAGTCATAAGAACATATAATAAACATGTCTTAAAATTTCAAAATCACTACAACACTGATCAATATCCTCTCTCATAGCTACATTATTCAATGACCTCATGAAGACCTTTCTCAAGAACCTTTGACACTAATGAAAACATCAATGCCAAACCTTATCAACAAGAACAATGCTCAACATATGTATTAATGATATGATCACCACTACCTTTGTGACTTTTTATTTTGTTCTTTAATGAAAAACAATAATTTGTACAATGCCCTTGTATTCTATGATATACATAATAGTACTTAGATTTGCTGATAGGAGGTCGAGTAGGTAATTTGATCACTTTGTTTCAAATCATTTATTTTAGGATTTCACTTGGAATCTTAGTATAATTGTGGTCAATTTTTTAATCACTTGTTTTATATATTTTTTATATCTTTGTACTTGGATAAGAAACTTTGTTTAGTGAAACATTGGTAGATGAGTATGTAAATACATGATTAACACTACCATGTGTTGTACTTTTAGGTATGTAATCTTATTTTCTAACAATGTGAACTTTGAAATAAAATTATTTTTACACTCTTCTATTGACTTGCACATAAAGATGATTTGATCTATTAAGGCTTCATAATCACAAACCCTAGTTGATTAAAATTGAATATACATACATACACCATCTACCTTACTCATTGAAGGAGTGACAACATGGACATGGTTAGAGGGATGGTATGGAGAGGCTTGATACTATTGCAATAAGAGTTGTAAAGAGGGATTAAATTCTAATTTTATTTTAAAACCCTCTCATTATATCGATCAAGTTGGTTTCTCTTTTTAATTTATTTCATCATACATGAAATGTAAGAGGTAAAAAATACCATTATATACTATAAAATAAATTATTTAAAAGATATATCCATATTAAACATGTTTGTATGAAAGAGGAAATATAATTTTTAAAATTTTAAACACTTTGAAATCAAAATTGAGAAAACAATAAATCAGGAAACCCTAGGTCAACTAGGGTTTTGAGACCAAAGGTGAGGTTCACCAAATGTTTAAACCTAAAATATATATTAAAGAATATATGGTTAAATGGGATAGAGATATCCTAGGGCATAAGGGTGATAAACTATCTCTATAGTAGGCTATTAATCACAAATTCAAATAAACAATATTATGAATTTAAATACTAATATATGCTAAAGATAGTAAACATAATTAATTATTGATATTTTAATGAAATGAAAATAAGAGTACTTAATTGGATTACTATGCGCATTCAGATATGATATAAAAAAATCTAGAAATAGACCGAGTCTAGATTTTGGACCAGTCTCTAAATTCTAGAAATTTGATCTCTATGGCCTTAGGTACTTGTGTTGACCTTGGATGCTTATGTCAACATTTTTATCTAACCTAGACAAAAGTCTCATATATTAATACTTTTTGGATCTAGATACAACCAACTAGAATATTATGGTTTCTATGACACCTTCACTCTAATGTGTTTAGATTTGCATTATGGGTTGTCACTCTTGTCAAATCATCAAAGCCCTAGCCTTGATCTTCATAGTGACCTTGGAAAAAATAGGTTAGTGGGATCACAATGTCAAGCTAACCCAAAAAACCCCTATATCATTGGGTACTTATTACATAGAAACTACTCTAAATATGGCCTCAGACTAATGCAATTATCTCCTAATATGTTGGTTCATGTGTGTACAAGGGTGCAATATGTGGAAATCAAAAACAACATTGACCTAGCTTTTAACTTAGAAAATATGACTCATGGGATACTACTTCAATACCTTAGTCATATAGATATGTTGTCCCTATGATTGATATGGAAATAAAAGAAAAAAGGGAAGATTTTCTCACTTGAGTGCTTTAGGTAAGTTGCCTTATGAGTTTTTAGGTCCGTGCTTAGTGAATAATGAATGAAGATTGATAATGCATATATACCAATAATTTTGGAGAATATATAACATTAAATAACATAGGTTGACCACATGGATATTTTTCATTTTAAAAGTGGATGAATTTAGGGAACTGGATAATTATGTTGGAATAGGACACTTGTATCAATGTAGGCCTCTGACTAGGACGTAAGTGTTTGGGTAGCTAGAAAATAGGCATGGGTCTAGAACTTATAGAGATAGGAGATAAGTAGGTTATAAAATTATGAGTATGTTAGAAGGTTTGAGTCATTAAAATAACATTGGTTGGATTAAGAGGTAAGGAATAGGTACAAATAGATATTAAATGTGAGCCTTTCGATAGTGGGAAAGGTATAGATCTAAGAGAAATAACCAAGGTATACATTTTCAAAGTGTACAAGACTAAGGTGATATGCAATTTAGATTTAGTGTTTACATTTATATATTTATATGTTATTCCTTATTCCTCATCCACTTCAATCAATATTCATCATCTCTAAATAGGCTTTCACTCCTAAGGTTTTGAGTAATTCTAGTGTGCCCATAAGTGAAACTAAATCAAATATCATCTCATCCATAACTTTTTGGATTGTGAAATATAATATCTCTCTACCTTTGATTTCCTCTATGCCTATTATTATTATTATTATTATTATTATTATTATTATTATTATTATTATTATTATTATTATTATTATTATTATTATTATTATTATTATTATTATTATTATTATTATTATTATTATTATCATTTTAGTTAGATTAATGTCTAGATTTTCATTGTAGGGATCATCACTGGTAGAGGTTTATGCTTCATATTCTATGGTCCTAATTATTTTCATCATTATATCTTATATTTATTTCCAATTCATTTGTTTTTAATAAAAATTTAAGATCCTCCAGTGTGTTTTTATTGTCTTAAGATGCAAGGCCACAATAATTGCTCAAATGTAACACAAAATTATTCCTATGGTTGGAAAAAAAACTTATCATAATGAATCACTAGTCCTTGTTATTTAAAAAAAATATATAATTACTTTATCCCACCATGATTCAATTTATTTTAATGTTGATTTAAAAAAATCAAATGGATACTTTCCTCTAGAAATTAGATAACCAAACTATGTGTGACACCACCTAGCGTTGACATAAAATATGTAACTTCATTATAAATGTTTATGTGGTCCAATACGACTTTAGTTGGAGCTAATATAGTGAAAATTTTAGTATTATAGGTTATTACTCAATTAATAAGTGAATTCACAAGATTTTGAAGAAGGTACATTCATCCACATACACAATACACAAATATTTCCTACTCTAACTCTATATATTCATATATATAAGTATAAAACATTCATTACATTTTTCATTTCTCTTTAATCTACAATTAAAAACTCTCTTATACTATATTATATATATTATCCCTCTATTATCTTCCTATCCCATCATTAATACAATATTATGGTATAAATATAGACAATATACCTATATAGTCCAATGGTCATGTCTTTGTGAGATATGTCTCTTCTTTAGATAGTGTTTTTTGTTACCCAAGGTCCCTTGCCCCAAGTTGGTAGAATCCTTTATCTCATCATCATAGAGAAGATTTTTATGCTATAGTGAAGTTGTAGTCTCCATGGTAATTATTCATGACTAGTGTCTTCTACTAAATAATCTTGCCAACAACCCTTAGCTTTGTTTGAGACAACATATTTATGTCCCTTGTTTGAGACATCCTTACGTCCCTTATATTTAAATCTTGGTATTGTTTGATGTGACATATTTTATGTCCCTTATTTGTGAGATATTTATGTATATTTACTGTGGAACTTGGCCTTTTTTGTTATGACATCTTCATGTCCCTTTTATATGGCCCTTAGCCTTATGTGTGACAATAATTATTGAGATTATTATGATTGAATGGTGCTATGATCAATATCATGCAATTTTAATACATAGTCTTATTTAATTACAATTCAATGATGGTTATAACTATGTGATTCATTGATACATCTATCTAGACATGACATTTATATGACCTACATTACATATGTTACATACATGCCTTGATTTACATATACATTTCTATGATGGTATACTCTCAGGGTAAATTTTAAGATCCCTTATAAGAAATCCCCTTGGATTTCATTGGTGAATTTATAGATATATCTTTCAAAGTGATGGTGATTAGTATCTAATTATATGTAGGTGTGTTGGCAAATCCAAGGAGAGAAAATTCACAACAATTTTTTTTTCTTTATGTACAACTAGACAATTATATAATGTAACTTGACATATTCAAGACTGGTCGGTTGCATGATACAACTAGCTAGTTACACCATACAACCTACTAGATTGTGCATCTAGTCAGTTACACCTTGTAACCAACCAAATTGTGTAACTGGTCAACTTGTACATCTGGATGATTGTATCATGCAACCAACTGACTTGTGAATTTAGTTGATTGTACCATGAAACCAATGGACTTTTGCATCTAACCAATTATACCATTAAACTAGTAGACTTGTGTATCTAGTCAACAATATAAGCCAATTGATTGCATTGTGCATCTAGCTAGTACATAAGTCATCCAATTATATGTGGGATCTAATTGGTTGGTTGTATGATGAAACTAACTAGCTTATAAGTCAATCAATTACTTTTGGGCATGTGCCTACATCATGAACTAGAGGCTATCATGTGTCCATAAAAACTTATATATATGATTATTTACCTCATTTCTTACATTTTTTCAGAGTTTTTTTTCTATTTTAATATTAAAAATACTTAATCTATGACATTGACAACCATGACATTGACAACAATGACATGGCTTCCACAGCTACAACATCCACAGGTGCATTATGTAAATTTGTTTTCAAAAATTTATTGTGTCCTAAAATTATTAGAGAACTATAATAGCTTGAAACATATAATTATTGAGTTGACCAATGTAGTTTTTGAGGCCTGGTATACATAGCTCAATACAAAACATACACAAACTTGCTCAAATACCTCATGTCCTATTATGATAAAAGTGAGACAAGGTTTAATGTCATTGTCAACTTAAAGTTTCCTTTGTTGGTATGTATCCTTTAGATATCCATTGTTTGATAGGTATTCCACACCAAAATTCTAACCATGTCACCGTGAAATTAATATTAAATGATAGTGATCAAATATACTTGGAGTCTTTTTATAACTTACTGATTGATCCATCTAGTACTTTTAACATTATTATTCAAATTTCAAATTCAAGTTATTTTATTTGTCATATATTTTTATTAATGTACTAACTCATGTTTTTGGATTTCATTGTAGCAAATTGTTCAAAAAGGGGACGCCAAGTTCAAAGTGTATCAAACCCATTTATACAAGCCATTATTGAATTTTTCCAAGCCAAAATAATTTTACAAGGAATACCATCAGACATTCCCTTTTGGGTTATTGTCTATATTATTCATTCTCTTATAGGACTAAAGTATGACTAGTGTACATTTATATATAATAGGATTAGATTGGAGTTGAATTATGCTCTTTTCAATGATAATTCTATAATTTTGTGTATCAATTTTATTCTATCTTTTTACTATAATACTTTTTATGGCCTACAAAATTCAATCATACCAACTATGCTACATCAAAAATGAGCACAAATTATGTGTCCCTCGATGAGCAAGAAGTTAGTTTAGAATTCAAATTAATCAACTGACTATTTTACTTTATAATTTATTACAAATTTATAATGTAATATTCTCTTTGATTATTACAAATAAGACTTCATGCATTTAACACAAGGGGACAAGATACATTAAAAGAACATCATGCACATAAGGGATCAAGTGATTTTGACATGAATGTAGAATCATCATTTCAATCTCAAATGTGTGAGGACTTCTATTGTGACAAATAAAGTATAATCATCTCCACTAATAGGTTTTCTTGGTTCCAAATTTTAATGAGAAATGATACATTATGAAAATTTAATTTTTTGTATCATTTTATTTATTTTTTATAGATAAATCTGAATCCATTTCCCTTGAAGCCATTCAAAAAATCCCCATATTTCAATGGGCCTAGTATTCTCAAAAACATTTTCAAGGTTTCTTTCTTAATTTTGGTTTTTGAATTAATGTTTCTTGAATTAGAGAATTTATTGATTAAATGATTGTTTGTATCTTTTGTAGTTTAATAAAAAACCACTTTGATTCAAACACACTGATCGGAAAATATACACTCTCCAACTCTATGTAATAACTATTAAATTTCAAATGATCACTAAATTTTGTTTTTAATTTACCATTTTAAATAAAATTTATTTTTGTAGGGCACCCTACATCTGTCAAGAAAAATATGTCACCATCACTACCACCCACCCAAATTTAGAATATATATATATATATATATATATATATATATATATATATATATATATATATCATTTCTTATACAAAATAGAGGAAGACTACAATTATCAGGTTCTGAGTTCCCCAATTTCTATCTTGGTGGTGTATCTAGTGTACATGGGACTACAATTTTACATAAGATTGATCTTGATGGTGAATTTATTGGGATTTAAAGTGAGCATCCACCTTATATTAATCCACATGATTTTATTCGAGTTCCAAAAGTGCCTACTCAGGAAGGACCTTCTACATAATCTTCACCACCTAGTCAAACCACTAATCTTGATAATTCAAAGTTATCTAATGATGACATTTTTTACTTTCCATTAAATAATATATTGTCAAAAAATTATTTAGAAAATATTGATGTTGTTGTCATTGATCTAAATGTTTTAAAAGTATGAGAGATTAGAGCAAAAATGTTGATCAAGGAGATAAATGCCTATTTTCACAACCACTCTCAAAGACTCAATTTGAATTTACTAGTGTACAATGAACCCACAAAGCTTGATGTTTTAGTCAATCAAGCTTGTTTTGGAGAAATTTTAGTTACCAATTATTATAATGATAGTATTTAATATATTATGTTAAATAGGTTAGATAATTTGAATGTAGAATCCCAAGCTTACTTCAACAAATGGTCAAGAGACAAAAACCTTGTCGTAATTACTAATATAGAGAAATAAAAAGCTTTGGTAATTTATCATCCTTTTTAGAAAATATATTATAGATATTTTAATTTTTATCTAATTATATTTCATTTTTAAATTGTAGGCAAAATATGAAAATCTAAAGAAAGAAGCCCAGTTACTAAATATTCATTTGAAAAAAGCACACAAAGTTTAAATACAATAATTAAATTGAAGTAAAATCTTGTGTTTCTAAATAATTAGAACAATACACTAAAAAGAATAATCAAAGAACACAACATGGATCCTGACATTTTATCAAAAAAGAAAATAGATGCAGATACTAATAAACTTTTAGTAGGAGATGGAACTAATGAGGAAAGGGAAAATATTACAAATATTAATTCTATAGTAGAGGATCTTATTGCATCATGATTTTTAAATGACCATATAAAGTAAGTGGAGGTAGTATCTCTTCAAAATGAATGATATGTTATCATGTTTCAAATGATAGATATTATGTTTCAAAGACACTGTTATTCTGTTTAAGTTTTAAATGACAATTTATTAAGTTTCAAATGTTTAAATTACAATGTTACAAATATTTCAATCACAATGTTTCAAATTTTACAATTTCAATGTTTCAAATGTTCTATTATGGAATATTTTATTAGGATATGACTGTAGGTCTATGGTTTATTTTTTATATTTTTACATCATTGTGTACAAATATTATTTTCCATGTTTTTAGGTCTATGATTGTAGGTCTATGGTTTATTTTCTATGTTTAAATGGTAATGTTATTATGTTTTATGTTTCAAATGATAATTTATCATGTTTTGATGATAATTTATTATGTTTCAAATATTTAAATCACAATGTTACAAATATTTCAATCAAAATATTTCAAATTTTATAATGTCAATGTTTCAAATGTTTTTACAATAGCAAAAAAGGATGTGAAATTTGATTTCATAAAATGACAATTGAAATAAATACCAAAATAAAAATTGATTAGTTGAAACAATCCTTGATAAACTTGCTCTTCATAGGTGACACTTGCATCCACCATGTTAATGGCATATTTAATCTCAATATTTACATCATCTTTATTGGTCATTGTATTACTGATGCCTCTTCTTTCAGTAAGATAAATCCATATTTCCAAAACTCTTTCATAAGGAAACATGTCCACAAGATAATATGAAACATACAATTTCAATAATGTCTCTAAATTTTTAGCCAATATGTTTTGAATTTTTTAATTAATGAAACATAATGCACTAAATACTCTTTCATCTTTCATAGAACCCTAAATCATTTTTTGAAAAAGTTCATATAATCATAAATATTCACTAATATTTTCCTATAGGATGCTATTAGGATAAAGTTTTTTTCCATAGCCTATAATAACACCATTTTTAGTTGGTTCACTTAGATACCGATATTGATCAATTATTTTAAGTCCTAAATGTGTTGAATTAGATGTCAATAAATCCCTTCACAAATTACCATTAATTTTAAATCGATTGATCTCTATAGATTTATTAAAATGCTTAATAAGAGAACCCATGTATTTGTGAAATAAATTGATTATCAAACTTTCACTATTATCACTATTTTAAAAAATAAGATTGACAATTCCCATGGCTTCCATCAACTCATCCATTTTAAAATGATCTATGATATCAATAGACAATCTTTGAGAAATTATACTCAATTTCATTCATGTTTTAGATATAATAATATCGTATAGAAGAAGTTTCACATGCACTTCTTCATTTTTAGCTCCCATAAAATCAAGTCTTCTATAAAAAGTGTGCATTGGTATCTCTTTGACATTAATGATGATACAAATATGATCATTGATATTAAATTTCAAATAGATTTTGGGATTTTTAATATCTGTTATAATTTGCTAAGTCATAAAAATATATCCTTGAATTTTTTTATTTGATGTGTATAATATATCTAGAGATTGACATACTTATTTTCTCAACCGTATAAAGTTAACAATATATATGAATCTCTCTTGAGCATGTTTCATTAAAAAATTGATTTCCTTAAACATTGGGAGAATAATGCATAATGTCAATAATGTTTTTAAATCTGTTAAATGATACACCAAATATTTTGCCTTGTCAACTTCCCTATGATACACACACACACACACACACACACACACACACACACACACACACACACACACACACACACACACACACACACATATTTAGAGTTTCAAAATTTTGAAATTGGAGTGACTAATAGTAAAAAATTACTAAAAGATGTTGATAGAAGATGGAATTCCATATATGAGCATGCATGTAATTTTTTTGAATAATACCCATCATTAGTAGGTTATATATATATATATATATATATATATATATATATATATATAACCTACTAATGATGGGTATTATTCAAAAAAATTACATGCATGCTCATATATGGAATTCCATCTTCTATCAACATCTTTTAGTAATTTTTTACTATTAGTCACTCCAATTTACAAATTTTGAAACTCAAAATATTTTTGGACTACTTGACATATAAGCATGCAAGTCATGAATAAGCTCTTCTAATTTTGTGATTTATCAAATGTGATAATAATTTTGTATGCAAGATTCATCCTATGAGTCATGCAATTAATTGGAATCATATATGGATTAATCCTTATTTGTATTCAAACATAAAGAACATTTATATGCCCTTACATTATTGATGCACCATTAGCCTCAACAGACACCAACTTGGTAGCTATTGCATAATTATCCATCCTAACTTTATCTCTCAAATTAGAAATAACCAATTTGTAAAGGTTTTCAGCATTATAATTTTTTACCATTTTATTAACAGCTAATAGATGAGATTGTCTTGAAAATTTCTCAAAATTATAAACATGTATGCAAATCCATTATGTGCTATTAATTATTATGATCTTATTACTAGATAGTAAGATAAATAGTGAATTTTTAACTTTTACTTTTAAATACTCCCTCTCAACCATTGCTAGAGATTTCACCATTTCCAAGCATTGCTATCCGACCAATGTGATTGTGAAATGATAATAACTTATTATGTTCAAACAAAATCTTATAATCTAAAAAATCATAAATAGGTTCGCCCTTTTTTAAAATATGGTATATAATACAAAACTATATATATTTGGCCTTTAGATCGGACTCACAACTTGTAGAAATTGAGATTTGATTATTTCCCCTTTCTCAACAAGATTTTTTTGATATTTTGATCATTTTCATACTCACGTGCATATATTACATGCATGCATTCTTCTATATTTTTCTATCTGTTCTTATTGTCTGTCCAGCTTTGTGTTTCATGGACACATATTTTTCCACAATGTTTCTCAATTGTGTCCAACTCATGTTTCATTCTATGTTTCTTTCCTAGTTTCCAACTACATATTATACATATACATTCTATTGGATTATTATTACCATTTTATATCTCTACAGGTTCAATTAAATGATATTTTGTTTCCCAGTTGACCTTAAAAGACCTTCCTATTGTCCATCTACTTCTCTTCCTTCATAGAGATTTTTGAGTAGAATTTTAAATTGAAATTGGTGTTTGATGACAACTGTAAATCTCTTATAATAGTTGAATCTCATCATAATGAATCTCCTCAAGTGGAGGCATGTCATGATTATCATCTATAGGAGTGTCTTTGAGTGGTGGCATGTCACCATCAATAAAATTTTTAGGTGGTGACATGTAATTATGATTAATTATTTATTTTGAAATTCCATTATCAGTGGGGAGGGTTTTGATATTATTCTTGAAAGTTAAAATCAAATTTACTTAAAATAAATAAAATATTTTTACTAGTCAACCATGCAACTAGTCGACTTGTGTGTTTGATTAGTTTCACCATGTAACTGACTAGCTTGTGAAGCCACTCAGTTTCATCATGTAATTGACTAGCTTATGAATCTGATCAGTTGTATTGTATATCCAATTGGTGTACAAGTTGGATGGTTACGTGTGGGATTTATACATGTAAAAGGGTTTTTATATTATTATTGAAACTTCAAATCAAATTTATTGTAAATAAATAAAATATTTTTAATCAATAAGTACATGTATTATGAGTGCATGTCAGTTGCATGCATGCTTTTGATGATTTTATAAAATAAGATAATATGCTCATTTTTTTGGATAATTGGCCTATCCTTTTAGAATTATTACTGGATGCCATTTTATAAAGTAGTTAGGTTATTAGTGATGAAACTAGATGGATGTGTGAGGGATACAGTCGAACGGCTATATGAGTAATGCTTCTAAATGGTTGTGTCAATAATGTAGTTGGGTGACTGTGTGGGTGATGTAGCTGGATGGTTGTGTGTACAAGATGGTTATGTGTGAGTAATGTAACTAGATGGATGCATGAAAGATGTAATTACATGATTGTGTGTATTGAATAGTTGGTATGATGATGTTATCAGATGGTTGTATGCCTAATCAGTGATAAATATATTCAATCGATAACAAAAAAAATGAAAATTGGATGGTTACCAACAAAATCATATTTAGTGTATATATATAAAGGTGATAGGGGCCTATTTATTTTTTGAGGTAATGATGATATATATTCCTAAGAATGGAATTATTGTAAATGTTGGGTGAGTTGACCTATAAAATCAACTTTCTAATTTTTTAGGTGACCCAGTTTTATGTATTAGCCTTTCAAAATAATCAAAATCAAATTCCTAAAAATTGAACATTCATGAATTAATGAATATTTGCCACTAAAATTTACCCTACATACTCTCCAAATGTTCACAAGAATATGCACGATTATATTATTATACATGACATGATAAAATTAACTTATATTTTGAGATGGGTAACTTACAAGACACATCCCTCATCTCAAAAGAGGGGCATTACAATCAGTTTATCATAGAGATATAAGCCCCCATGAACATAAAATACAATTTTAGAGATTAATAGTAATTTATATAGAATATGAGTTAAGTCACATGATAAATATTGAAACATCCATACATATTATGGGGGCACATGCCACACATATGCACTCACTTTACAGAGACTTGATTACGTATCCATGCATACTTGAGCTCAAGTACATTAGAATATATATAGATTTTATAAGAATATGAATTATAGGTCTTCACATATGCATAAATTTGAGATACAAGTTCTCAAGTTGAATATATATGTATAACATTCTATATCAATTGGATAAGATTCAAGGAGCATGGTACTAGTTCATGCACATATATACTTTTAGATTCATGAGGCATGATACTAGTTCATGCACCTACACAATACAATAATTTAAAATTGGAAAAGTTTTAAAGGTGAATGATATTGATTCATTTACATTTTAACCCTTTGAAATGAACACCCATAGTTTTTATTTGTAAAAAAAATCAATCTACACCTAGTAATGATGACTTTGAATCTATAAATTCATCTACATCAATTTTTTATGTGTAATATACATTAAGGGTCAATAATGTTAAACAACCATAGAATTAATTATATAAAACCAATCATGTGGTTCCCATTATTTATTATATCTCAATAGTTATTTAGATTAGTACATCTCATACTTTTCCCCACATTTATGAGGGTTGAGGCATGATATCTTCCAAACCCAAGGGCTCACATAGTTACAAATAAATGTGCTTTGACAATTCTCAATTTATCAATGGTTAAACAAGAAGAACTAATCTCCAAGTAATTCAATGTAAATAACATTTTCTCTAATGTTTAAAAAAGGAAGTATCATCTCCAACAATTTACAAGGGAAACATGGTTTTCACAAACATATAAGTGTACTTATCTTCCTCTCTCTTTAACTTTAAATTTTTTTATTCAGATTTGAAATTTAAATCTATGGGAATTGAGTAATATATGTTTATTGTAGTTTTTTATATTGAGTGACTTTCAAAATTTGAGCTTCATACATAATAAAAATTATGTTGTACACCCTCAGGTATACTTTTTCCTTTTACTATAACAATTCCATTACTAGAATAGAAGGGGGAATTTGTAGACACAAAAATTTGATATTATGTATTTGACAATGAGAATCTTGACAAACATTTACCATAAAAGATTTGCACACAAAAATATGGTATTAACCAAGCATTATCTCATACCTACATGCTACTTTATGAGTTATATCCTTATGTGTATTGAACAACTACATGAACCTCATTATTTGTTTTAAACATATGTATTATCCTAAACAAACATGTCTAGATGACCAATTTAATACTCATGTGCATGGGTCATTAATGTCTTACTAGGTTAGTATCACCATGTTGGAAACATAATGACTAAGGGGGGTGAATCAGTCTCTTAAAACTCTCTTTCACATGTACTTTATAATTCCTTGAACCATGAAAGCAATACAAAGATATAACAATGCAAAAAGAGTCATTCACATGAGCATAACACAAAAAACACACATATGAGTGGGAAAAACTCAAGGGAAATAAAACCTACTTATCTCTACAAATGGACTATAGTCCTATAAGTCAAAAAATTAATTTTAGTAAATCACCAACTTCACATGGAGTACCAACTGCAACTAGCTAAGTACTAACCCAACTAGGCTTTAGAAAGCACCCACTTGCAAGGAGGAAACAACCCCCTAGATGACTCAACATCAACTCAACTACCTAATTAATTTGATAAATTTTAGAACAACTTGTTTCTCAACTAAATGATGATGGACACTTCTTCATATCTTCACACTCTTATCCCCCTCAAACTACCTTTTAGGTCTCTTTACTCAACTAAGTCTTCTTCAAAATTGATTAGGTCATATGATCTTGATATTCATATATATTTACTATATTATATATTTTTTATACTTTATAGACACCCATATTATTGTATAAAAGACATCCTTTAGCTCTTCAAAATGCTATTTCCTTTTGCTTTCATAATCATACTCTCTAACTAGATAATTAGGCATATTGGGCCTTGTTCTTATACTAGGCTCTTGCTCATACACCTCTTGGTTGGACATATAAAAATTTAAAATTATATTTTACACCCAAAATTTCTTAGGATATTCCAAAAATATGAATAAATCATTACATTAGGTTGTCCATAGCTTAAATGGGCCAAATACTTCTTTAGGCCTTACAAAACCCTGATTCAATTAGGTCTTCATTAGTACATGTTACCCTTTGATCTTTTTAAAACACTTTAAAACTTTAGAAATGGTAGGAAAATATCATATGACACTTAGGTATACCCATAATAATAACATCTTAGGTCCATGACACCCTTTTATCTCCAATCACCACTTTAAGCACACCATTAGTACCATTTACATTAGGCCTTCAAATGCACAAAAAAGTCTATCTTGAACTGAAGATAACATAATGTTTATCCAAAAAAAAAAAAAAAAAAAAAAACACAAAAGACCTCAATAACTTCATAAAGAGTATTATACTTCATTACATAGGGTAAAAGGACTCAAACCCTTCTATACAAATAGCCCATTTAGAACTTCCAGAGCACTCCAAAAGCTAGTCATGGTGATAATGACCTTCAACACCTGTAAGACCACTTTTAGAGAATCATAATGCATGTAGATGATGTTATGAGATCATTATAAAATTTTTAGATATAAATTTCACATGGTCAAATGATAAATATTGGTCTTGTAGACCAATATCATGACCTTACATCTTATTATCTCATCTGCACTAGATATATCAACTTGTGAGAAATTTTTTCACTATATTAATTGACATACAAACATTTAAAAAAATTTAACATGTCTTAAAAGTCATGAAAAATATCTCTATTCACTTGGATTCATCCCTATTTAATGATAACACATTCCTAAACCTCTTCTCACTATTTCCACCATTAGGCCTATTAGTAACTAGCTATCTTGGATGACAAGTTTAGCATACCTGAGGGATAGAACCTATATATAAACCTTCATGGACACAAATTAAAAGTCTCAAAATTTTTCCTCCATCCATTTAGCAACCTTAACTTGGTAAATTCTGACTATTACAACAAACCTCTAAGAAATAAGGCCTTTCTTGTAGGGTCTAATCACTCACCAAAAGAATCAATCACACCTAGAGATTATTAGGAAAGTTTAATACAACCTAAAATCACTAAAATATCCATTCCAATCCATTATGAGCACTTTAAAATAACTTTTTTCATATTAGGTCACTATTAGGGTTCTTTGAGGGTTTAAACCATCTTCTACTATTATCAATCATTCATAAAGCTTAGCCCATCATTCCAAAAAATAATGCCTATAAATTTTATCTATGAACCTTACCCATTTACCATGAATATATTAGGTTCTCATCCATATGTTACTTGTGCTACCAAACACTTGAAAAACCTTCTCAAGTAGAAAACTCTTCATCTTGTGAACTCAAGAGACTATTTTTTTTTCAAGCCTTTTATTACAAAAAATGACCTAAAAATTCGTGAACATTATTGAAACATAATTTCATACCTTTTTCCATTATCATATACTTACACTTTCCTTATAAACTAATCTTGATACCCCATTAGGCTATACTCTTTCTCTTTGCTTGCTTAGACTTTGACTTACAAATCACATTAAGCCTTGAAATTGACCTTCATGCCTCTTTCCATGTGATCTCCACCACTATAAATTACTCAATAAAATTCATACATTATTAAACACTATCATACATCCTTTATGTGTTTTGAAAAAAAATCATGATGCCTCATTAGGCTAGGCAGGGTCTAGGAGTGGTCAAGGTGCAAACTTGATCAGAAGGTCCTACCACTATAGATTCACCCAAAAATTCACATGAGTGATCCAATGCCTCATATACATTCTAAAGAAACCTCATATAACCTTTCATGCATGTGTGCATTCGTATTTCACATACAAAACTAGGCATCCTATGCACATACCTTCTCAAGTCACTTACTAAGCTCAAGCACTTGACAAATTTAACAAGGACCTTCCATGATGACCTTGACATAAATCATGTAGTCATAGGAACATATACTAGTCATGTATTAAACTCTTAGAATCATTTAAATACTAATAAATATCCTCTCTCATATTTACATCCTTCAATGACCTCACAAAGACCTTTCCTAATAACCTTTGACATTAATGACAACATCAATGCCAAACCTCATCAATAGGAACAATACTAAAAAATATTCCCCTTTGTCATTGATGGAAAAATACATTGAAAACTAATCATTATTATCTCCCCATTATGGTCTTTCTCCCCCTTTGACATTAATGACAAAGTGATGTTTGCAACTTCTTGGATCATACTCTTTGCAACCAAAAGATTCAACACACATGACTATAAGTTTATGAGACATAATACAAACATGATCCCCCTATCTCCATTCATAACTTATTAGAACAAATCAACTATTAATGGATATAATGAGCATGATTATATCCCTTAAGTACTTAGCTTCTTTAATGATTGCTAAGGGTAAGAATTACACCCAGTTCCTATCCTACGTGTTCAAATATTACTTTGGAAGTGGTTTGGTCAAAATGTCTACAATTTGATCTTGAGTAGAAACATATTCAAGTGTAACACTTTGTTCACTTACCTGATCTCTTATAAAATGATACCTAATGGGAATGTTTTTGGTCTTTAAGTGCATGACAAGGTTGTTTGAGACATTTATAGCACTTGTATTATCATAATAGATAGGGCTAGGACCATCATACTCCTCCTTGTAGTATTTTATAGTTTATCTCATACACCATGAAGCTACCATAATGAACTTAACCTCATAAGTGGATAATGCTACTACTGGTTATTTCTTGCTTATCCATAAAACTAGGCACCCACCTAAGAAAAAATCTCCTCCATTGGTACTCTTCCTATCATCTAGACTTCCTACTCATTATTCATCTATATAGGCTATCAAATTAAACTCCTTGCTTATTTTAACTTCTTATAGATGATTCTCCTTTGGATCTATTTGAAACCTTTCCACATGACCTACTACTTGCATGATGCCAGGGTTAGAGGTAGTGATGTATAAAAAACTTCTAATCATTGAACTATATGATGTTTAATTGACCTTTAAAGACTCATATTCCTTGTTAAAATTACACCCTATGATCATGGGTGTACTAACTACCTTAAAATCTTCCATTTCAAACTTCTTCAACATCTCTCTTTTGTATTTGGCTTGTGAGATGAATATACCTTTTTCATATTGAGTGATTTTCAACCCAAGAAATAATGATAGTTCTCCTATCATGGACATCTCAAACTCTTTTTGAATCACCTACGTAAATCCCTTGGTCTTATTCTCATTGTTTCACTAAAGATGATATCATCCATATAGATAACTACTATCAACTAATGGTCATATTAGGTCTTTATGTTTATATTACTATCTATAACTCCCCTTTTGAATCCTTAATCCAATAGATACTTGTACAACATAGAATACCAAGATCTAGGAGCTTACTCTAGACCATAGAGAGCCTTTTTAAATCTACAAACATAGTCTTTGTCATCTGATAGTGACAACCCCTCAAGTTTCTCAATATAAACTTTCTCTTCCAAATTCCCATTCAAAAAGTTAGATTTGAAATCCATCTAGTATATATTAAACCCTTTGAATCCTATATATATTAGAAACAATCTAATGGCCTCCAATCTTGATACTCATGTAAATGTCTCTTTAAAGTCTATCCCTTAAACTTGTTCATATCCCTTGCATACTAATTTGGCCTTGTTCCTAGTGACTTCTCCATATTCATTCAACTTGTTTCTAAACACCCACTTTGTGCCAATGACATTATTATATTTAAGCCTAGGAACTAGTTCCCAATTTTGATTCTTCTCTATTTGGTCTAACTCCTCATTCATTACATCTATCCAAAATTTGTCTTTCTTTACTTCTATAATATTCGTGCATTCAATCATAGATAATAGAGCAACATTCTCTTGATTTAGATTACTTAGCAGTCTTCTCCTTATTTACATACCTACATTCATGTTGCCAATGATTTGAGATTTAGGGTGATCTCTTTGAATCTACCTTGAGGGGCCTTTTGAGTCATGTCTCTCCTCAACTTCTTCTTCTATCTCATCAACCTATATAGTTTTTTCTTCATTTTTGAAGTCCAGATTCTCTAAATTATCCTTTGACTATGAGTGTGATTTCTTTATATCATCAACATTCACATTCATGCTTTCCACTATATTTTGTAACCTTTTGTTATAACATCTATAATTTAATCTCATTGATGAATATATGTTGAGGCCAACATACCCCCATTTCTAAAAAATAAGGACCCTTGTTTTAAATTATGCAAATTTGTACCTTAAAGTTGAAAAATCACTTGATCAGAATACCATCAACATGTTTTCACATTATATTTATTTGAATATCATGCACACATGATTCTCATTTGGATTAAGTGACATATTTTCAAATGATCATTGTTTAACCCCTTCTATTATTTCTAATGATTGTTTCTTGTGTTTATGTATTACAGGGTCGATGGAATCTCATTTGGGAATGGACATGCTTAGGGTTTTGTGCTTTAATGTTAAATTTATATTTTACTAACCTTTGGTCTATCAAATCTAATTTAATCTACATTTGAACCACGTTAAAACCCTTATTAAAATTACCCTAATCTAAGTCATTTTAAATCAAATTTAAATTTATGTGGGAGCAATTATTTGTGCCATAGACTTAGTTTAATTGTTTTTATGCTAAGGCTTAGTCATGTTTTTCAACATGATCAAACCTTAGTCTAAAAATCTTATGCTTGGTACCTTTATGTCCCGAGCCCCCTTTGTCCCTTTTATCTCTATATGGTCAAACTAATAAAGGGTCCCTTTTGTTATATCCTAGACTTAACCTAAAGCCTTATCCTAAAATTTTGATTATATTTATGTATATAATAAAAAATTTAGGATAAAACTTTATGACATATTTTCTATCATTCATGGGGTTCCATTTATTATGTTTTAAAACTTAGCTTAAATATTTTATCCTAAGTTTTTATCATGTTCATAAGCATGAATAAAACCATAGTCTAAAATATTTAACCTATGTTATCTATATTTCCCAACCCTGACTTAAATATTTTTATATTCCATAGGATCAATGGTCAATGTTTGCTTGAGTGAAGATGATCTAAAAACATAGGATAAAGCTAATAGGTTAAGCAATTTAATCAATGGAGTACATTAACCCAGTCATCGATAGCTAACAGTGTGAGATCAACATTGATAATTCAAAGGACCCAACAAGAGAGTGAGCAAGTGATAAATATCAAGCCTATGGATTATGATTAAGGCTCAAATATGTCCCTAAATATTGATGGTACATGGATAAGCATACACATTATGATTGATGATTCATATCAATTCAAATATTCAATAGAGCCTGAGGACAAGCAAGAGGGTAATAAGTGTCACAATTTCAATGAAAGAACATTGAGTAGCTAATGGCATTCCACCCTTTAGATAGAGATTCAACATAGCATGTTGATCTAGCCAAATGAGATATAATGGTGTGTGATAAAGGTTGAAAAGTAAAAATACCCAAGAATGAACATAGAGATAACAAGTGGCATAACCACAAGCCATACATTAAAGCTTGAACATATTTCAAATATCAATAGTACAAAGATGAGTGCACACATTTCAATCAATGGTCCAAAAAGTAAGGGACATCATCTAGTTCATCAAGATCAATGGAGTGCATTCATATAGGCAAGGATGATCTGATGGTGCAATATCAACTTTGACATTTCAATAAATACTAAGATGAATTCAGAAGTGATAAGTGTCACAACTGTAAGGAATATAACAAAGTAGCCAATGGCATTCAATTTCCTAGATTGAGATCAATGAGCCATGTTGATCCATGTAAATAGATCCAATAGTGTGAGGTGAGGTATAATATTCAAAGGACCCACAGCCAATAAAATATTAACACATGACCAAAAGTGATAAGTGGTCATATTTTAAATATTAATGAGTAGGATGCCATGGTGATGCCACATAATCTAGACATAACAGATTTGAAGATTTTATGGACCTAACATGAGGCTAAGGTATAAATACTTGATCTTAATAAAATTTAAGGCATGATGCTCACCATTTGAACTAGATACCATCATTAAATCTCTAATAAGACTTTCATAAAATCCCTAGTAAGTGTAAGAACCCTAATTTGAACCTATGATCATTGTAATCAAGTTGAAGGATGTTGGATTGTCATTTATGCAAGGATAATTTGATCCAAAATTGAACTGCAGACCACTAGTGAGTAAATTAACAATTCATATCCATGGTAGCTTGAAAAGGTGTATCAAGGGAATATGTAGAGATCTATTTAACTTTAGATGCAGAAGGGATGATTTTCAAGGACACATACTTTGATTCCACAACTCTAAATACGGGGGACAATAATTGGTTGAGTTTGTTTTTAACCATTGAGAACTATCATCCCATCACATGAGAAGAGGAGAAGAACATGTATTTAAGGAAGATATAATATGACATATTCACTATTCAGATGATAGATCTACATTATGTAGTAGCTAAAATTGAGGTACTACATTGCATAGATATCCTTGCTCTAATTTTTAAAGATGGCAAAATAGATAAGGGCATGATTGTTCATGAGGGTAGTTTCAAGAAAATTTCTTACATCTCACCCATAGCTTTTAAAAATTATTAAAAATTGCCTAAGCCCCAAGTAGACCTGACCATAATCAATAATTAGGCCAAAGATAATGATTTGAAGAACATCCTTTCCCTATGGCTCTATTTTAGAAACCAAGTGTTCTTTGACTTCAATAATAACAGCCCCATTGGTCAATTCAGAAATAGAATAAGAATGATCATGAAAATGATTAATAACTTATGTGGAAATATAACCACTACATATGTAGACAAGATTTGGGTCCCCTTAGTCATTTCATAGTTGAGAAATAAGTCACCCCTCCTCTTGATAAAGTTATCAACACATGTCTGAGTAGATAATTTTCTATAATTAATAAGAAGAGTAAGACTCAATTCCACATGATGTCATACCTTCTATATGCTCTTCTTTCCACAACAAATATTCCCAACATTAAATAATGGTCACGTGATGGAACATATATAGTTTCCTAATATTATTCAAAATTACACATATTCAAGTAGAGGGACCACATCCACTTCATTTGTGACTATGTTTATCTATCCCTAACCAATGCCATAATTAAGAATCCAATTTCAAAATTTAGACCCTTGATCAAAAATTCAATTGAGGCCATAAGATATATATGGATATATCTAGATTATATAATCATAAGGATTGAGGGAACCCAATGCACTCATCTCAAATTACTAGTCCATGTGTCCATCAAGCTAGTAGAGAAAGAAGTGGCTTATCAAATATGAAATGGAATAGATGGTCTTTTCACGACCAAAATGAAGGGAATACTCCACACACTCCACATAACCATTGATAGAATTATGTTTTCATTATGGGACACAAATTGAGACAACCTTCAAACACTAAACATCCTTCAATCTACAAATTGATTAACTAAGGTAATGGGATGCACATGGAAGAGTTACAGAAAATTTGAAATACAAAGGAATTAATGTGCCTTATGAGCATAAGCCTAGTCCTTTTGACCATATTTACACAAAATCCTCTTCATTCTTTGAGGTCACCATTAGATTAAAAAGGCACAACATCAATCCAAAATCTAGGATGTAGAGGGCGCAAAAGGGAGGAGATGATAAATGGTGATTGGGGCCAAGGTAGTACCATTTACTAAGTGATGCACCTTCTAAACCTCCACCAACCTAGCTACAAATAGAGTCCAAAGTTGAGGTAAAAATTGAGCAAAGGCCAAAGGAGAGAAGTTCTGATGAAATTGCATCTTCTTCAGTCCAAGTAGAGGAACCAGGATCACTAGTAGAGGAGGTTCACATAGTAGTATTGGACCATAATGAAACCATTGAATATGCCCTCAAAATTCTATCATTAACCTATGAGTTTGAGGATGAAGAAATGGAGGAAATAAAAGAAGAGAAGGGGAAGGAAGTGTTGGATCTAGTTCCTATAGACACCCCAAAAAGAAAAGCTGAATTGGCCATGTTTTTAGTGAAGGCTAAGAATCCCAAGTTGAATTTCACTCCTCCTTTGAGTAAAGTTAACATATTTAGTGGAGAAAATTTGATTCATGATCCAAAAATTCCAAAATGGTTCATATATGGTAAACTAAAAAATGTACCTACTACACAACACCCTTGGGAAATGATGAAGGAAATCAATATCCTAGAGCATGAGGAGGTCAAGCCATGTATCCTAGTTCTAAAAAAGGAAGATGAAAGAAGGATGGATGCTCTAGGAGATTAAAGTGGAACATAGATGGAGATCCCAGCTCCAAAGGTGACATAGTCTTTATTTGGTGTCAAATTTGACCCAACAATTGCCAATATATAAAGGGTAACTGAGAAGAAGTCCATGGTTGGTGGAGAGGAGTTCACTTTCCAAAAAGTCAAACCTTTTATTGGATTGATTCCATTTGGAGGAAAAAATCATGATGAGGACCCAATATTTGAAGAAAATATTATTCAAATGGATCAATCTTAGTTAGATAAATTACAAAAAATGATCAAAGACATATTACAATGGAAGAAGAATCTGGAAGGAACAATAATCTTATCAATCCTAAAGGACAAGTTCAAGCAATTTAAAGACATCATGGCTGATTTGTTCAATTCCTTGAAGATATTTAGGGCCAAGTAAGATACAATAATTAAATAAAGTACTATATCTACAAGCCAAGTTAGCCAATGGCAAGCTTTAAGATACCAAGTAAGGGATTTGATCAAGGTCTTAACCAAGAATAAAATACCTGACTTCAGAATAGTTAGCCTAGCCCACTTGAATATGGATATGGCTATATTAGTGGATAATATTAAGGCCCTAAGAAAATAGTCCAAGAAAATGGAGGATATTTCCAAAGATCTTAAGTAGTAAGAAGATAAGATATTACACATATTAGATGGCTTGATCAAAGATCCCACCACACTTAGTCCCTTGGGTCTAATAATTGATGAGGAGTTCAAGCATAGAAATACTCAATTGATGCAAGAAGTAAGAAATTAAGGACAAGGGAAGATAGGGGTTAATAACAAGAAGATCATGGGCTTGATTTGTCATTTGAAGAAAAGATAAGATATGCTAGAAACATCAACAAGAAAACATTAGAAAGCACTAAGAATGATATCAAGAACCTAGAGGACCAAGAAAAGGAACTCTTCATGAGGCCTATTATTGACCTCCAACTTATCAATGAGCAATATTATAAGATGAATATCTTACAAGAAGGCAAAATAATGCAACAACACAAGGGTCTAAAAGTTAATCCAATTGACTTAAAATATTCTATTATGTAGGAACATTGTACAATATTTGAAAATAGAATATTCTTTTTTTAAAGGCATGTACAACTTGTAAATAACATTGCCTATAGGTTAGTCATTTTAGAACGCCTAAGAGGTTCTCAAAAGATTATAAAAGGATAGTTGTCCTTAATATTTGATATGACTAATTGGCATACCTCATGAATTGTTTATATAAAGAGGTATTGCCCATTGTTAAAAAAGGGAGAGAGTTTTTAGAGCCAAAACTATTATGTAAATTTTGATCAAAGTAATATAAGTAAGGAGTCTTGAATTTTTTTCCCACATTTGCTTGTATGAATTGATATCATCATTTCTCTCTCATTTTTCTAGTCTAAATATCAGATTTGAATGGTCCTTGTGAATTCTGGATGTGCATATTTAAGTGAAAAGTTTCTAATTTGTGTTAATACTAGATTAGTTAAAAGTTATAAGGTTTAATTCATTTTATTCACTCTTATCGTATATGTGTTAATGATATTTTCTTGTATGGGTGAATCTTTAAAGTAAACATGGTCCTTATTTGCACTATTTCATAGTATCCTTAGATGTTTGCCTAATGTGTGATAGTATTTGAGCTTATGCTACTTCATGTCATATATTGGTTATATGCATATTTAGATAAAACTTAAACTTTGTCATAATGTTTGGATGAAATATTAACAACATATTTCTTCTCTGCTTTACCCTTCTTTTTGATCTTTTTTTTATCAATTAACCTTAGATTAGATTCATTTTGAACAATCATCTTAGATTAGTTTTAGACTTAGGTTTGAACATAATTAATTTTAAATAACACAAGCTATCTTCAAAATCAAAGATCAAATATTAGGCCACGGTGGCTCCTAACCACCAAATGATATAAATTATTGAAATAGTTCACTTGCTCTACCTCTATTCCACCAAAGATAATATGATTATCATAACCTAAAACTCATGCATTAAATTCTCTAGATTTATAAATGAGTTGTGTTTATTAAACACTAGGAACCACATATGATACACTTTTAAGCATCAAAAATATCCTAAGAATATACCTTCATTAGATCTAGAATCAAACTTTCCTAAGTTTCATCATCTCTTTTGATGAAACATTTGCTCCCAAACACTCTAAAGTGTTCCATATTGGTAGATATACCCTTACATATTTCATAAGGAATATTTTTACCATTAGTACTTATCTATATTCTATTCAAAATTTAGACTGTAGTGTTTACTATCTATCTCCAATATCTATAAGATAATATAGACTCATTTAGCATAGTTTTAGTCATATCTTGAACTGTCCTATTCTTTCTTTATACTACCCCATTTTGATGAGGTGTCCTAGATACTGAGAATTGTCTCCTTATTCCATAAACCTCACAGAAATCATCAAACTCATTAGACCAAAACTCTCCTCTATTATATCTTAAGCACTTGATCTTCCCATTCTTCTCATTCTCAACAAGATCCTTGAATGCATTGAACTTGTCAAGATCTTCTAAAATTTATTTGAAGAATGTAACCCAAGTCATTCTTGTATAGTCATCTATGAGTAACATGAAGTAACTATCTCCTTAAATGCTTTGAATTCTTGTAGGCCCACAGAGATCAGTGTGTATTAAATCTAAGGGTCTTGTTGTAGAGTACTCCTTGTACTTGAAGATTCTTCTAGGCTACTTACCATGTTGACATGCATTTCAAAGTATGTTTATAGGTTTGGTGATATTAGGCATGTTCTTCATAGACTTCTTAGTGCTTATCTTGATCAGATTGTCACATTTTAGGTGATCTAACCTTTTGTGACATGGTCAACTTTCATCCATCTTACTCATAAATAATCTCTCTTTCTTGATATCATTTAAGACATATAAATTGTTCTTAGTCCTCTTAGCATTGATAATTAACCTTCTTTATTTGGCTCTCCTTATCTCACACCCCTTATCATGAAAGGTTATTATGTGTTCTTGATTGCACATTTGACTTACACTAAGTAGGTTATGTTTCAAAACTTCTAAAAACAACACATTTTTTGTCTTGGTCTTCTCATTATCTAAACTCAAGACACCCTTGCCAACTATATTGGTAGTTGTGTTGTCTCCAAACCTCACTATTATATCAAAATTATTCTTCAATGAGATGGAATTATTTTTTTCTACTATAATGTGGCTTGAGCAACAACTATCTATATATCATTTCATGCCTTCATCTTAAATATGAAAGGCAGTTTGAGCTAGCATAAAATCCTATTTGGTCTTTTATTCCTCATTAGAAAATAGTCCATCTTGATTCTTGAGCTCAATATGATCAGTTCTAACTTGCTTTGGCTTCCATACTAATGTTTGATCCTTCTCACACATTCTAGGAGCTTTATATGTCTTTTTGAATCTTGAGGGACTTCTAACTCTATTAGATTAAAATATTTCAATGTGTCTTATTTTATGAAAACTATAGCAAACAACACTTTTTTACTTACCTCTTGATTGTTAGAGTATCTTACTCATGCTTTCTAAGCTCTAGGTATATGTGTTTACCTAGTTTTATCTTATGTGGGGTTTAGTCCCACCTAGGCTATTTAGCTTTCATATTTCTTTACCTTGCCTACATAAAAACGTGTTCTCATTGTAATATAGATGTTTCTTTATGATTTTACATGCTTTTTTAATACTTTGGTTATCTCATTGTGTATTAACAATTGATCTTATTTACAATTATATTCTTGTGAGTGTATGATGAAGCATCAATGGCTATGGTAATGAGCGATTAGAGAGATCTTGGCTGAAGAGTTTTGATAACTCTTTCATGGTATCAGAGCCACCCTCAAACTATCTATTACTCATCCCAAGATGTCTTTCAATGGTATTGGAAAAAATATAACATCTACCATATACATGTAGACAATCACCTAGTTGATTGGCATTTGATTTTTGCATTGAGATCTTGATTTTTTTATTTACATTGGTTGGATCTACTAGATTGATTTTATTTTGCACTAAGTTTAGATTTGCACCTTTTGCTACCAATGCAACAATTTACCGCATCACTATGCCATGATCAATGAGAACAACGTGCTAGTGGAATTATTTCCTCAGTCATAGTTTACTCTCTGTATGCATGAAATGATTTCCCTACACTATTAACCACTATCGTGCCTTGCTTAATGGTGTTGAATATGAGAGTATTCCTTTTTTCATTGATATTTTTTGTCTAGTCTCTTCATCAACATTATTGTTGGTAAACCAAGGGGAAGTGTTTTCTATTTTTTAAACCTTGTAGGGCCATGGCTATAGGCAATGGTGGAAGGACACAATGAGTATGCTAGGTGTAACACATAGGGTAGGGAGCTATAGGTGGTGGTAGTAGGCTGGTGTTGAACATAGAAGGGTTGGGTATAGCATTGTAAATATGGAATTAATAGAAGGGGTCATATTATTATCATGACCATTGAACAACCCATATTTTTAGCTGTATTCCCTTACACACCTTTGTCTAATTATTCACCATCTAGCTATCATTGTGCCTCATCAAAGATGCATTTTGGTTAATAATTCCCTCCACATCAAATTTTATCCCTACAATTATTAAGCCGTATGTCAATTTCATGCATGTCAAGAGGGAATTTTGTGCACTAATATGTGGGCAAAGGTATGAAGAAGGGTGAGTTTTTGAGGTAAGATACAATCTAGACTTCATTTTTTTAGATATGCCCTTTGCTTAGTTGGAATTGGAAAACCAAAAAGGGAGGCATCTTCATTTACCTAAGATCTATTTTTTCCGAGACATGTGGCAGTGTTACAACTCTTCCAATGATGTTTTTTCCATTGTGCTTTTCTGATTTAGAACATTGTAGATGAACATCGGTGGTGCTTCTCTATATCTCCCTTCCCAAAGTCAATGCTAAACCTAAAATATGCCCTAAAATAATTAAAAATAAAAGCATGTTTTTAATTTTATTTAAATAGCTTTGTAATTTTTAATTAAAATCCCTTCCAAGGGGATTTTTTGGAAAAGTACACATAGGGGTGACTAGGCTAGGTAATTTTTGACTTTTGTTGGCTTAAAGAGATCTATGCCAGTTTCAATGAGTGGTTAGAAGTCTAGGTCCCCTTATCCATAGTATGTTTTTTTAACTTTTAGTGCAAATTTTATTTAATAGGCCTTATTTACAGGGAATTGCTTATTTAATAACTTTTGATCAGTAGCTCAAAATTGAGTACCATATTTTTCAAAAGTTGATATTTTTTATTTTCTAAGAATTTAGCCTATTTATATAGTAAACTACAATAAAATATAAAGTGTCACATTCTAGGGGGTCTCTTTGCATTGGTTGTGCTACCTTTGCTATGGTTTATGGTGACATTTTTAGTGGTGATGCATTTTAAAATGTTTTAAGAATTTGTTGAAAGAATATTCATTATTTTTCATGTACCTTATCTCTTTCATTTATAAGATATTGAAGGGTCAGGTCTAGTCTGGTAGGAGGTCAGACCTGGCCTCACAAGCAACATAAACTTCCTTCTTACTTCTTCTAGATTACATTATCATCATTTATTTCACTCATAAACATATTTTTGGCTGAGTCTGATGTCTTATTATTGACTATGCATTGTCACTACTATGGATTTTTTTGTGCCATGGTCCTTACTATTAAACTTCATGCACACACTATCTTAGATGTATTTTTGATTGAGTATGATGTCCTTTTGCCTATGCTTTACATATTGTCATTTTTATTTGCTAATTATTCTATGTGTTTGCATATATTATGGCTCTTTTCATCATTTTCCATACTATTCTATTAGCCCATGACATGCATTAGTACTTTGATACACTGGTAGTTATGTCATGTCTCTTTGAGGCCCCTTTTTTAGTTCCTCATCTTATTCTATGGAGACACTTTTTTATCCCCTTATTTTTGGAACACCTCTCTTGATGGCTTATTCAATAGGTCGATAGTATCATTATTTGGATATATTTTGGTGAATTCCAGTGTCTTCCTTATTTCCATTTGATCTTTTTTTGTGTATGGGTTATATTTTACTTGTATTGATTTATAAAGTGCTATGGGGGGTTTGTTGATTCAACCTTATCTACCTTCATGCATTTGTGTGATTTATTATGAGCACCTTTTAACTTCTTCAGTTGCTTGTCTTCTCCATTACCATCATGGGACATCATCTTTGAGAGACTTATCTACATTTTTGACATCTTTTTTTGACGTTTGATAGTCTCCTTATTTGGATCTATTCTGGTGTATATAGTGTCAACTTGTTCAATATTAAAGTAGTGGATTTAAACCACTCATGCATAAATTTTTTTCTCCACGCCATCCATTTAGTAGTATAGGAGGTGAGCTATACATTATACTTATTGGTGTTGAGCATTCCTTATATATACAATATGTTTTTTTACTTTCATCACCACTGATAGTCTTCTTGATTGAAGCAATTCTGATGAAGCCTAGTGTCAGTTATTTTCTGAAAGAGTAGTGGATTTAGACCACTTATACATACTAAATTCATTCATGACTTATGAGTACTTGGAGTATAGACTGCTTCATCATCATATTTGTGGGGCATTTTGAGCTTTCTTCTTATTTTATCTCTTTTGGAGGGAAGTTTTTCCTATGAGTTTTCTCTCTTTTTCTCCACTTTATGAGAGTTATGCATTTTTCACTTTTGAGTGTTTTTTGGATTACTCCTTTGTACATGCGTATCTGAGTCAGGCACTCTATTTTATAGAACCCATATGAGGATTGTTACTTAACTCCATGGCCTTTTTGGGTGATTTTTATAGTGACACCAGTGTGGTAGCCCCACCAGTCTTTGTGCTCACTTCTCACCATCATGTTGGGGGGTGTTCAAGTGATGCTTCCTCAGGTTGATCATTCTACCTAGTACTTTGGAACATAATGTTTATGTTTAATGATCTTTATATTCATCACCATTCCTATGTCTACTTGGTGGTTATAGTGACTCAAAATCCATATACTTTAACATGATAAATTGATATCCATAAGGACACATGACTTCATACTACATCCTTTATTGTGATCCCATACTTTCATTTGAGGGGGGGGCGGTGTTAGAGTATCTTACTCATGCTTTCTAAGCTCTAGGTATTTATGTTTATATAGTTTTATCTAATGTGGGGTCTAGTCCCACATTGGCTTGTTTAGCTTTCATATTGCTTTGCCTTGCCTATATAAGCAAGAGATCACATTGTAATGTACATGCTTCTTTATGATTTTACATACTTTTAAAATAATTTTCATATCTCATTGTATGTTAACAATTGATCTTATTTTCAATTGGTTTCTTGTGAGTGTATGCTAAAGAATCAATGGATATGGTAATGAGCCATTGTAGAGATATCAACTGAAGAGTTTTGATAACTCTTTCATTGACTAATTACTCCTTTTCCCATATTTCCATGATAACTTATCCCTTATTGCATTGGGATGCCTAATTAGTCTTTCTAGGTTGGTACTTTTAGCTTATTCTTACTTTTCATGCTCTTTTTAAAGATTTTTCATCTTGTCTATGAGTTGATCATGCTCAAATTTCAAGGAATCTAGCTCTATCTTCAACTAGTCATCTTAACTTCTTTTGACATAAACCTTGTATTGACACCTTCTAACTAACTCCTGAGATTATTGATAGTCTCCTTTTGATGATTCAAATCATCAAGGCCCCTTATGAGTTTAACTTCAATGTCTATTTTAGCTTCTCCTTATTCACTATCATAGTATACTTATCATATATGTTGTCTTCTTCTTTTTGATCACTAGACATCTTGTGCTTCTTAGGATCACCTTCAAGTTATTCAATTTACTTCAAAGGACTAGGCTCTGATACCAATTGTTGGAAACATAATGACTAAGAGGGTGGGGTGTTAAGCATGAGATATATTGAGAGGGGGGGTGAATCAGTATATCATATATCTTTTCAATCTTTTACTTAATCAAATTCCTTTTCTTTAACCACTTAATCATACTTTCAAGATATTTAATAAAACTAAAATAATAACATGCACCATAAAAGAGAGAGAGAGACACCCAATTTTTACATGGAAAACCAATGTGGGAAAAACCATGAAAAAAAATATCAAGTATATGAATGAGCACCAACTCAAATTACAAAGTTTTCAAGCACCAACTTGTAGGAGCATTAACCCCTTTGCCAAGCACCAACATAAAAGTTATTTGTGAGCACCAATCCATAGGAACACCAACCCCTCTTATGTAAAACATAACTATCTCTCAATGTTTCTTTCTCAACAAATGATATAACTCTACAATATCTCTTTCTATTCTCTCTTTTTTTATATAAAATAATTACAAACCATGCACACTCTTACATATTTAAAATGGCTTCCCAAGCCTCCTTTTATAGCTTTCCAAATGACCTTTGGCATTCACCCTTTGTGACTCTTCAATCCACATAGAAAATGGTACCAAACTTGAATGACCCTTCAAATCCTTTCATTTGAAAAGTCGCATGGTGACCCTTCATAAGAAAATGGATCCTTTCCCCTTTTGTCTTCATTTGGTGACTCTTCGAATTCCTCAAGGTGACTCTTCATATAAAAATGTACCCTTTCTTATTTTATCTTCACTTGGTGACTCTTTGAATTCCTCAAGGTGACCCTTCATGGGAAAATGCATCCTTTCCCTCTTTTGTCTTTATCTTATGACTCTTTGAATTCTTCATGGGCCCTCTTTGACTTTATGCAACCAAAAATATATTCATTAATATTTAATTAATATCAACATTCTTTATCCAACATATGATCATTCAAAAAACACCTTTAGACATTATATGTTATGGGGTCTTTATCACCAATAATGTTAGACCTTTGACATCAATGACAATATTTCTAACAATCTCCCCCTTTGTCATTGATGGTAACCTCAAATTGAAGCTACCGCATCTTGAAAATTGTACTGCACATGCCAACCTACACATACTACCATCAAAAAATATATGGTAACTCCCCCTTACTATAGCATCCTATATCTATTTTGGTACTTCTCCCCCTTTGACATCAATGGCAAAGGGTCTATCTTAGAGCTAACACTTAGTTCCCCCTTAAATGATGCTAATACTTAATGGTAGTAAGTAAAAGAAATTACTACCAACTTCTCTTGTAGATACTCGAATATGTCCTTTGGTAGTGCCTTTGTGAAAATATATACAATCTATTTTATAATACTGATATATTCCAACTTAACCTACTAATCTAGAACCTGATCTCTAAAGAAGTGATATCTGATAAGAATATGTTTTATTTTTGAATGTATCACTGGATTCTTATAAATATTAATAACACTTATGTTGTCACCAAAAAAAGAGATAGGTTCATCATATTTTACCTTGATGTCTTCTAAAGTTTGCTTCATCCAAAGCACTTGAGTATAACACAACATTGCTATAATATATTATGCTTCAGCTATAGAAAGTGATATTGAGTCCTACTTCTTGCTTAGCCAGGATACTAAGCTATCATTGAGGAAAAAAGATCCTCCACTTGAAATGTTTTTGTCATTCAAACAACCTACCCAATCTAAATCTATATAAGTAACCAAAGTGAAATCTCTGCCTATGGGATATCACAATCCATAATATAATGTCTACTTGACATATTTGAATATTATTTTCACCAAATAAACATGACTCTCCTTTGGGGTTGCCTGATATCTCACAACCATGCCTACTACATGCATGATGTCTGACCTTGATGTTGTCAAATATAAAAAAATACCAATCATAGATCTATACAAAGATTGATCTGTAACATGTGAATCTTCATCTTTACTCACCTTGTTCCCTATACCCATTAGTGTTCCAATTGATGCACAGTCCTTAAAACCAAAATTTTTAAACATATCCTTGGTATATTTACTTTGAGATATAAAAATTTCTTTATCTAGCTGAAATATTTGCAACCCTAAGAAAAATGACAATTCTCCAAGAATAGACATCTCAAATTATTTTTACATATTATCAAAAAATTCTTTTGTCATTTTTTCAATGTTACATCCAAATATTATGTCATCAACATATACCACAAAAATCAACTGATGCTTAGCTTCTATTTTAATGTAGAGATTACTATCATCAAAACCTCTCTTGAAACCTTGATCCTATATGTACTTATCAAGTCTTTCATACCAAGCTCTAGGAGCTTGTTTCAACTCATATAGTGATTTATTCAATCTACACACATGGATGCTATTATTTGAGAGAAGAAATCCCTCAGGCTACTCAATGTAGACCTCCTCTTCTAGATTCCCATTCAAAAAATCAGACTTGACATCCATCTGAAATAATTTGAAAATTTTAAACACTACATATGCAAGAAACATTTTAATAGCCTCTAGCCTTGCCAATAGTGAAAAGGTTTATTCATAATTTATACCCTTAATCTAAGCATATCATTTACATGTTAACCTTGCCTTATTCTTGGTAACTTAACCATCTTCATTCAACTTATTTTTGTATACCCATTTTGTTCCTATCACATTTTGATGTTTTAGTCTAGACACTAATTCCCAAGTATCATTCTTTTCTATTTGATTTAATTCAATGCTCATCATGTCTAGCTTCTAAAAAGGTTCTAGGATGAATTTTGGATAACAAATAAAAATTAACTTGCTCAGATTCACTTACCATCATCCTTCTAGTGTGAACTCCTTCATTTATGTTCCTTATGATATCACTCTCATTATGATTTCTCTAGACATATTTGGATGGGGTCTTGGTGTCCTTTTTCTCCTTCTTCTCATATTCATTTGATTCTTCAAAGTCTTCTTCTTTAATGATTTCAAGAGTGTTTATCGGATCACTAGCTCTTTTTGCTACATCTTCATCTATCTTGACACTTGTAATTTCAACTATCTTCTTGGTTATTTTATTATAACATTTATAACATTTAATTTTGAAAGAATATCCAATAAATATACATTCATCTATTCTAGATTCAAACTTACCTAATTTTTCATCTATTTTTTTTGTAAAGCATCTGCTACCAAAAACTTTGAAATAATCAACATTAGCTAGTTTGTCTTTCCATAGCTCATAGGGAGTCTTGTTACTATTGACTCTCAACAATGATCTATTATAGATATGAACTATTGTCCTACTACCTCTCTCTAATATTTATCTGGTATCTTGAATTCATTTAACATTGTCCTCACCATCTCCTAAACTATTCTATTTTTCTGCTCAACTACTCCATTTTACTATGGAGTTTTAGCTATTGAATAATGTCTCTTTATCCCATGGTCTTCAAAATAATCAATAAACTTATGTGACATGAATTATCCTCCTCAATCTAATCTCAGGCACTTAATCTTCAAACCATTTTCATTCTCAACTAAATCCTTGAATGCTTTGAAGTGGTTGAAGGATTCTAATTTTTTCTTCAAAAACATCACCCAAGTCATACATGTAAAATCATCAATAAGCAACATGAAGTATATATCACCTTGAGTAATTTGATTTCTAGTAGGTCCACATAGATCAATGTGAACAAACTCTAACATTTTAGTGGTCGAGTATTCTTTTGTTTTGAACCATCTTCTAACTTGCTTCCCATGCTGACATGGTTCACAAAGCATGTTAGAGGGATTTGTAATCATTGGAAGACCTCTAACTACTTTAATCTTGCTGATGTTGACAAGATTGTCAAAATTTATATGTCCCATTCTCCTGTGCCACATCTATTTTCCTCAAATTGACTCAAATATCTTTGACCTTTGATATCTGATAACATTTATAAATTATTGCCTATCCTCTGAGCATCTACAATCAACACATTTGAATCTTTTCTCCTAATTTCATAACCTTTTGCATAAAAATTTAATGTGTGTCCCTAATTTCACATTTGACTTACACTCAATAAATTATGCTTAAGACCTACATATAGAACATTTTAAGTCTTAGTTCTACCATTATCCAAACTTAATGTACTTTTTTTGGCTATTATAGTAGTGGTATTGTCTTTGAATTTCACTATTCCACCATCGACTTTATTTAGAGTTATGAACTTTCTCTTATCTCCTATCACATGCCTCAAACATCCACTATCAATGAACCATGGATTTTATTCATTTCTTTCTTGTAAAGCTATCTAGACTAACATATACTTTTTAGGTTGTTTCTTCTACAATGAACCCATCTAAAATTTCTTTTTGATGAATGGAACCTTGAAACTTTGGTCCTTTTTGACTAAATCAAACACACTTATGCAATTCCAAGCCATGTATCCAAAATTATTGCAAACATACTATGGCCTCTTCATCAAAGCCTGATAGAGGAGCAAAAGAGTTGTGGCTTCTGATTGACTCTACATGAGTTTCCTTCTCCTTATTTTTAACATTATTAGCTCTTTTCCAATAGTATATTTTCTTATGACCATAACCATTACAATAAAAATAATAACCATGAAAATTGAACTTATTCTTATTTGTGTATCTTTGACCTGGTTGTCTTTTGTAGCTCTATTCCTTCTAGCCTTCTTTGTTTTAACTATCCTCTACATTCTTAACTTCTTCCCTTTTTATTTTCTCTTTTGTAAGGGATTTAACATAGCTCTTTTTCTTTTCAAATATGATACCTATCTTATATTATATTTATTTTTGACTTTCTAATATCTTATTCAACATGTTAGTTCTATTCTCAAATTTTGAATCATTGATAGCTTTATCATTAACTGCTTTACTTATTTTCTCGATATCTTATTTTAAAGAGGCAGTTTCAAAAACATACTTTTCACATTATTCACTTAATTTTTGTAATTAAGCTTTTAGATCTTCAATTTTTTTTGCTTCTTCAATGTGTGCTTGTAGATCTTCAATTATTTCCTTTGACTCGTTTTCATTTTTCTTGATCTGGATCTTCAATATTTGATTCTTCTTCTCAAGAGATTTTCATTATTCTAAGGCAAAAATGAGTTATCCTTCCATATTCACCTTAGCTTCATCATGTTCTTCTTAATCATATATACTTCTACTTATAGAGGCATATTCATGTATGGTCATGAATAGAATATCTTATTCATCTGAGTCAATGACTCCACTATCTTCGATTGAGATAGGATCTTTATAATATAAAATATTCTTCTCTAATCCCTTCTTGAATATTACTTTTAATTTATTCTTGTATGTCATTATTCTTATCTGGCACTTAGCTACAAAATTTCCAATCTTACCAAATTTAAAACATTTAAATGGTAACTTTCTTTGATACTTACTTATGCCTTTTTTAGGCTTGTGGATGAATAGAGCTTCATTGTCATCTTCCTCATCTCTAGAGCTGCCACTTGATTCTTGAATCTTAACCTTATCTTTCTTTTATGTCTTGAAAGTAGCTTCCCTTTTTTAGGGTTTCTCTTGTTTAGTATACATCTCATATGCCATAAGAATACCATGTAGTTCATATATATATTTAGCTTGGCTAGATCCTTCATCTCCTTAATTATAGAAACCTTTACAACATATCTCAATGGTAGATATCTTAAAACCTTTTGTACCACCACTGACTCTTCTAACTTTTCTCCAAAACCTTGAATTTGATTAACTCTTTGATCAACCAACAAAAGATAACTTGCTATATTTTCTTCCTCTTCCATCTTAAAACTTTCAAACTATCTTCTAAATTTTTGGATCTTAGCTTGCTATACCTTTCCATCACCTTTGTAAATATTCTCAAGCTTTACCCAAGTCTAATGAGTAGATTTGCATTGCATAACTTTAACAAAATTTGATTCATAAAAACCACATAAAATAACATTTAAATCATTATCATTATTTTCACTTGCCTTCTTTTATGCAGGAGTACTTACAATTGTCTGTGTCTCTTTGTATTCCTATATCCTTGCTTGCTAAATGTCAAATCCAAGGCCATCAAGTAAGTCCTCATCCTTATGCTCTAAAATGAATAATTTATCCCATCAAACAAAGGTTCCTTATTTGTAGAAAAACCTTCATGTGATCTAACCATCATGCTTTCCCTTATCTACCTTCAAGCTATTAAACTCTTTCTAAAAGAACCTACTCTGATACCAATTGCTAAGCATGGGATATACTGAGAGGGGGGTGAATAAGTATATCATATATCTTTTCAATATTTTACTTAGTCAAATTCCTTTTCTTTAACCACTTAATCATACATTCAAGATATGTAATAAAATTGAAATAATAACATATACCACATGAGAGAGAGAGAGAGAGAGAGAGAGAGAGAGAGAGAGAGAGAGAGAGAGAGAGAGAGAGAGAGAGAGAGAGAGAGAGAGAGAGAGAGAGAGATTTTTACATGAAAAGCCAATGCAAGAAAAACTATGAAGAAAAATCTCAAGCATATGAATGAACACCAACTCAAATTACAAATTTTGAAATCACCAACTTGTAGGAGCACCAACCCATTTGCTAAGCATCATCACAATAATTATTTATGAGCACAAAACCATAGGAGCACCAACCCCTCTTATGTAAAACACAACTATCTCTCAATGTTGCTTTCTCAATAAGTGATAGAACTCTACTATATCTCTTTCTATTCTCTCCTCTTTTCTTTAATCTACATGGAAATTGGTGCCAAACTTGCATGACCCTTTGAATCCTTTAATTTGAAAATTCACATGGTGACCATTCACGAGAAAATGCATCCTTTCCCATTTTGTCTTTATTTGGTGACTTTTCAAATTCCTCAAGGTGACTCTTCATGGAAAAATGCACTTTTTTCTTCACTTGGTGACTCTTTGAATTCATCAAGGTGACCCTTCATGGGAAAATCCATCCTTTCCCTCTTTTTTATTTATCTCATGACTCTTTAAATTATTCATGGGTCCTCTTTTGAATTTATGCAACCAAAAATATATTCATTAATATTTAATTAATATCAACTTACTTTAGCCAAAATATGATCACTAAAAAAAATCTTTAGACATTAAATGCTATGGGGCCTTTGTCACAAATAATTTTAGACCTTTGAGATCAATTAAAATATTTAAAATATGTGGTGAATCAGTCTCTTAAAACTTTTTTTCACATGTACTTTATCATTCCTTGAACCATCAAAGTAATACAAAGATATAAATGAAAAACGAGTCATTCGTATGTGCATAACACATAAAAATCCATATGAGTGGGAAAAACTAATGGGGAATTAAAAAAAATGATCCATGAAAATTTAATACATTAATATAATTCAAAATTTCAAGTTTAGTGAAACACCAACTTCACATGGAGCACCAACCCCAACTAGCTAAGCACCAACCCAACTAGGCTTTAGTAAGCACCCAATTGCAAGGAGGCACCAACCCCCTAGATGACCCAGTACCAAATAAACTAATTGATTGATTTAATCACCTTTATAAAAACTTTTTTTTCAACCAATTTATGATTACCACTTATTCATATCTTCAAACTCTTATCCCGCTCAAACTACCTTCTAGGTGTCTTCACTCAACTAGTTCTTCTTCAAGACAAATTAGATCATATGGCTTTGATAATAATATTTAATACCCATGTTATATATTCATGATAGTTTATCTACACCCATTTTATGGTCTAAAATACCTCCTTTATCTCTTTAAAATATTATTTCCTTTGCTTGCATACTCATGCTTTTTGACTAGATAATTAGGCCAATTAGGCTTTATTCTTATACTAGGCTCTTGCTCATACACCTCTTGGTTGGAAATACAAAAATGTACACATATATTTTCAACCCAAAAGGCCTTATTAAATTAAATTAAAATTAATCAATCATTACATTAGGTTATCCATAGCTCAAATGGACCAAATCCTTCTTTAGGCCTTATAGAAACCTAATTCAATTAGGTCTTCATTAGTACATTACCCTTTGATATTCTTGGAACACTTTAAAACTTCATACATGATAAGAATAATTAATATTACACTAATATATACTCATAATAATCTCATATTATCTCCATGACACCATTTTATATCCAATCACCACTTGAAGCATGCCATTAATACTATTTACATTAGTCCTTCACATACACAAAAAGGTCTATCTTGAACAACTAAAGATAACACAATATTTAGCTACACAAAAATGATGATAAAACATATATATAATACATAAAATACCTAATTTTTTTTATCAAGAGTATTATAATTAATTACATAGGGAAAAATGACTCAAACCCTTCTTTGCAAATAGCCCACTTAGAAATACCAAAAACTCCAAAACCCAGTCATAGTGAAAATGACCTTCAACACCTATAATAAAAAATTTAGAGATGTATATTTCATGTAGATGGTATTATGAGATAATTTTAAAATTATTAAATATAAATATAACATGTTCAAATGACAAATATTGGTCTTGCAAACCAATATCATGACCTTACATCTCACTGTCTCACCTGTACTAGATAGGTCAACTTGTGAGCAACCTTTTCACTATATTCATTTAACTCCAAAAATTCTAAAAAATATTAACATGTAATAAAATTCCTAAAAAATATTTCCATTCAATTGGATTCATCCCTATTCCATGATAACACATTCCTAAACCTTTTCTCACTACTGCCTATATTTTTCACTATTTCCACCATTAGGCCTATTAGTGACTGGATATCTTGGATGACTAGTTTATAATAATTTAGGGATATAAAATATCTATAAAAATTCATGGAAAAAAAATTTATCAAAATTTTTCCTTCATCCATTTAGCAACTTTGACTTGGTCAACTCTAATTGCTACAATAAATCTCTAAGAAATAAGGCCTTTCCTATAAGCTCCACTCACTCACCTGAAGACTCAATCACACCTATAGATGATTGGGAGAGTTAAATATAATATATAATCATTAAAATATCCATAAAAATCCATTTTTATCACATTAGAACAACTTATATCATATTGGGTCACTATTCAAGTTCTTTGAGGGTTTAAACCATCTTTTACTGTTAGTAATCATTCATAAAGCTTAGCCCCTCATTCCAAAAAATAATTACCCATATACCATGAATATATTAAGTCCTCATATAGATGTTTCACATGCCAATGAATACTTTAAAAACCTTCTCGAGTAGACAACTCTTCATTTTGTGCACTCAAGAGACCTTAAAACACTTTTCAAGCCTTTTCTTTAAAAACATGACCTCAAACTCTGTGAACATGCTTTAAACATCATATCATACCTATGTATATGATAATATACTCAAAATTTCCTTATAAATCAATCCTAATATCCCATTAAGCTATACTCTCTCTCTTTACTTGCTAGGACCTTGACTTACAAATCACATTAGGCCTTGAAACTGACCTTCACGCCTCTTTCCATGTGATATCCACCGCTCTCACATACTCAATCAACTGCATACATAATTAAACACTATCATACATCCTTTATGTGTCTTGAAAATATATCATGATGCCTCATTAGTTTAGGTAAGGTCTAGGAGTGGTCTTGGTACAAACTTGATCTTAAGGTCCTACCATTATAGGCTCACCCTGAGACTCACATGAGTGTTCCAATACCTCATATACATTCTCAAGAAACCTCATAAATACTTTCATGCCTATGTACATTCATATTACCTAGACATCATAACTGTTCATGCACAAGACTAGGCATCTTATACACATACCTTCTTATGTCACTTACTAGGCTCAAGCACTTGACAAATTTGACAATAAGAACCTTCCATGTTGACCTTGAAATCACTCATGAAATCATAAAAACATATAAAAATCATGTCTTATATTCTCATAAGCACTATAATACTAATCAATATCCTCTCTCATAGATACATCCTTCAATGACCTCATGAAGACCTTTCTTAAGAACCTTTGACATCAATGATGACATTAATGTGAAACCTCACTAATAGGAAAAATACTCAACACACTAGTCAATACCAACCTGCACCTAATGTTACTAACCCTCTACCAGTAATGACTACTTTTTAAAATCAAATCTTTCCTTAGGGCTGGCCCATCTACCTAGAGTGTCTATAGTGTGAGAAGTTACCCAAATAGACTCATATATAAAAATCAATGCCTCATTTGATAGGGGACTTGGTACACATCTAGTAGACATGTATACACTACTACACATTGACCAAATATACTATATTATTCCCAAATATTTAATCACCCACTAGGATAAATCACAATCTAAGTATAAATCATACTAAGTCCAAGTCAAATCAATCATTTTAAAATATCAAATTGAAATCATTAGGTGCATTCATATAGCAAAGGAGCATAATTTCATAATTAGAATAGGTGGGAGAACTACATGTGGCTTGATTTCCCTCATTTGAGTATTAAATACATAGGTGGTGGTAAATCATCAATGTAGGTGATTGAATTCAACTCAACCCATTATACTTAAACCAAATCTGAAGAAACTAACCTTGCACAAATAGAAACATAATTATAGGATCAGATAAATTACAACCCTACTTCAATATTTTTTTCCATTGTTAGAACACAATCACATTTAAAACATCAGTCAAAAAATCCAAGTACTTAACTTTTTGTTCTAATTATTATATTTAGTATATGCCACTTATCACATCATTTTAATCTATTTCATTATTTTAGATTCATATATATGCTTGAGAGCCATATCTATTTATCTAAATTTATATACTAATTTTTATCTTATTAGGCTTTCTAAAACTAAATTAGTGTAAAATATAACCTTCAAATTGAATGTTTTAAAGGATTATATAGCTTTCAAAGTTTTATGTTGAATCGATGCCTAATAGATAAGGCTTTTAGATTTATGACATAGTAGGCATGCTTCCCCTAAAAGTTAATAAAATTTTGATAATTTTTTCCTTGGTTTAGTTTGTCTCAACCCCCTTACTTCATCAATTCATGTTTGAAGGTTATCTCTTCATCTTAAAACATTAACATGTTTTCTCTCAATGTTAGCATCCACTCAATGCTTCATTGCATCCTTTAAAGGCTTTCTCTAAAATTTAAAGGCTTCTATAACAATTAGATAACACATAACTGATATATTTTAAATAATATTTCAATGGGCCTCTCCTACCATTTGATTAATCTCTTAGTCAAATACAATAATTATTATAAAAGGATTAACTGACATCATCATGGGTAAATTAGTTCATATTTTAGGATTAAATCATGAATCTCTTATCATATATCATTGATCACTATCTTGGAAGCATAAGGTGGATCCCACAATGACTATATAAAATTCAAAAGCTACATGTCAATCAAGAGTTGATTATCAAATCTAATGAGAATTCCATCCCATCATTTGATTATCATTCAATCCAAAGGGAGGTATCATTTTATAATCAATTATCTATCATTATCTAAAAGAGATCTCTCTAGTTATTAGATCAAAACTTTAACTTGCCCCTCCTACCATTTGGTCAACATAGAGTGAAAGTTCAAAAGATATAGTGAGCTAGTTTCAGACCTTTCAAGGATAATATTTTTTTGTAGGCAGTTAATATTTTCAAATCCTAGCTTATTTGAGAGCTCTTAATGAAGATATTTCTGATCATAATCATTTTAGGCTAGTGTGATGATATCTTAGCCTAAAATTATTTATTTAAAATATTACTTAATTTGTTTCCCTAGTAGCATTTATTAAATCTTACCAACTCTAATAGCTAGTTATAAATGAGTAGACTACATTATAATTTCGACTAATTTCCATAATACACTAAAAAAAGAGAAGATTGGTGTATCAGTTGACAATAAGAGACATAAGATGGATCAAATGGCCAAGGGATAATATTTTTAAAACATTTTGAGAAAACTTGGTCACCTTGAGAAGCATTAAAATATTAACAAATAACATGAGAACACATAATTGAGTAGCTTACATTTAATTTTTCAAAACTAGGATAGCTACTCCATGTTGATAGTGAAATTTATTACGTCAAATAATCAACCTGTTTATTGGTGAAATCAAACTAGTTTAATCATAGGGACCTATGGGCTAAGGATTAGTAATAAGGCACAAAAAAGTGTATTTTAAGTTATGGAGATTGATAAGTTACATAATGGATATGGATCAAACTTATAAACAATCCAAAAAATTGATCAACATTTAATATATCATAATCAATGTATCTCAAAACATATTCACAAATCTTATCTATCCTATCCAATAGGGAAGAGGCTATGGATAAAGGAAAATTTTTAAATGGAAATATATTATGATTTATATTATTATTTCTTCATATCAATATGTTTTTAATACTACACAAAATGAAAAGAAATGAAAAAAATTGAAAGAAACAAAAAATGAAAACCAAAGAAAGAAACACTAACTTTGATCAACATTAACTAATGTACAAGTTAAAGTATATTTGAAAAAATATGAAAATTTAAATAATGAGAAAAGAGAAGGTAATAGATTACAATTCAAAACACTATACTATCAAATTTTGAAAATAAAGAAGTTAAAAAAACCTAGTTAAAAAAACTAACAATATATCAGGAAACTTAATTGCATTAAGAAATAATCTAATAACTATAGTAAATTAAAGTTAAATAAAAAATAAAAACATAATACTAAATAAATGAAAGAGAGAGAGAAAGAGTGTGAACTCAAATGCAAACAAAATATAAATTTTATTAAAAAACTATATATCTCATCATTGTTTATAAGTAAATCTCAAAATAGTAATCTTTATATAAATATAACCCAAAAATGTATCATAATAGATACAAAGTATTCATCATCATTTAAGAAAAGTAAAAATATATTCTACACATGAATGTTTGTTTCTACAATCATAAAATGAATTACTACTTGATCAACTTTAGATAATCAGTTTATAAATTGAATAGTAAACCTAGATATACCTATGTGAATCAAGTGATTTACTTTACCATCAAAGTATATGTTGTTTGGTCTTCCTAAAAGTGATGTTCAATTTCAAATATATTTCATGGAAATAAATTACAATATAAAAATTTAATTAAAGAGCTATTGTACATGTGGATGTTTCTTTGCTTGTAATGTTCTTCAAGTCTCTTTTTAATTTTTCTCTTATAAATAGTTATGTTTCAAACTAAAACTAACTTTAAGTTAATTATTTATTAAAGTTAATTGAATTTAAAAAGTTAATTATTTTTTAATAATAAGTTAAAAAATTTAACTTTTATTTCAATTTTTAAATAAGTACGTAAGAAATTATGAGACTCGAGGATACATATTATTTTTTATAAAAGACTAAAAAATATTTCTAATAGGTGGGGCCCACACTTGAATTCAAAATAACTTAAGTAATTGTTTAAACAAGTCATCATGAAAATTTAAAAATCATAATGACTTATCCTATATGATTTAATCCATTATTCTAGATTTAAACCATTTATCCATTTAAATAATATTATATAGCACACCAAATTATTCAACTGAAACTGAACATTTATATCACAAAACACTGCATAAAAGTGTCAAAATGAAATTATACTAACAATTCAAAAACAAAGTATCATATCCAACCAATCAAAACTAAAAATAAATTACTATATGCAGTGAAATTCTAAGAATAATTAAATAATTTTACTAAATCAAAGTACCAAAAAACAACTAGTCTTCATTAGAATCCTCCTTATCTATGATAAAATCAATTAACATTGTACCTTGTTTAGTTTGATATTTTATGTACTCAAGTATTGAAGCTATAAATTCAACTAGATTCATGCCACCAAATTCACCATCAAATTTACGTTTTATTTTATTCATTATGTATGTCACCCATAGGCTAGGATGAAGAATCACTAATGTGTTTATGATTCAAGGAAAAAACAATATCTGGAATAATATTATTGAGAGGAACCACAATGGTAATTGAAGAAATAACAAGGGAACTTGGAATAACATTAGCAATATTGGAATAAATTTTAGAGAGTAACTCATAATTAAGGGTCATAGAATTAAAATTTGGCAAAGTTCTATTGTAATTAGTATGCATCTCTTGAGAGTAAAAACTTGGAAAACCATGACCAAAAGGACTAGATGTCAATTTCTCATCTCATTCCTTTGATAAAATTATTGTCACAGAGAGACAAAGTAGTAAGTGGTAAGAACATCCCAAAAATTAGGATCATTATCATCAAAATGAAAAAATAATTTAGTTTCATGATTGAAAGGTTGTGAAAACACATTAAATACCCTTTAATCCTAAAAGGGTCTACCTTAGTAGCTCTTTCGATAAGGGGTTTCGCTATTTTGTAGTCAACATTCTCTACACCAAACATTTATATCTGTACTTTAAGAACTTTGGCTCCACCCAAACATCTTTTTCTAAATTTGAAAATGAGAATCATATGAGGCAGTTATATCATATCATTTAAATTAAATTGCACACTTATATATAGTTTTGATTTTTAATTTATACTAAAAATGACAAACTAAATTTATAATACAAAACTCTCAGATTTAAATAGAGTTGACAAACTTAAATAATTTATTATATTCCAACTCTAGAAAATCTGCCTTTTATTCAATATTTATACTTAAAACCAAAGTCTTATTCAATAAATGATAAGAAAATAATTACTTAAAGGTAGAAACACAATGGTATTATGACTAAAAATTTAAAATTCCAACTATATGCCAAATTTTAATTTGGAAACCAACTATATATGTCTACAAAAATTTCAAGTAAAAAAACATAGTGAATAAATGATTATGAACCCAAACCAAAATAAGATTCAATGAGAACAAGCTAAAAACTACCATATGCTTCTTCAACTACTATGAAATCGACATCAACATACAAAACTTTCAACTTTGTAGACTGTGTTTTAAAATATGAATCAACATATATTTTTAAAACATATTTCCATATCAAAACCTAGATTTTCAATCTTATTTGCTTAAGAAAAACAAGAAATAAAATATTTTGTTTAATAGTCAATCATCATTCATCTAAATTGGTGACCACATCTAGATAACATTGATGTTTATTTAAATTGGCATCATTTTATCAAAATTTAAGACTAAAATAAGTTTTTAATATTAATTTATACAAATTTTTGAGTAAATTAGAATACATAAAATATATCATAAATTACACATAGTTGACTGAAACTTGCTATTTTTGGAAATATACTAAAAGGGAAAAATACATAGAGATGAATAAATTAGCTAGAACTCAAGTCTATAGGACTTCAAAAGAGACTTTGAAAATGATTTTGGGGCTTTTTTATATTATTTTTATTCACCAACATGGCTCCACTTTTTCCTAGGATAAGGTCATGCTATTTGGACACTATCAACCTATGTTACTACTTTAGGGTAAAACTTTATCTATTAGGGTTTTTGACCTCTATGTAAATTTTGACTAGTGTGCTTTCACCTATAGGTCTTATCTATATGTTTAGGTTTGATTGAATTATTGTGAGAGATATTATATGTATTCTTCTTCACTCCAAACCTAACTCAATGATAAGAGGGAACAAATGCAATAAAATGGGGAAAAGGGGGTTAGGGGATGAGTTGTTTTTGACCTCAACACTTCATGTGTTAAGCACTACCTATATAAAATTACTCTGAAGAGGTATAAATTGCATGTAGTTCTCCCATGCTATGGTGGTGTGTGCATAATACTAGTGAAATGCTATCTATTGGTACAATCCTTGTGTGATGAAGTGCTTGAATAATGACTTATGACATTGTAATTATATTTAGACCTATTTGAGGGCTTCTTAGGATGTGGGGACTTAGTTTTGGGAATAATAAATGTTGTATTCTTAGTGTGTAGCTAGATAATTTTGTAATTTATAATAATGACAATCCTCTCTTAGAAATGAGTATTAAATGTGCTTGTATAGTGGACTATTTGGGATTTGCTAGAATTAAATTTGTAAAATGCGTAATATTACTTGTTGGGATGAATTTGAATTTGAGAAAGTATCCATAAATTGGAGAGAGGATTAAATTGATGGATTTAGATGTGATTAACCAATGGGATTTTCTTAAAGAATCAATTTTGTTAGAAGAGTAGAGATAAATAAATTGGAAGTGTGAATTAGTCAAGTAATGAGTCTAGACTACTTGGAATGAGAAATAAGAATATATAGTATGAAATTGCCTTAAGATATAGGATCATCCACATAGAAGTATAAAAATACTAGTTTAGAATAGTTGAATTGAGCATAGGTTAAGTGTGCATAAGGAGTGGTGATAAGTGCATTATTTTAGCATTAAATGTTAATTTTAGTGACTACATTTACCCCCACCCCCCACACCTTTTATTCTATTAATGCAATAAAGAGAAATTTATAGAGTAAAAGGAAGAATGTTATTCCTGAGCTTACATATAAAGAATGGTTTTGAATGTATATCATACATTGAATTGTGATTCATGAAAACTTATAATGAAACATGTATAAATCAATTCTTAGGATAAAATTTGAAAATAAAAGAAAAAACTTATAGATCAAGTAATAAGGAATTAATACACCTCTTCAAGTACACAAACCATTCAATTTTTTTATTGCAAAAATAGTGACTATAGAGGGTAGAACCATGGATATTTATTCATTTAAGTCCTTGGATTTGACTGTGCATGCCATAATCCTCATTGGTAGGAGAATATGCTTAAAAACTCAAGATGGACTTAAATTCATCATTGCAAAACTCAAGGTAGATACATGGATTGAAACCCTTGTATGAATACTAATAGATCATTTTAGTGGAAATACTAGTGATAAAGGGGTGAGTCAACCATTACAAATGGAATAAGATTCATCATGTTTGAAAACTAGTGGAAAATAGTACAAACTGAGTGTAGTTTGTATAACATATATAATGACATGAATTAACATTCATTCTATAAAAATCTAGTGCAAAAATTTAGCAAGAGAGTGATCATGTGCCACACACATGACCCTAATATGATATATGAGTATATTGATTTTGATACTCAAGAAATACCAATTTTTTTTGAGTAAACCCATGTAAAAGTCTAGAACACATGCCATGCATGATGCACCAAATTTGAGAAAAATGTAATAAACCTATGTATAAACATAAAATTGTTACTCGATAATGATTGAAAATTGATCTATAGACTAAAAATGATTTTGAGAAATATAAAAAACACTACTTTTGATTTCTTGGACAAAATCACATTATTTTAGATAATAATGAACTGTGTCACTTTTCTTAGGGTACAATATTATCTAAATGTATTTTTTTTAATAAAAATGATATTGTAGTATGATTAATTTAAGAAAATATTGGTATTTCATGTCTAGGTATTTGATTATTATAGCTTAGTCTCTAAGACAAGCCACTATGTATGTCCCTTATTTTAAGGTGAATTATGAAGTCTACATAATAAATTGGCTCAATTTTTTTTTATATCAATGATTTTATAAAAGGATTGAATTTATGAGTAATATTTATAACATGGAAATTATGGCATCATATCGATAAGCTAAGTAATATAGTAATGTATGATACATGTAAAACAAAGCATACATAGTGCAATGTCTAGATACATGTTAGCAATTGGGCATTCAATGGATAATGGTTGTGTACTGAATATTGATATAGAAATTCTCATAAATTATTCATGATATATATAATTACATAAAACATTTATGGATATGAATGATATCCATCATGACATTATAAAATTAATTAAAACATAAAAACAAAAAGTCATGGCCATGATGCAAACATAAAAAGTACACAAAACACACAAGAAATCCAAAGGGACACATATAAGGGTCATGTTAAAATGTCACTCACATGTATAAAAATGCAAAATAAGGTCAAGATCCAAAAATAAGGACATGTTTAAATGTCCATAATCTAGAGTAGATGAATACACACAAAGCATGAAGCAATGACGCAAACACAATAATCATGCATGAATTAGTGAGATGAAATGTAAAAGTAAATGAACAAATTAAAAAAATATATATGAAAAGTATTTTATTATAATAAGAACAAAAGGGATAGTCATAGAGTGATAAATCTTGTGCAAAATATTCCCCAATTGAACTTGTGATGAAAACAAGTTGTAGAAGGCATGCGACTAGTTTTAATCTTAGAAAATAGAGCTTGAGTTCACTTAAACTAACATATAAATAACTAAGGGGATGTGTGACAAATTTAATCATCTCCATCAACCCATATAAATTAATATATCATACCCTTATATACTTAGCAATATGTTATTATCATGAATAGTGTGGTTTTATTTGTTTTAAAATTTTGGCCCTGAGATAATATCATCACCTGCAACTGCATCTAAAATTGACAACCTGTATCTTCTACAAATCATTCAAGAACACTTATGAATCATATTTTATATAAAATTATATATATATATAAGTACTGCATATAATGAAGCACAAATCAACTAATGTAAACAAAGTAAACATATCATGCATAAGTCATAATTTTATAATTTTGAAATATATAGAGATATATATTTTTTATTTTTAAATATATATGATTTAAATAAAGGGAGATAATAACCAATGAGTCCTAAAATATCCTCAAAATTAGTATATCTTGTATCTAACATAGGCAGGATGATGTCTCGTGAATGGAAAGTGTCATGCCATTGATGAAGTATATGATTTCAACTCAGAATATAATAACTAAATTGTATATATAACATAAATACCATTATCATGATGATAATTTGTAAAATTCTATGTATTTTTTTTAATTTGATGCACTTTATGACTTTTTAGAACCCATCATGTAGTATATAAACTCTTAGTTGGTGTTTATTGTGAAACACTCTTAATTTCCTTTAATATTAATCAAGGACGTGTTGGATTAGAGATTGGCTCTCTAGAATATATGACAAATCATTGATTGAGTGGATTTTAAAGGATAGGTCTCCTTGTAAAGTTGAATAATTTCTTATGACCTTTCTAAATAGGTTGAACATTTTTAGGTTGTTCTACTAATGGTTGTTATGTAAGAATAAAAACTTTTGGTTGGAGGGGGTATTCGTATGGAATCCCATGAACTATGATAACCTCATTAAATATAAAAGGCACTACATGAATTTGTTTAATCCAAGGACATCACAATAATATATCAAAAGCTCCTGTATTGGGTACTACTATGAGCTTGGTGTCCACATGTAGTGGTAATGTAATCCCACCAATAGAACTTTAAACATGTCCATTGATTCCTTTAATGACTATTATTATAGAAAGTATATCCTTGTTTGTGTAACTAAGATGTGAAATAAGTGTGATGGTACATTTATTCACATTTGAACCATTATCAACCATGACACTTTGTATGGGTTAATGGTCAATGTAAGCTTGGATAAATAAAGAGTGAAATCAAAATAATTATCTATTCTCTCATATTCTACAAATGCAATGAGTGATCTAAATAGCCTTGGAACATGATATGTACCACTAATGCCATTCAAATGATGTTGTGCCTCTGTGGGGGGATTATAAGAAGTTGGTGGAGGACGTGCATTATATGTGTAATGCACCTCTGATTTATATATTATTTTTGGACTTGTATGTGTAGGAAAAGTATCATTGAACATCTTCATTGTTATAATTTCACTTGGTTATGTGTATGTACTTTTGGTAGATATACCCACATAAATGAGTTTCTCATCTATCAAAGCATATATATTATGTCTCAAACTAATGCATATGTTAATAGTATGCCCTAGTGCTATATTAAAATCATAAAAGGCATATTGAGCAAATCTTTTTGGAAGAGTTATACTCATATCAACCTATTTAATGAGAGGGAGTGATATAAATTGACATTACAATAACTTTTGTAACAACCTATATGGAGTTTTTGTCAAGTTGGTAAATTTTCCCATTAGAAGAGTTGATAACACAATACATTCAGTAGGCTATGAAATTACATTTACAGTTAACTTTAAATCACTCTTATAGTCATTTGGTCTCATCTTGTATGGTTTTTTACTCAAATTATTTGCATTAGAAGTAGAAATCTAGTTATTCACATATTTTATCTTATTCATTGCTAATAATTTGATCTTTATTTCCTTATCTATGTGGCATAAATCATAAAATGATTGAAACTTATTAAACTAATATATTCATGTAGAGGTGGAAGCAAAATTTGGTTGAATATGTCTTGTAATTCATTATCTTCCATAGGTTTCATCATCTTGGATAACATGGTCTTATACTATAATACATAATCTATGATGGGTTCATTAAATTATTTTTTAAGCTTAGCAATATGAGCATATGAAATATTTTAATTTAGGTTAATGGATTACTATGAGAGGAACAAATATGTCAAGGGATTGGGTGCATGAAATGACTAATATGGTAAATCAAAAAACCATCTTAGATCATATTTAAAATTTTGGGAAACAAATTATTCAACAATATATCATTGGACGTATAGTCCAAACATGTTGTTTGAAATACTCTCAAATATCTCTTAGGGTCACCTTTACCATCATATAGTGTAATCTTAGGTGCCAAAAACTAGTTGGTAAAGGATATGCTAAAATATGTTGAGTCAATATATTATGTAGTAAAGTTTATGATTAAATATTTTGATTAAGTTTGGAATCCTTTGTTCTCTTTGCCATACCTTTTTTTGCATATCTAAAAATTGTTTTTGTATAAGGGATTAGGCATCAAGAATAAAATGTGTGCTAACTAAAGATGGTGTAATAAATTATTGAGTAGGGAGTGGCATATTGATCTAATGAATCCCTTGGGGTTCCCCCATAGCATACGTCATCATAAAAGTTATATATAGTGATGTAAATATATTAGCTATGCTTGCACTTTTAATTTCTAAAATATTTTTCAAAATATTATGAAAATCATATGGTTTTTCATGAATTATTTACAAAAAATTATTAATAATTTACACTATTGTAGGCTTTAATTGTTATTCATTTATAGGTAGAATTGTATCTTGATGCTCAGCTTGAGATCTAATGTTTTCCTAAATATATTGTTCCAATTTTAAAATATTATCATGCACTTATATATATTCAACTTTTTCATCACTATCTGAAGGTCATGCTGGGTCCAACATGCCCCATTTTCAAAAAATTTAAATGGGGACCCTTTTTTGCATCTTGTTTAGTACATTGAGCCTAAATGAGTGTTTTAAATGTTTGATTTTAATGATCTTGGACTTAATTTATTTTGAAATAATAAAACTCCACTTTTGCTATAATTAGTTTGCTTTCAATTTGGTTTATGGACTAATTTGGACTAATTATATTTGAAGCTTTTTGATCCCTTTATGTTTGTGTACAGGCATTTCTTGGCTCATAAAATAAGTTTTTGGGACTTTGAATATAATTTCTCAGGACTTATCCATTTTTCATAGTATCTTGGACCTTCCTAGACCTGCTAGATCTTCTTGGACTTAGTATTTGAAATTTATCAAAGTCATAAGAGATTTATTGAGCCTAGATATAATAAAATATTTACATATGGAAGCCTCTTAAGGGACTTAGGTGCAAAGGAGAATCTATACTTAGAACATTTTTGAGTCCCTAAAGTTATTCTCTTGAGGTGTCATAATTATTAGACCTTGGGACTAATCAGAGTGTGTCACATGGACATGTCAGTATTTATGTTAGTTCTTAGTGATGTTAGAGTTTTTAGGGCCTAAGAAAATTAGAACCAAATTTAAACTATTGTGTGGACCTATTAGCCTAGTGTTAGTTCTCAGGGATGTCAAAGTTATTAGGGTATGGGAAGATCATAACAAAACATAAACTATCAGGTGGACCTATCAGCTTGGTGTTAATTCCTAGGGATGTTAGAGTCATAAAATCATAATAATATCATAACTAAATTTAAACTACCATATGGACCTGTCCACTCGATGTCAATTCTATGCGCTGATAGAGTTATTGGTCTAGGTGAGAAAAAGCAATCAAGAAGTGTCATGTGGCTAGTGATAATGTTTTTAGGTGTCAGACCTACTAAAGCTTGGATAATTAGAGGCCATCATGTATATCTAGATGACATAAATAGTACAAGGATATTAAAACTAAAATACATTTAACCATCACCAAGCCATCATAACCTATGGAGTATAAATAAAAGACCTAAGATCATGCCATGTGGCATGATTCTAGTGACCTGACCCAATAGATCATGGGCATTGACAAAAACCTCTATGCCCTTGAAGGCTTGATATTATTCCATATGGTGTCATCCCATAATCTTAATGGATTGGGGTTGAACCAATAATATTAAAGGATTTGTGCCTCAAAATTTTGATATTATGCCACATGGCACCATACCAGATGCTTAAAATCTTGAGGATCCTAAGGAAGTGACAAGTAATGGTATTTAGGGGAATTATGGATTACATAGTAAAATACTAGAGTAAACCTATGATAGACACATATTACAGGAATACCAAGTAGAGATGGGTTGATATCCTTGTCAACTATATAAGCACCAAGTTTGATGACCGTTTGTCTTTTCAAAATTATTTCAGCGCATATTTAAATTTTTTGATTAATTAGACTGGCCAAATATAATATAACTTGGCTCCAACTATCAAGGTGGTTGAGGAAGAATCCATGATTCAAAGTAAATAATAAATAGGTGAATGGTGTGTACATTGAAATCAAGAGAAGAACTAGTGAGCCACATATTTGCCTTGAAGAAGTATGGTTCAACTGTAGTGTGGGTGCATCTCCAAATTTGTTAATGAGTCTATCAGAATATCAACTACAAACTAAATCATTATTGATGTTTTAAACCAACTTGATAGTTGGTTGAGCTATAAGATGAGGCCATGTGCCCATATAATTTCTTATTTAAAGAGGTTAAATTTCCATTGTAAAATGGTGGAGATTTTTGGGTCAAATCTCTATAAGAATTATGTTAGGATTTCACCTACCTTTCCTTCTTTGTCTTTTTCCTAGATTATATGCTAAGTTTAACACTTTGTGTAAAGAAAAATTGTCAAAACTATAATAAAAATTTACTTGTTTAGACTCTATCTTATACTCACTAAATGTGGTCCATTGTTTCTTGTTAAGTTTATGCATATGCTAAAAGGGTTGATCTTATACCTAGTTACAAAACTAAATGTAGTAATTAGATTATGTAATAACTAGTCTAATTCACTTAAGAATTTTTTATTTCCCTTAAAATATTCTTTACTTTATGTGATTGTAGATATAAAGTGATTTGAAATATCTTTGTGTAATAGCTATAGATATTTTGTGTGTTTATATTTGGTGATGAGTTCGTAAGTCTAAAATTTATTTCATCCCTAGAAGATTTCCCATCATGTCTCTATGAGTTTGTGTAATTGATAAGCTAGGAACATAATGGTAGAGCTGTGATTTAGAATACTTCATTTCTTGAGGCTTCAACATTCACTTACTTGAAAATCTCCTTTCCTATGCTCCCTTCCATCTTTTCTATGTTTACTTTGGAATTGAATTATCTTACCTTATTTTAGAAATTGTGAAAGTGAAGCATATCAACTACAGCAGTAAAATATGAATGTTCAATCATAAGATTAAATAAGTATAGGGATTCTAGTGGTAGCATTTCATCTCTTGGAAGTTATTATACATAGGCTATATCACGGATCTAAGTCATAAGAGATTTATTGAGCCTAGATATAATAAAATATTTACATATGGAAGCCTCTTAAGGGACTTAGGTGCAAAGGAGAATCTATACTTAGAACATTTTTGAGTCCCTAAAGTTATTCTCTTGAGGTGTCATAATTATCAGACCTTGGGACTAATCAGAGTGTGTCACATGGACATGTCAATCTTTATGTTAGTTCTTAGTGATGTTAGAGTTATTAGGGCCTAAGAAAATTAGAACCAAATTAAACTATTGTGTGGACCTATTAGCCTAGTGTTAGTTCTCAGGGATGTCAAAGTTATTAGGGTATGGGAAGATCATAACCAAACATAAACTATCAGGTGGACCTATCAGCTTGGTGTTAATTCCTAGGGATGTTAGAGTCATAAAATCATAATAATATCATAACTAAATTTAAACTACCATATGGACATGTCCACTCGATGTCAATTCTATGCGCTGATAGAGTTATTGGTCTAGGTGAGAAAAAGCAATCAAGAAGTGTCATGTGGCTAGTGATAATGTTTTTAGGTGTCAGACCTACTAAAGCTTGGATAATTAGAGGCCATCATGTATATCTAGATGACATAAATAGTACAAGGATATTAAAACTAAAATACATTTAACCATCACCAAGCCATCATAACCTATGGAGTATAAATAAAAGACCTAAGATCATGCCATGTGGCATGATTCTAGTGACCTGACCCAATAGATCATGGGCATTGACAAAACCCTCTATGCCCTTGAAGGCTTGATATTACTCCATATGGTGTCATCCCATAATCTTAATGGATTGGGGTTGAACCAATAATATTAAAGGATTTGTGCCTCAAAATTTTGATATTATGCCACATGGCACCATACCAGATGCTTAAAATCTTGAGGATCCTAAGGAAGTGACAAGTAATGGTATTTAGGGGAATTATGGATTACATAGTAAAATACTAGAGTAAACCTATGATAGACACATATTACAGGAATACCAAGTAGAGATGGGTTGATATCCTTGTCAACTATATAAGCACCAAGTTTGATGACCGTTTGTCTTTTCAAAATTATTTCAGCGCATATTTAAAATTTTTGATTAATTAGACTGGCCAAATATAATGTAACTTGGCTCCAACTATCAAGGTGGTTGAGGAAGAATCCATGATTCAAAGTAAATAATAAATAGGTGAATGGTGTGTACATTGAAATCAAGAGAAGAACTAGTGAGCCACATATTTGCCTTGAAGAAGTATGGTTCAACTGTAGTGTGGGTGCATCTCCAAATTTGTTAATGAGTCTATCAGAATATCAACTACAAACTAAATCATTATTGATGTTTTAAACCAACTTGATAGTTGGTTGAGCTATAAGATGAGGCCATGTGCCCATATAATTTCTTATTTAAAGAGGTTAAATTTCCATTGTAAAATGGTGGAGATTTTTGGGTCAAATCTCTATAAGAATTATGTTAGGATTTCACCTACCTTTCCTTCTTTGTCTTTTTCCTAGATTATATGCTAAGTTTAACACTTTGTATAAAGAAACATTGTCAAAACTATAATAAAAATTTACTTGTTTAGACTCTATCTTATACTCACTAAATGTGGTCCATTGTTTCTTGTTAAGTTTATGCATATGCTAAAAGGGTTGATCTTATACCTAGTTACAAAACTAAATGTAGTAATTAGATTATGTAATAACTAGTCTAATTCACTTAAGAATTTTTTATTTCCCTTAAAATATTCTTTGCTTTATGTGATTGTAGATATAAAGTGATTTGAAATATCTCTGTGTAATAGCTATAGATATTTTGTGTGTTTATATTTGGTGATGAGTTCGTAAGTCTAAAATTTATTTCATCCCTAGAAGATTTCCCATCATGTCTCTATGAGTTTGTGTAATTGATAAGCTAGGAACATAATGGTAGAGCTGTGATTTAGAATACTTCATTTCTTGAGGCTTCAACATTCACTTACTTGAAAATCTCCTTTCCTATGCTCCCTTCCATCTTTTCTATGTTTACTTTGGAATTGAATTATCTTACCTTATTTTAGAAATTGTGAAAGTGAAGCATATCAACTACAGCAGTTTAATATGAATGTTCAATCATAAGATTAAATAAGTATAGGGATTCTAGTGGTAGCATTTCATCTCTTGGAAGTTATTATACATAGGCTATATCACGGATCTACATACCTAAAACCATGCCCTGAATTGATTAAGTATTAATAAATGGAGGATGAAAGTCCCTTATTGTTTCCACCTTTCTCTCTAGAACACTCAATCTCATGAGTGCTTTTTGAACAGGATTTTGGATTAAATAATAGAAACTAGCAGTAGAAGGAGGGTTTGATGCTTGTTAGTAGTTATATTTTAATTATTGTTTATTTAAAAGAAACCTAGACCCCACTACAAGGATCATAAGGTTCAATTTTAATTTATTACCCTTCTTGTTTCACTTGTTAAGACATAAGAGGAACAAAACTAGTAAGGATGAGCTTGTTACACATATTATTCAAATATTTTTAATCTTATCCTTAGTCCCCCAAGTGTTTTGGCTATCACCATGTCTTGGCTTGGTGAGTTATCCACCAACATCCTAGGAATTTAGCATGACCTATCTAAAGATCCATTTGATTTCCTCCCAGATTTTTAGAGTAACATAAAAGAGTTGTTGAGGACCACATTATTTCTTATAGAGTGGTTATACATGTGTTAAAATTAAAATTATAGGATATAACATGTATAATATTTCATTTCACTCTAAAAGGAGAAGTATATGATTGGTATTCAATCTTCACACCAAATTATATCACCAGTAGTAGGAGTCTATAAAATCAATTCCTGCTTCAATTTAGAATCTTAGTGGAAGATTCTCCCCCTATCCCTAGTGTCTTGCCTAACAATCATAAGAACTAAGACCTCACCACCATTATAGTAGATGTTGTTATGTATGAACCCCTTGATCATGATTTTGGTGACATGATTAAAGTAGAGAAACACAATTCATACATTAGATAGGAAATATTAAATTTTTAAGAGCAACTAGAGTTCAAACAACAAGAAGAGATTAAAACCCTATATAGTTCCCTAGAAGAAGAATCCAACAAACTATAAGAGATAAACATAGAGGACAAAGTAGAAGAGTTTTTTTGTCTCTAGTGATCCAACCTTTTAAGAACTAGTAATCCCATAGCCTCTTGAGCCTAATACCATAGTCATTGAACCCTAGGTGAATTTATCCGTTGTATATAATTTACCTAAACATGAGGTAAACTCTTCTAGTTCCAATGACAATTCTCAAAATCAAGAACTAGATAAACATCTTGTTTATGATTATGTTGATGTTGGTTTTGAAGTAAAGGGAAAGGATGATCTTGAATTCATGTGTGCCAATATTTTTGATGATGGAAGTGAATAATATCAAGATTGGTGGAAGGACACATATGCTTTATGTGATTACTAGCTTGATTTCACCCCAATTCCTTATGGCATTTTGGCTGAATATAAATATGAGTTTGTCCCTTCCATTGACCTAAATATTAGTAGGGAAGATCCAAATCATGGTCTCCTTCAAGAAAGTTTATATCCTAAGTATGGGATATTGGAAAGGGTTAAATCATAAGCTTCTAATCCTCTAATTTATGATATGATCAAAGAGGAGAAATACCTTTCAAAAAGGGAGGAGAATATATTAAATCTATTTTCTCTTGAAAATGAATATTGTAATGCAAATAAGGATGTTGATCTCAATCAATTTTTAGTTTACCCAGAGTCAAACATGTAGCATCTGATCACTGGATACACTATTTGTGTGGAGGTTAAGACACATAAAATATATCTAGAAATATCAAGTATAAATCTTGAATGCATGGATAAAGATGACAGTGATTCTCAAATGGCATATTTTAAAAAATACATCAATGATTTCTTTGATTATAGGTATAATTCCACTTCCTTGTTAGGTGGTATTTTTCATGATTGATTATCTAATGTAATCCCTCTTATGGATGTGATTAAAAATGATGAACTTTTAAACCTTATTAATCCTTAGGGAAATATACATCTAGATGTTTCAATATTTATAAGGAGTGTTTCCCTTCCCTGGGAATGTTTATTTAACTAATAGTGATCTTTTTCATGAAAAAGGTTCCTACATTTGTCAACTCATGAGTTTAATTAATTATGAATATGACAAGGTATGCCATGGATATATTTATTTTGACTGGCTTGACTTTGAGGTGAATTATTTCTAGACCTATGTTTATTATAATTTTGGTATTGAGACACCTAGTTCGTTTAAATGCATGCTTGCTAATAACATTGGTTTTATAAGAAGGAAATTCAAACAACTTTCAAGTGAATTTAAAGACATCCTTACCTTCCTAAGGATATTAAATATAATAAAATTTTTACTTATAACTAATGAAAATCATGTTGTGTTGGGTTTCCAGACCCACCCTCCCAATTTTTTTAGGCTTGTTCTTTTTCTAGATTTGTTTACATAGTTTCTTAGTTTTTGCATTTGCTCTCCTAGTTATCTTTCCCTGATTTTTGTTTTGCTTCTTTAATTTAGTCTCCATATTTTATAGGGTAGGTTTTATATTTTTTTCTTTTCCTGTGTTGCTTTTTATTGAACATTTTGTTTGTTCCTTGTCTTAGACATCCCTTTGCAATAATGAACTCTATCTTAAAAATAATAAAAGCATTGAGCAAAAAGAAGAACCTCGTGTAATTCCTATTTCATTATATTAGTGAGATAAGTAACCTCAAATGGTTGATGGAAACATGAAGTTTGTTAAAACCTTAAAAGTTAGAAAGTGTAGAATCATACCTGAACAAATGGATAAGTTACTTCAGTTTCCTTTTGTGCATCTTATAAAATTTGGAGGCTTGGGATTCTAAATAGAACATGTGTATTTTAGAAAGGTTTATTTTCTTATCTAAAGCCATCAATTTATCCTAATTGAACATTTTAAGAAAATAAGAAACATTGATTTAGTTTGAATCTTAGTAATCTAAATCTTTTGAATCTTTTGAGTCTATCATTATACCCATGGCTTGGTCCCCAACCCTCAATGTATAGAACTATGAAATATTTTCATAATATTTTTTTTAAGGAAATGAAATAAAACAAAAGTTAAAGTCTTCCTTGAAAGGGTGATTCGAGAAATATCCATAACATGTTTTTTGGCCTAGCTGGTAGTGGAAAAAGGCCTTTAGTGGGATCAGAGGTATCTCTATTGAGGATTTAGACACCTAGATGGTATTAGAGAAATGACCATAACATTTCCCCTAGGACAAATTACCCAATCTCTTCCCTCTTAAAAGTTTTAGTTGTCTAAGTGGGTTTGAATTATTTTATGTGAATTCAAGATTTATAAAATAATTAATCACTTTACACACATTAATGTTCTAAGGCTGAATTGAAACTTAGTATGACACATATTAAAGTGTACTTTATTGCCTCCATCTTTTTGATTTTGTTTGAAGGGAATTGTTTGTAGTTTATACTTGTGTTTAGATGTGAGGGATTATAGTCTAATTTTTTGAGTACTTTAACCAAAGTTTTTGGATTCTAAATGCTTTTTCAACATTCTCCCTATGGAATTTGCCATTTGTTGGTCCAACATGCCCCATATTTAAATTTTCAAATGGGCAACCTATTTTTACATCTTGTTTAGTACCTCAAGTCTAAATGAACACTTTAAATGTTTGATTTTAATGAACTTGGATTAAATTTGTTTTGAACTAGTAAAAATTCACTTGGGATCTAATTATTTTATTTTCAATTTAGTTTATGGACTAATTTGGAATAATTAACTTTGAATTTGTTTGAGCCCTTTATGTTTATGCATAGGCATTTGTTATCTAATAAAACTAGTTACTAAGACTTTGAACACAATTTTTTGAGACTTAGCCATTTTTGTGTAGTCTCTTAGACCTTCCTAGACCTACCGGAGCTTCCTAAACTCAATCTCTTGGACCTTCCCAGAGCTATCAAATATTTCCTAGGCGTAGATCTAATAAATTTTTGGCATATGGTATCCTCCTAAGGGACCCATAGGAGAGGCTATACTTAGCATATTTTTGAGTCCCTAGGGTTATTCTCCTAAGGTGTCAAAACTATTAGACCCTGAGACCAATCCAAGTGTGCCACTTGGACATGTGAATCTTGGTGTTAGTTCTTAGGGATGCCAAATTGTCAAGGATTGGGAATATTAGAAACAAATGTAAACTACCATATGTCCCTATTAGTCTAGTATCAGTTTCTAAGGATGTGAAAGTTGTAAGGGCTTAGGAAGATTAGAACCAAATGTAAACTATTATGTGGACTTATTGACCTAGTTTCAATTCCTAAGGATGTCAGATTTGTTAGGGTTTGGGAAGATCATAACCAAATGTAAAATACCATGTAGACCTATCAACCCAGTGTCAATTCTTGGGGCTGATAGAGTTGTCAGAAATTAAGTAAGAAAAAGTAATCAAGAAGTGTCATGTGGCCAGTGAAAAACTTGTTTGGTGTTAGACCTACCAAAATTGGGCTAATTAGAGGCCACCATATGTCTCTAAATGATGTCAATAGTACAAGGATATTAAAATTAATAGATGTTTACTCATTACCAAGTGGTAAAAACCTATAGAGTATAAATAAAGGCCCCAATATCATACCACATGGCATGATCCAAGTGACCCACTTGATGGATCAAGGTTAATGACAAAACCCTCCATGCCCCTGAAGGCCCAAGATTGCACCATGTGGTGCCATCCCAAAATATTGATGGCTCAGGGGTGAACAAGTAATTAAAAAGGCCACGTGCCCCTGAGGTCCTGAGATTGTACCATCCCAGAAGCTTGGGAGCCCATAATATCAAAAGATATAGGAAGGAGCCCAAGGAGCCTGAAGAAGCAACAAATGGCAAGTCTCATAGGGAGTCATAGATTATATATTAAAGTTCAAATGAAAATTTAAGGTAGACATGTAGTAGGGGCATACTAATTAGAGATGGGTTGACATCTTCATCAACTATGTAAGCACCAATTTTGATGACTGTCTAGCTCATCAAAATTGTTTGAACTCATATTTAAACTTTATGATTAATCCAATTGGCTAATTCCAATGCAAATTAGATCTAATTGGTAAGGTGGTTGAGGAAGAGGCCATGGTTCAAATTAAATCATAAACAGGTGAATGGCATGCACATCAAAATAAAGAGAAGAACTAGTGAGATGAATATTTACCTTGAATGAATCATGGTTCAACTACAGTAGTGGCTACATCCACAAATTTACTAGTGATTATGTTAGAATATCAACTACAAATGAAATCATAATTAATGTTTGTAATCATCTTGGGAGTGCACTGAGCTAGAAGATGAGGCCATGAGATCATATGATTACCTATTTAAAGAGTTTGAATTTACATTATAAAAGAGTGGAGACTTTTGGGTTGAAGATTTGAAAGAATTGCCCAAGGATTTCACTTGCCTTTCCTTATTTGTCTTTTTCCTAGATTATCTACCAAGGTCCACACTTTAGGTATCAAACTGATACTAGAATAGGTTTGGATTATACTAGCCTTTCCCCATGCCTTTACCCTTAGTTTTTTGTTTCGGAGATAATGATTGTAAAAAAATGATTTTAGGATGTTGAGCATATATTTTATTATATTTTGTTCATTTAATGGCTCTAATCTTTTGATTTAGTGGGTTAATTGGTGATATGATTTCTAATATGCTTGTTTATAAATGATTATATTAGTTAAGATGTACAAAAACTATTTTAACTAGTCTATTGGATTTTTTCATGCCTCACTTTAGTCTTTCCTAGTCATTATGTATAACACCTACAAACTATTAGTAAAACTATCTTTAGAATGGGTTCATTAGATTAATGGCCTTCAATATTTCCTTAGAATCTTGCCCATTGAGTGGCCAAAGTTTGTGTAATTGTTAGACTAGGAACATAATGGTATAATTATGGTTAGGAATGCTTTCAGTTCCTTGGTGTCAAGAACCCTGTTTAGGTCAAAGACACCCTTTATTTCCTGCCCTACTCTCTCTATTTATTTTATTTTGGTGATACTCTACCTTATATTAGGTATTAAAATTAACTATAATGAAATATATAATAATTGTTTTATTAGTTGAGTCAAGCAGATAATAAGATCTAGAATAATTAGAAAGCAAGAAATGAACATGAATGCTCAAATCAATTGAACCTATGGTGGTAGCAATTGTTGCTCTCAAAATAAAGGAGGTTAAACTACTAGATCCTTGAGTTGGACCAATATCAATTCTAAAATTAATGAGGGGAGATTCAGCCCATGTGTTGTAATCTCTATTTGTACTCTCTAAATTACTCAATCCCATGGGTGCATTCTGAGTGGATCACAAATTGAGACCAATAGGTCTTGATATACCCTTATTCTTATCCATTTTATGTACCTTATCAAAAATAAATATGAGTATGCTCAACTTGAGTACTACTTAGTCTAGAAATTATTCTAAGAGAGGTAGAAATAAATTCCTTAGAGTGAATATATATGAAATAGAATCATAAAAGATTATTACTAGTAAAGAATTTAGTAAATCTAAAAACCCTAATACAACATTTGGAAATAATAAAAAGAAGGAAAAAAACCCTACTAATAACATGGATTGTTAGGGTTTTATAATATTCTATAATAAATGGATTCACCAATAGGTTTTATCAAAATTGAAGATTAAAGTAGGTGTTTAATCATAATTAAAACAAACACTTTGGTAAATCAGACTGCTTAAAATATATCATAGATTACACATAATTGATTAGAACTTGCTATTTTTTGGAAATATGCTAAAAGGGGAAAATATGTAGACATAAATAAACTAGATAGAACTTGGGTTTACAAGACTATAATAAATATTTTGAAAATGATTGTGGGGATCTATGAAGTTTTATTTGAATCAAGAATAGGGCTTCACTTTTTTCTAGGATAAGATCACATTATCTGGACTTTGTTGGTCTATGCTACTATTTTTAAGTCATGGATTTATTTATTAGGGATCTTTCCATCTATGTAAATTTTGAATAGTGTAACTTTACTTATAGGTCTTATGTATATGTTCACGTTTAATTGATTCATTTTAGTAGCTACTGTATGGATTTTTATTCACTCCACGCCTATTTCAATGATAAGAGGGAATAAATGTAGTGAAATAGGGGTCAATGGGTTAGGGGTTAAAGTTTTACTTGACCTCAACACCCCATGTGTTGAATGCTTCCAACATAGTAATACTCTAAACAAGGATTAAAATCCATGTAGTTATCCCATGCTATGGTGGTGTGTGCATAATATTGGTGAAAAGTTATATTCTAGTTTAATCATAATGTGATTAAGTGCTTGAATAATGACTTGTGAACTTATAATTATAGTGAGACCTAGCTCAGGGATTCTTAGGCTATGAGGACTCAATATTGGGAAGAATAGGTACTTTCCTCTCAATGTTCAATTAAATAATTTTCTAATTTGTAATAATTACAACCCTCTACTATAAATGAATAGAAAATGTGTTTATATAGTGTAATTTTTAGGATTTCCTTGAATTAGAATTGAGAAACATGTGAGATGACTTGTTGGGATGAGTTTAAATTTGGGAATATAGCCATAAATTGGTGGGAGGATGAAATTGGTGGATTTAGAGATGATCATCTTATAGGATTGACATGAAATATCAATTTCATATGAGAAATAAAGACAACCAACTAGAAGTGTGAATTAATCAAGTAACAAGTCTAGATTGCTTGCAATGAGAAATAAGACTATATAGTATTATTTTTGCCTTTAGATAGAGTTTCATCTACATAAAAATAGGGTAATATTGATTTAAAATTATGGAATTGAGCTTAGGTTAATTGTGCATAAGGAATGGTCACAAATGCATTATTTTAGAATTAAATGTTAATATTAATTACTATATCAAAACATGAAATTCAAACCATAGAGAAATTTATATGTTCAACATTTGTGTTTTATGCATGCTAAAAGGGATTTAGAAAACTATTCAAACTGATCAAGGAGTATGTATTACAATTCATAGTTTATTATCTCATTTAGAAGGCATACAATGGTCTAGGTCTTAGATTTCTAACCATAGTAAGGTTTTCAATTTGCACCAAAATGAAAACAAATAAGACTTGTTTACCTAAACACCATAATGATGTCACAAGTGTGACAATAGTCATAAATGCATCATTGATTTTTTAATAGAGAATATATATCAAACTATCCCATTTAATGCCATTGAAAAGACTATGATCAAATGATGTTTGAAAAGTCATTACCAACTATTTTGAATCATTCAAGACATATGTTACAATAATTTTTTACTAAAATATAGTTGTAAATAGACTATTATATACTTATATTGATTAAGAATGTTATTGATTATTTTTTATACTTAAATGATTTAGATTCAAGTGTCAAATTGAAATCACCTTAGACATAATCATGAATGAAATTCAATCACATTCAAATGAGAAAATAATAATTAAGTGTTCAAAGTAACTTGGTCCCCACCATGCAGTTTTAGGCATTATTGTACAACCATATTATGCTAGACTTTGTAATATTTGAAAGTTTTAAATTGGGGCACTAAAATTCATGATAACAATTCATTTAATTTTATTCAAGATGAAATGGCCATAAATTTCAATTCACTCTTTTTACCCACCTTTCCTTTCTTACAAGCTATGATTTAACCCTAAATTGATATGGGTAAATGTAGTATAGGGTTAAGAATATAGAAATGAATAATCACAAGGGTGATAAACAAATATAAAATAGATTTATTAATTTCAAACTAAAATAAACAATATACTAAATTTATAATACTAAGATATGCCCAAAATAGAAAGTACAACTATTGTTTAAATTAAATAATGGAAAATAGTAGTACTTAGTTTACTGTGTGCAAGAAGATGTGATATGGAATAGTTTCAAATTAAATTGGATCTATATTATATAAAAATCATCATATTTTATAAATTTGCATTTTCTGGCCTCAGATGCTTGCATCAGGTCTAGATATTTGTATCGACATTGGTGTCTAAGTTGGATATAGATGTCTAATACATAATATTGACTAGATCTAAATGTGACCACCTAGAATCTTTTGGGTTTTTTTTCACCTTTATGCTAGTGTGTTTAGATCTTGTGCATAGACTACCATTCTTTATCAAATGATAAAACCCTAGCTTCTTCACCATTAGAGTGACTTTGGGAAAAATGGATTAGTGGGAACATGGTGTTGAGATACTCCAAGGAAACCTATATCAATGGATGACACCTACATAGCCAATACTTCAAAGAGGGCTTAGACCTATATATTTCTCCCATATATGTTGGCTTATGTCTGCATAATGATGTGATGTGTGATAAGTAAGTACTTAAAGTGATTTGGATTATAACTTGGAAAATAAGGCTCATGAAATGATCCTTTAGTACTTTAAGCCTATATATGGGTTATCCTTATGACCAATATTAAAATAGAAAATAAGAGAGAAGCATTGCTCACTTAAATGATTGATTGAGTGTTTTTGGTAAGTTGCCTTATGAATTATTAGGTTTATGCGAGGTGAGGAATGAATGAGGGTTGATCTTGTATATGTACAAGTCCCTTTTAGAAATATCTCACATTAAAGCACTTAGGCTGACCATAATAACACATTATAATTATACATTTTATGACTTTAAGGCTTTATAAACTTAGTTTGGCATAAGACACTAACATCGATGTAACCATCTAGATGGGACATAAGTTTTTGGGAAGTTGAAAAATAGGTATATGTTTAAAAATTATAGAAGATGATGATAAGTAGGTTTATAAAATTTTGAACATTATAGAAGGATTGGTCATCAAAATAATATATGGTTAGACTAAGAGATAAACAATAGGCACAAGAGATAGTAGATGTGAGCCTTTTAATAGTAGGAAGGCCTAAGAACTAAAGGGTACAACCATGATAAGTACATGCAAAGTATACAAGATTGAGGTGATATATAGCTCATATATAGTATGTGCATTTGACCCCCTTTAACATAGTAATGAAATTTATAGTTTAAAGGAAAAGAGATGTGTACATAGGTGTGTATAACATACCTTATCTTTGTGTGAGTCTCACTTGAGTGATTTTTTGATGACTATCCTACAACCAAGAGCCTGTTACAATATATAATTAGTGCGTATAATTTGGAATTGAAAAATTGAAATGCATGAAAGTAAAGATAACAAGATTAGGAGTACACCTATGTATCAATGCAAACATCTTGCCTTTTGGAAATTTGAATTGAAGATATGATTTAATATGAAGTATTAGAGCTAGGATTAGGACAATTTAAAAACTTACAAGTGTATATATATAAAGATTGGAGGATAACTTTCCCCCAACCTTGGAGAAAAGGTGAGTTACTACTCAGTAGTTGAGATTAGCTCAACCATGTCACCCAATCATACTTATAACCTAGTGAGTGAGAGTGATCCAAGTCAACTCACACTATAAATATAGTAAGGGTGGATGATTTATTCACTCCTCCCTATAAAATTGGTAATATTGAGTGATGTCATCACCTTAACCTAGGCAAAATTGAACCAATTATTGCAGTAGATTGGCTCAATAATAGTTCATAAAAAGTACATCCTGGTGTATGTTAAAGTCCATAAAAGTATTTGAAATTTAAAATATTATTTTATTTTATAATTTAAGGGGCTAATTTTTCATGGCATATGCATCTTATATATGTCTCAAGCTGAAACGTAGGTATACCAATAGTAAAAATGTATATAATGTTACCACAAATGTGTATCTGAATCATATAATTATGAAATTTAGTGAATTTAAATTTATGTAAGTGTGGAAAACATGTTTCCATGACATGAACCCCATAAAATGTGAAACTAAGAACTTGTATAAGTGTGGACAACATGTTTCCACAACATACCCCCACTGTAATCTAAAAATATTTAATATTGAATAAGTTTGGATGTTATGCCTTTTTTGTATGCTCCCACTAAAATATTAAAATGTGAGAGTGTGAAATCCATGCCTCTATGAAATTACCCCACTGATATTCACCCCTTTTTGAGGTGAGGGGAAGTATAAACTGGTAATTAACCTACCTCAAGATAATTGTATAATGTATGCATGATAGGAATAACATGTCTAGGTAGATATAATAATGAGGTACATAGTATGTGATCACATAAAATCCTAATATGCATGATTTTAATCATGAAAATGTATAAATAGTAAGCATACAAGCTCAACAAGGAATCAAGCACAAATATAAGAGTACTCAAAATAAAATTAAAATATAATGGTCCAAGGAGACATAAAATAAGGGGCATGTTTGAATGTTGGATAATCAAAGGGATGTGACTTATTAAAATGTCCACAATACAAGAAATGACATATTAAAAGGTCCACATACAACAAACTATGACATATGTAAATTTCAAAATAGGAAAACATAGGCATAGGGGTCATAATCAATGGAGCATATTTAAATACTCTAATAAGTAATACAATGTATGAAAATAGAAAACAAGGGTCAAAATCAAGTAAGTTAAAAAATAAAGCATGAAACATAATTAACCAACATAAACATATCATACTAGTCCCTAGAAATATGTGTTAGCAAAAAAGTTAAGTACATAGCATATCAAGTACACTGTGAAAGATATAAGCATGGATAAATGCATGTGTAAGTATATAAGCTCCAACATGATAATGTAAAATGATAATATAGTAATGTAAATTGGGTGTATCATTATAAAATAAGTATATTACCCCAATTTACTGATGATTTGAGTAGAGGGAAGGTCTAACATCTATACACACATATATCATGTGCTTGGGTATGTCTGTATCACACTCAAAAAGATGTGTGAAACATATATGTTTATATTGAAAGAAATAATATTCTATTTACCAACATGGAACAAAGAACATAGATACCAATTATCTAATAAAATATGAAAATGTTGAATATTTTTGGCTTTTTTGAATGTTTAGTTTTTTTTGGTATTTTTAGAATATATGACTAAAGATGTTATGTAAGAGTGAAGGTACTACTAGAAGCCAAGGTAATTATCAAGGAGATTCCTATGTGATAATTTTGTATCAAGTGTATCATATTAATATGATGCATAATTAGTATCATTAAGATCATACAAATCTATAGTATCATTAGGATCATAATCATCAATGTAATCATTGTTTTAGGAAAAATGTAATTTCTTAGGTTATTTTTGAACTTGTGATATATCACTTTGAACAAATGTGTATGAAAAAGAAATTATATTATATATTGGAGTTTCCTTCTTAAAAGTTTGCTTTTCCTAAGTATGTTCATCATTGTCAAAATTTTGCATCTCATTATGGGATAGAGAAGAGTCATGTATCTTTGCTTACACACTAGGAAAATATGTAATTTGTGACTTGACTTCTTTATTTGAGGATGAAAGCATAGAATTTATAGCATTACACTTAAATTTTTGTTCCTATATTCATGAAATATATATGATTTTTGGACCCTTATCAAACAAATTTGTATCATTTGATGTTGTAGGCATATCTTGTTTTGAAAATTCCTTTATTAGAAACCCTATTTTGAAAATTTCTTGCTTGCTTATATTGAGTTTGATTTTGTAAATTTTGTTTTTGATCTTTTTTTAATAGTTTATTTTAAATATTTTATTGTTCTAAGTGTTGCATTTGTAAGTGTTTTGTTCTGAGTTATCGTTTGGTACCCATACTTTTTATTTTGACACTTATGTTTTAGGATAGGAACTCATAATGTGAGTGGGTTGTTTGATAGATGTATCAATGATATGATGACCACTATATTTATGATTTTGTATTTTGATATTCAATGCAAAGAAACATTCTCTATGATGCCCATGCATTATATGGTATGCACAATAGTATTTGGATCTCTTTATAAGATGTAGTAGAGGTAGTTGGATCACTTTATTTCTAAGTGTTGGGCCCAAAATACATCTAATTATAGGATCTATGCCAACATAATAGACACTTGGGCATGAGGAAATCACTTGGTATGATTGTTGTTTTGTCATTTTATGCCACCAACTAACCAAATCCCTTCTAATGCAAGCATCATTGGGAAGCATGCACATGAGACAATAACAACTCAATGGAAATAAGGTATTGGAGTTAATAGAATGATTATAAAAAGTGACAAATCATCACCCAATGTGATCCCTCTAAAATGACACTAAAGATGCTAAAAAATACTATAAAGTTGAGTTTAATCTAGTTAGCAAGGAGAGGCTAGTTAGAATGGCAAAGCTCTGTAGGATTGTTTCTAAATGTTATAATCATCATTTGGCTTAAGTTTTAGCATGGATGCCCCTAAAGATCCTGATTATAGTGCCCAAGATCATCTATGAGCCTCTGGGCCTTTAGTAGATTTAAGATGAACATTTGCTCAATTTTTATTGATATATATATATATATATATATATATATATATATATATATATATATATATATATATAATGTATTTGAACTCTGTTAATAATGAATAATGTTACATCTAATGAGTGATAGTCTAGTTTACATGGTTATGATTGTAGGATTAGCCTAAGAATGGTTTGCATAATGTTTTAATAGATTTAATGCTAGATTTATATTATGAATATTGAGTCCCAACACACTTTTGGCCCCACCTATCTATGGTTTTATTATAGCTTATGCTGACATCAACACTCTATGATTGGAAACACTCCAAGTATAGGATAGACCTTATGACTCATAATGATACTTGTACCAAAGCACGTGACTAATCCTAAGTATTTCATATAAGTACTCCATTGAACCCTCTAAGCACCTAAATGATGCTAAGTCAAGGTAACTAAAGATGCATGACCATGAGGCTATAGAATAATATCATAAAGGCTTGCACCTAACAGATAATTGGATCCTCTCCCTAGATTGGCTTGTGATAATGAACTTACCCCCAATTTTACAATAACCAAAGTCCATAGAAGATAACATTGTACCATGGCATAACTAGCTCAACATGGGCCCCGATCCTTTATCTACTGTGCTTCAGGTGAGAGCATAAGGTTTGTGCCTTATGTGAAGTGATGTCAACATAGTTGAGTTAAAATTTTTGAGTGACATAAAACTATTCAAGGATTAAAATAAGTTGTAATGAGTCTAGATCTGACTTGGATAATTAGATAAGTGTTTAATAAGGTTGATGAGTTAAGACACACAACTTTTCTACAACATTTTGGTTTTGTTGCTAGGAATTGTGTTGAATTTTTTTGCTGCAATGGTGCACCAATATATTTCTCCAAATATCCTTTGAGAACATCAAGCACTGGTTAGCATAAGTGGAATAAAAAATTTCACTAAGGCATCCAACTTATAGAGGATAAAACCCAATGATGTGGGTCTAGACCCATATGTATGATGCTTTATATGAGGTTTTCTTTTGAAAACTACTAGATCAAGTGTACTGATGGTTGGATACTTATGCAACACACCAAATCCAAGGATTTAGACAACACCTTGAGTGGATGAAAGAGCACCTAGAAAGGCTTGAGAACTTAGATGTCACTTGGACTAGAGCCATGGAAAAATGGTGATAAGGGGCACTAAACAACTACATGTTTGAATTTATAGTATCGACATACTCCTACCCTAAAGAAGCAAAATATAAATTCTTATAAGAACCTAGAAGCACATTTGTAAGAGGTTTTGGCACTTAAATTAAGAAGATGATGGTAGATTATGACTTTAAAACTATGAGAATGGAAGGATAAATTCCTCTCATGTATGAGTAATGTAATAGGGAAGAAGGGGATGTGTAGGTGAAGAATAATGGAAGGGGATGAGAAATTTGACACCTGAGAGCTTAGGAGATAGGATTATAACAAGAAGAGGTACTGGATGATGGAAGATCTAGAACTTGGAAGTTTTGAGAGAACCCATAACAAGTAGGGGGCATAGAGAAGGATCTCTTGAGCTACATCAGTGCCAAGAGATCCATGATTGATAGGTGAAGAATACTCAGGGTCCCTATAGAATTTTCCCATTGGAGATTCACCAAATTCACCTACCCCCTTTAAACTTATGATGCAATCTCATACAATAGATCCCTTACAAGAAGACAAAAGATTGATAAATGACCCTATTATCAACCTTGAATTTGACCATTTTGTAGATTTAAACCATAATTTTTTGATAGAATAAGTTGTTCCTTACAAAGAACTAAGTGAGGATATTTCTAAACATTAGGGAACTAGCCCAACTAGACAAAACATGAGCATAAACATTCTAGTCTATCCAATGTCAGCTACATAACCTATGTAATAACCTAAAGGAAGTGGCTTGAAACCACTAGTTGGTAGTATAGTGCCATATTCATCCATGATGCCAGTGGTAATCATAGGACCAACACCTAGCCTAGTGGCTAGAGGCATTGGAGGACCATTAATAGGACAAGTACCAAGGGGGTAAGCACCTCAGACACTAAATTCTCCCCCACTCTAGATTTATTATGAGATGGCCATGTGTCTACCCAAGTATAGAGTTATAGATAATGTTGCAGAGCATGTGTTCAAGTGTGAACTATAATGGTATGCTTGAAGTATAACCCAGTTAGAGTGTAAAGTAACCCAATTCATGAAAACTCTACTTGATCGCACCCATACTTGGTATAGTAAGTTTGATCCTAAAAAAGTTATGGTTGATTATAACACCCTAAAGGAAGCCTTATTGAAAGAGTTTGATATCCTTGAGTTTGAGTAGAAGAGCATTGCCACACTCAAGGAGATTAACTATAGATTATTAGAGAGTGCTCACTTATATGATGCTATATTTAAGACTCTTCTTTCCAAACTCCCTTATGATATTCAACCCTCTCAACATGTGTAATGGTTCATTAGGGGTTTAATAGTACCATTCAAAAGGGTGTTGTCCATGGAAACATTCATAAACCCTTGGGAAGTGATTAAATCCATAATCAAAATTAAAGCAATTGAGAGTTCTAAAATAGGAATTATTCCATTCATGGAGGGGTATATTGCATCTATGGCCTCCCAATTATAGAAATTGACCACTATTTCATCATAAGACACTCAAAGTGGGTTATGGTACATCGAATGT